>LR738715.1:61140297-61161275 GCA_902687465.1 Secale cereale
CCCCCATCCCTTCCTATCTGAGAAAGTCGCACCTTGCATGACAAGATTGGTGAATAAGCACCGCATTAAGTATTCCATGTGGGAAGCTTGCGCCAGGGCCTAAACTATTCCCATGCGCCAGGTAGTTGCCATTGACATTGATCATGGAATACCTAATCAACGTTTTATCGGTTCATCCCCACTACTTTTCCTTTGAGAATGTTGTTATCATCTTCCCCTGAATGAACCACACATTGTTAAACAAACACACACATAAAAAAAGCCCATCTTAATGGCTCCCTAAATTGCCCTCCACCAATTTATTTACAGCCAGTAGATAAATTCTCCACTGTAAATAAAATTCGTCCTGCCCCAACCAAAAAGAGGCCATTTACCAGCTTCCTCTTGGACAAGCCAAAGTGTCTTCTTCTTCTCTGGTAAAAGCATCTTTTTTTCCCCTCTCTTTCTGAAAAGAGCACAATAAATCCGGCCAAAAAAAGATGCCGCGGCCGCAATGATTAGTCCGGTGGCATTTGCGGCCTGCCACTCTCGCCTGGCGTTGCGTTTGCGTGGTGTTTTTGTGGACGACGGCGTCGTCGTCGTCGCCAGCCTCCTCCTTGTGGCTCTCGTCTTCCTCCCCCTCCCCCCGCGTTGCCCTCGGAAAAAATCCATCCTTTCTGCTCCGGAAATTTAGCCCCCCTCCTATTTATGACCCGCCCATCTCTCCCGCGGAGGCTGCCCTGAAAATCCCCCCCTGCTCCCCTGAATCGGCTTCTTGGTTCCCCCGTCGATTCCCTCTTCCCTCCCCCGCGTTCTTGATCCGAAGGTGCGTGTGTTGAATTTTCCGCTGTTGGGGTGTGAATTGGATCCATTTCGATCCGTCCGGTCGTCGTCGGCCCGTTCTTGATCCCAGCGGCGCGCTCCTTGATTGGTTCTCGTATGACCCTGGAGCATTCTCGCGCGAGACCAAGATGCTCTACTTGAAGCAGCCGAAGAGGAGCTAGCTGAACCACGCGGAGTCTCCGTTTGTTTGTTCTGAATTTCTCAGGCTCGGATTCGTTCTGGTCCTCTTGTCTGCCCGCGCGTTGATCTGAATTTCTGACCCGATGGAGGCCATGAGAGGCGGCAAATTCCTTCAGAAGTTCAGGCTCTACGAAACCAGATCGGTAAGCATCCCTTGCGAATTCTGTTTACCTAGTCCCTTGATTTGGTTTGGATTGCATTCGTAGGTTCGTTAGACATGGCAATCTCTGTGTCAGTTAACCTCGCGTGTTTCTGTTATGATGGCGGCCTGTGTGTGTTTGTTTGTTTGTTCATGGGTTGATTGGATTACTGGGTGATTTAATGCTTGCACTGTGGGGCGGATCTAGTTATGATTGGTTTGGTCCGATTTGATTATGCTAGGAGAGGGTAAAAGGCTGCAAAAAGGTGAGGGAAGACCCTGTTCCTTTTTGTTTCTTTTGCAGGGGAGGGAAGACCCTGTTCCTTTTTGTTGCTCCCTCCCTGCAATTGTGTCACGCAGATGAAATATGTGCTGGTCGATCTTGTCTAATGATGATGTGATGTTGTGTTGTTTGGCTTAATGTGCGTTTGCCTTCTGGCTTGCCGATTGTCCTGCTGATGCAGAAAATTTAAGTTTCTGGCTTTCAGCTGACCTTGTTGCGTATTGTGGGTAATGATTCTCAGATATTCATAATTCAGAAGCTAAGATTTAGCTATTTGTCGCTAGGACAGAATAATAGAAGCTATGTAATTGTCGTCCTTCGAGTACCGTTTCTTTGATTTACTAGAAGCGAGGCCTGATGTCAAAAGTTCTCATGCGTTCTGGCTCAAATTCCGTCGTGGTTAATATTTGTGCGATATTTTGGTGCAGAGATTTTATCTTGTTGGAAGAGACAAGAGCAGGACTCTCTGGAGGGTGCTAAAGATTGACCGGTTGGAGTCTACTGATTTGGGTATCCAGGAGGATCCTACTAGTTACACAGAGAATGAATGTCAAGAACTACTTTGGCGGATTCACGAGGGAAATAGGTTGACTGGTGGGCTGAAATTTGTCACAAAATGCTATGGAATAATTGGTATTTCAACATTAACTGAGATTCATAGAGTATATCAATAAGATCGTTTTAGCTGTTCAAAATATAACATTTACCACTTATTTTGCTTCTTCAGGTTTTATGAAGTTTCTTGGTCCATACTACATGGTTGTAATTACCAGGAGAAGAAAAGTTGGCACAATCTGTGGCCATGATATTTATTCAATTGGCAAGAGTGAAATGATCGCAATTCCATGTCCTATAGTCTGCCCCAATGTGGCTAATTCTAGGGATGAGAACAGGTCTTTCATTGTTTCATTATGTAAATATTGTGTATTGCCTGTTGTAATTCCATCGCTGGTCCTTAACAATATCAAAATCACCAGCTTCCTTCCTTTTGTATTTGGAGTCCTGGATACTGATTTGCTATTCATTTATGTTACTTTAGGCCCCTTTCTTTTCCAAATATTTCAGTTCATTTTGGTGCTACATTGTGATAAAACAATGTGCATTGCTGGTGGTGATGTCTATTTTATTTCATTTTACTTTTTATACTGCATTATTTTCAGATAAGTTTTCTGGTGTGTATTCATATTCTTAGTTGAACACGGCAGTTCCATTTGGTCCAGTAATTGTGTAATATTTCTCTTTGTGCATTTAATGTTATTTTGTCTATAAGTATAAAATTTGCTTGTTGATAATAATATGCACCCAGCTTATATGGTCGGTACATCATGACCATTCTTGCAGTACTGAGATTTGTGTATGGATGGTCAGAGGTATATAGAATTGTTTTGAATTCCTTTGCTCCCATAGTATTATACTTATACTATTATAAATGTACTTTATTTAAATATTTTCTTGCTAATCTTCTTTTGATTATTATTCTCTGCACATATTAATGTTTTTATTGCCCACTTTTTGCAGATATAAACGACTCCTTTGCTCGGTTGATCTTACGAAGGACTTCTTCTTCAGCTACTCTTACAACATCATGCGCAGTCTTCAGAAGAACATAAATGACAAAAATACTGGACATGTTGTTTATGAAACAATGTTTGTATGGAATGAATTTTTGACACGAGCAATGCGGAACCATCTCAAGAATACCGATTGGACCGTGGCCTTGGTCCATGGATTTTTTAAACAGGTATATTCTTCTATGACACACAAAGTCTCGGGCGCTACATTAATTTTTATTTCCATCATCATCTTCAATTATTGATCTTACCGGTATCATCTATTCATCATGGAAGACCACAAGGGCTCCTCTAACTCAATACCATCGTACTAACTTATGCGTTTCACTCCACATTTAATGACCTGACATATAGTGAATGCTTGAAAAAAAGGGTTTGCAAATGCACGGCTTTGTATAACCTGCTGACATTTTTCAGTTTGAGCTGCTTGCGGCTTTCGCGAGTCGAAACATTTGCTTGTAAGTGTCAGCAGACTGTTCCTGCTTTTTTTCAATTTCCATCTTTTGTATGTTCCTGGTGCATAGTAGTATTATACAGTCATCATTGAATTGCTATTTATACCTTAAATGTCTGTTAGCAAGCATTGAGCACAATCCCTTGTTCCCTTTGCAAGATCTCATTGCCAGTATTTATGATATTTATGAGTGTAATTTAGAACTAATAGTAATATCTTTTTGTTACTATTCGGGTTGAATTGCCATTATGCTAGCAGTGTTTTTGTCTTTCCAAGGCTTACATGCTAGTAGTGTGCTTCGTCTGTTCATGTACTATACGAAGTGAAGCTAATAGATATATTTGTGTGTTCAGTCGAAGCTGTCAGTACCTGGGAAGGATTTCTGGTTGACACTTATAGCCAGACGTTCGCGTCATTTTGCTGGAACCAGGTTTGCGATACAAGCATTTGAGCTTTTCCGTAGTCAAAGCCCACCTTTATGCTCATCTTTATATTTATCTCACAAATGTATTTATTTTTATCATTTTGAAATATAGATTCATGAAACGGGGTGTTAATGAAAAGGGTAGGGTTGCCAATGATGTTGAGACTGAACAGATTGTTTTTGAAGACACACCTGATGATATCCCAAGTCAAATAACTTCTGTTGTACAGCATAGAGGATCAATACCTCTTGTCTGGTTTCAGGAAACTTCAAGGCTTAATATTAGGCCAGAAATCACGTGTAAGTTCTGTACCGTTAATTTGTCATGTATTTGCAGATCTGTAGACTTCTCTGATAATCCTTGCTACCTGCAGTAAAATCAGATGTGGACTACAAGGCCACCCGCCTTCATTTTGAAAACCTTGTTCTTAGATACGGGAACCCTATAGTCATCTTAAACTTAATCAAGGTGAGTGTAATTGTTTAACGTAATTTACATCTATTGATTTAATGTTCAGCTTCCTTTTGGTATCCTTTCTGACTTCATTTTGGATTGCTTGTATATCTTTCAGACTCGTGAGAAGAAGCCTCGTGAATCTTTGCTCCGTGCAGAATTTGCAAAGGCTATCCATTACATAAATAAGGGGTTACCGGATGACAAACGTCTTAAGTTTCTACACATGGATCTGAGTAAGCTTTCTCGAAGGTAATCTATTGTATTACAAGAGGATATTCTATCTGAGCTTGCCCCTGTAAGAACCTGTTGGTTATGCGTGAAGTACGCACTAATGATATTAATCTGCATGCAATCTGCAGGAAAGGCACCAATGTGCTTGGACTGTTAAACAAGGTAGCATCAGATGTGTTGGAACTAACGGACCTCCTCCATTGCGAGATAACCACATCATCAAAACCTTTGGATGCTTCAAGGTAATTTGTATACCTACTTAGGAACTTGCAATTGCTTAAGAATCGATAAGTTCGATTTAGCAAATCCATGAAATGAACTCCTCCAGCAAATCCATGAAATGAACTCCTCCAGCAAATGAAATGAACCTTTCCTATCGGAATTGCTTTGGACATGCATATCTAAAACAAATATGTACTCTAGTGCAGATAAAATGGAAACTACTAACCCAAAGGAAACAAGTCAACCTAATGTGCAAGTAATGGACTTCCTGCTGGCCTGCTGCTGGCAGTACTAATGATTATCTTTTACATGTTTTGCAGTGAACAAGGGTCATGTGACATTAAAAGCAATGATGAATTCTGCGCAGCTACAATGGTACCTCTCTTACTACAGAAGGGTGTCCTCAGGACAAACTGCATAGACTGCTTAGACCGCACAAATGTCGCACAGTTTGCATACGGATTAGCTGCTTTAGGGCGTCAACTTCATGTTTTGAAGCTCACTGAAGAACCTAAAATTGATCTTCATGATCCTTTGGCCGATGATCTGATGGATTTCTATGAAAGGATGGGTGATACATTAGCCATCCAGTACGGTGGCTCTGCTGCTCACAACAAGGTTAGCATCTTGTTATATCTGTGACTCCTGGGGAACATAATCTGCATAACACAACTCTTGAAGTGGCGCTTTATGGAACTAAAATTTAGTATGCATACTTTGAAAGATGTGCAACTGTTTTAATGTATTCTTTACCACTTTTGGGGTATTTCTAATTTCCCCGAGTAGTTCTAAACTTATAATTGACACACCACTCTTCCCTTTTTCTATCATTTGAATTATATATTTATGTTCCTCTCCCTGTTGTTGTGTTAGTCTATCTAGCCACCTGTCACCTGAAAATAGGACTCTGAAAGAGCAGCTGCTAGCTACTATCATGGGTCAGGTCTGTCATGCTTGTCATTTTAGCAAAGGTCATGCGCACCAGACAGTTGATACCTAATATGAAACGTTTGCTCTCACAGGTCTTCCTATGATTAAATGAACTTCCTACACTCGGCTTTGCCCTTTGGAAATAAGTTTAGCAGTAGAGGTCGTTAATAGGGCGAGGACATCTGTCACCCAAGCATGTTGAGTGTATTTACGAAAAAATATCTTTAGCGTTTGCATCTGAAATTTTTGTGACTAAAACAACAGGCATTTCTTACTGCTTATAGTTTTTGAGAAAACCCTTATAATTGATTCTCGTTATAGTGTTTGCTGTTGTAATCTTGAACATCTTTATTTCAGAATGATTTGAGTCTTTTTGGTAGGCAGTGTTCGGTAGTCAACACAAATCCAACTTTGTATTTTGAATGATCAGTCTAACTTTTCCATTGTAACATGCCACAGATCTTCTGTGAGCAAAGAGGGCAGTGGAAAGCAGCAACCCAATCCCAGGAGTTCCTTCGAACCCTTCAGCGTTACTACAATAATGCGTACACAGATCCTGAGAAGCAGGATGCTATAAATGTGTAAGCTTCTTCATGTCTGCGAAAATATCACTCTGACAAAACCAATGGAAATTGGAAATGCCGACATTTGTCTAATATTCCACAAGATTTAACTGTTGTGTCTTTTTGAAACGCAGGTTCTTGGGTCATTTTCAGCCTCAACAAGGCAAACCACCTCTGTGGAAGTTGGACTCAGATCAGCATTACAATATTGGCCGGCAAGGAACTTTAAGTGAAGAAACCGGAAGGTGCTGATATAAACTCTTCCATTAACAACAACATTGCTTGATGAGCTGGTCTCCAACATATTCTGTACACCATTAGCTTTTACTTGGATTTTCTTGCCTTTAATCAGATGGTATATCAAGTAGAAATTCTTAGATATTGTAACTTGATCTATCCCCTCATTCCATGGGCTGAAGGCCAATATGAGTCCTACTACAGTACAAAAGTCTAACAAAAATGTCATTGTTCCCACTTGGTCCATGCAATACGTGCGAAAAAGTTGTCACCAATCAAGAAATACCGAACTTGTTTCTGGAGCTGCAAGTTCACAGGGCTCTGTTACTCTGGAGTAACAAGAATTGGGTGTTTTTACATGTATCTTTCATTACAGATAATTACGTTTGGATGTTCCAATACAGAATAAATTCTGGTGACCGGTAATAAAATACGATAGCAAAGAACCTAACTTGATGTTCAGTTCTTACATAATCATGGATTACTGAAACAATGTAGACTCAATTTGTTTGTCGTTGTTCTTCAATCAAGTTTACATGCATATATTAGTAAATGAGACATTTCATATCAGCAGATTCATAAAGAGGTCGCTCTCGGATGGAAATATTCTATGTGAAACTAGTGCACCTGTGTCTGACCGTAATGTTGGCGAAAACAACACTGCGAACTCAGAATTACTACCCGTGCAACAGCTGGATGATATTAGAGAGCCTACTGATTCTGCACCAGAGATCTATATGTGTGAAACAAACCCATGCCCCAGGTGTGTTGATTCTTGTTCAATCTTTTTTATATTTTGCGGAGAAATCCTTGTTAAAATTTGCCCCTGGAGAACTACTTCAGCTTGTCGATGAGTGCAATACAACTAACTTAATTCTTTGTATGTTTAGTACAAAATATAGCATGATGCCTGGAAGACACTCTATTTCAGAGGAACGACAGAGTTACTTGAAAAGATTAGGTTATCCCGAGTTGCATTCTTCAAATTTTCTCGATCTTGATTTGTTATCATCTTCAGGAAATTCTTGTGATGAAGAAGCCTATGAGAGGTACCATATACTGTTGCCAGTTTACATTTTGTCACATTCATTACGTTCACATCCCCTTGATCTCTTATAAAGGCTGATAATGTGATACTACTAGAACCATTGTGATGGTTAAAATTAAGAAGGTTCTTCAAACTATCATTTACAGGTCATCAATCATCCATTCACCTTTGGATGGTATCAGTGTTGGATCCACTACTACTTACAGTGAGCCAGGACACAATGATGAGGTGAGCTTGTCTTCCTAAACTTTTTGCGCTGTGAAACGCACTCGACTTAACCTTGAGATTTGTTTTCCTGGATCTGAATTTTATACGGTTCAGATTTTAATCTATATATTCATCAGTGTTAGAACTTGTCTCCCTTGTGTTACAGGGAAGGGATGAGACCGACCTGTCGCGCTCGAGCAGCCAGCTCTCAGACTCGCGCGACTATTCCGACCGCTTTGCTCAGTGGGTGGCTAATGGAGGCATGCTTTGCTACTAAGTGCTAAAGAATTTATCCTGGTGGCATCTCCATATAATTTTCACCGCAGCATGAAAGCTTGACAGCTAGAACAAAGGAAAGAGCTCAAGAACAAGGTGCGACATGCAAGCACAGGGCTGGCATCCGCCAAGGCTGCTGCAAGAGAAGAATCGGCACGATTTGCTCGGCGGATCGAGGCTCTAACGCGGTAACTCAGTTGAGGAATGAATGCAGATGATGGTGGCTTGTGGTTTGGTTTTGTTTGGACAGGATTGGAGTGCTATGGTGAAGAATTGACCGTAGTGAAGGGAAAGGCAATGAATGATAGGCAAAGGCAAACATATCTATCTGATTCTTTTCAAGGGTTAGCTTAGCTAGACAGCTTATGTTTTTTGTTCGCCTTTAGAGAAAAAATACCCAAAAAAAACACATATGGAAAATGATAAAAAAAAAAGAGAGAAAGACTTCTCCTGTAAATATATATGGTACAGATGTATATGCTACTGACATATGTTTTGGACGGCGGTTTACGTGTATATGTTTGTAGCACAGGATCTCACAGAAAAGAGGTTCCGACGAAAATTTCTGCGACGCAATTGGAGTCTCTACTAGGTATGCTCTCTCTTTTTTGAAAATAAAAACAACAACTAGGTATGCTCTCTACTCGTCTCGTAGTTGCATTTGCCCAGGGTACATCTGCGTGTGTCCTAATTATTGCTGCACATCTAAGCGGCTCAATCAAACATAGAAAACAAAAGGAAAAAAGTACCCCACATGAATCATCACGTAACATAAATGACATTATGACTTAGTTGTGCAAGACTTATGGCACATCTAGGGGGTGTGTTTGGTTGCCCACATGTTTTTTTTCTTGCATTGCGTATTTGTTCGAGTTGAGCCTGATTGGAAAAAAAAACAGGCAAAAAACCACATCTGCACATCGTTTGGCTGCCTGCAGCAGAGGAGCAATTTTGGCATGACGTTTGGTGTCCTGCATTGGCTCGACTAATGTAACTACACGTCCCAGTTGAGCCCGATTGAGAAAAAATAGACAAAAAAAAACATCATTTGCACATAGTTTGGCTGCCTGCATTAGAGAAGCAATTTTGGCATGACGTTTGGTGTCCTGCATTGGCTCGACTAATGTAACTACACACAGGGATATATTACTGAGCTACTCGACTCGTTAAGTTCGTTAAGCTTAATGAGCAAAAGGCTCTAATCGACTGTTCAATTAACCCTTGTTAAGCTCGTGAGCGTTTGTGGATATTCATTAACAGACATTAACCCTTTTTTGCTTGAGTTCTCATGTGTTTTTTTATGAAGAACATGAGGCGATATGCTAGTTATTGTCTCTGTGGGTTAGGTTGGATCAATTAAACGGAATAAATCGGTTGAGGTACCAAGAAATATTGCCATTTAACATAAAAATATGCGTTGTGTTGTGTTGTGTTAGCGAGCTTAACAATCTGCTCGTGAAACTCGTTAGCTCGCTCATTAAGCTTGTTAAGTTTAACAAGATGAAACCTGCGCTTGGCTCCGTTCATTAAGAAGCGAGCTACGAGCTTAACAAGTCGAGCTACCGACTGTTCATTAAGCTCACGGGCTATGAGCTTTTGGCCCATCCGTAACTACACAGTGTTTGTTTGAATACATTGGATACGATTAAGAGTTAATAGTTACACATGTCACATAGAGTTACACTAGACTGCCTTGGTGACTGCGGTGGATCGACGGCCGTGCTGCCGCGTCTGACATGACGAGCACAGAGTCACGGGCAAAAGATCCCATTGGTGGCACGGCTAACTAGTCGCTAGCGTCGTCACCGTAGAGAAATCTTGTGAGGAGGGACAAATAGGTGGGCCCTGAGGCAGAGGGCGGGGGAGGAGAAATGCAGTGCGCGCGCCATGGGGGCGTCAATGTAGTAGGATGCGGGAGAGGAGGTTGAAAGGAATGACACCGGTGACAATGTAGTAGGACACATGCGAGGAGGCCGACATGAATGACGTCAGCGATGATGCCAGTGTAGCAGGACATGGGCGAGGAGGCCGAGAGGAACAACACCGACGGTGACGCGAGTGTAGAGAGAAGGCCGAGAGGAACGACACCGACGAACACGCAAGGGTAGTAGGATGCGGGATAGGAGACCGAGATGAACGACGACGACGACGATGATGCTAGTGCATCACGATGTGGGAGAGGAGGCCAAGAGGAACGATGTCGACGGTGACGCCAATGTAGTAGGGCATGGGACAGGAGGCCCAGAAATGATCAGAAGGGACCTAGGTGAATGCGACTAAAACAAACCACACATATGCATATGTACAATCACAAGAAAGATGTAGATCTACTCATCTACGATTGTCGAAACAGAAAACATGCAACACGAATGTCGTGTGGAACTGTAAGATGAAGTTAGACGTCAAAGAAAATTTCAAACGATTGTCCAAAATAGTTCCAAACATAAACACATAATAGAACATTTATAATGGACGAAACGACGAATAGATCGCCTGAATGGAACCATAACAATGATGTGCTTCTTTTTCTTGTAGACCTTATCTCGAATCAAAGTACCGTTGTGTAGATTAGAAGGGACTAAGAAATAGACAAGATTAAGAGTAAAACAAACAGGCCACGTGCAACCTCACGAACAACAAGCATCAGACCAAACGAGGTTGCATCCCAGACACACGCACGTGCGCTCTCATGAATCGCACGAGCCTGACTCATCAAAAACTGTCGATTTGGCTGTTCTTAGCGGGCCTGGCTGGGAGGTGCTTTAAGTTCCATGCTATGCAGACCAAACAGTGAATGCAGACAACCAAACAGATCATTTTCTTTCCGCGCGGGTTTGATTTGGCTGATTGGCCAACCAAAGGCTCCCTTGACGTGCTCTAGCAAAACCGATATTGTATCTGCCGATTACAACTTGTTGTGGCAATGTGGCACAACATAGAGCCGATTTGTTCATGAGTTGCATCATGGACACCGCCTGTGCTCACTATAGAGTCGATTTGCTACGATGATGGGTGGCTACCTGCCTTGTGTCGTGTGTCGCCGTGATCTTTTCTTACAAGGGAGGGGCATGGGGTCCTGCTGGTTTGCTTGTTTAAGGGACGCGATCCTAGGCTTCTTCTTGCTCCAAGATGTTGTTTTGCTAGATGCCGACACTCTTTGAACTGTCCGTTGACGAGTTCCAAAATGCTCCGTCGGAGATCTCTATTGTGTGCTTGATGCGTGTAGATTGTTGGATCGGATGGGATTTGGTCATGTGCGCTCCTATTTAAGCCTGAGTGGCTTTAGGAGGGTGTGTTTCGAAGCTTCGTCGTTTGTTGACATTATGGGACATGTCGGTATTTCGATTTCCATGGTGAAGACAAGGGCGGAGGACATCATGATGGCTGAGGTATGAGACCTAGTAATGGCGGATCAAGTCTTAAAGGCGATGAGTGTTGGAAATATGCCCTAGAGGCAATAATATTTGTATTATTATATTTCAATATTCATAATTATAGCCTTTATATTCTATGCTATAACTTCTATGATCCTGGAATATGCGATTCAGTGGAAACTCATATGCACGTGTGGAATGATAAGCGGTAAAGAAAAGGTTCCTAGTCTTGGCTCTATGACTGGCTCAAGTGTTGTTGGTGATCACGTTTTCTAGATCTTAGGATATCATTAAGTGTAATGATAGTCCTAGACAACATTGAGATTATGACATTAGAAAAATGATCATATTGAATCAACCCAAACTTGTTTGTTATGAATTGAGTTAATATCGTTTGTATTCAATTGTAATAACACGGGGTGTTAACGTGTGACTTTGTTCCTTAGACCATGAGAGCGTTGTAGTTACTTCTTACCATACAGTGGGCCTCGGGGTTGCTCAGACGTCACCTGTAACATGGTGACCATATCAACAACTTACAGGTTCATCGGAAAGTTTGACAAGGGACTAGATAGCTCGAGAGTGGGATTTACTCCTCCGATGATGGAGAGATATTCTTAGGGCCCTCTCGGTGTGACCGCATCAATCATCGTCTGGCCAGACACATGTGACTTTGTCACGAGGATTTCAAAACACAATAATGAGAAAGAAGAACAAAATCGGTAACGAGGATTTTAGTATAATGAGCTTGGTGATGACTCCAGAGGATACCGATGCATCCCGGGTTTTGTGAAGTATCGCAAAGCAAAGGGAACATTTCATGATAAACAAAGGTTCACTCAAATATCATACGTGTGCTCATAGGGATTGATATGGACGTCCACGGTCCTGTTGTTGGTCATTGAGTTACCGAACCTACGGGGTCACAAACTTAAGGCAATCACGATCTATTGAGTGTTAGTAGGACATGAGTCATGAGAATATATTTGTGGAATTATTTCACGAATATTTGGAATAGTTCCAAGAGGATCCGGAAGTGTTCTGGGGACACTAGAAGGGTTTCGGTGAATATCGGGTAATACCAGTATTACCGATAAATTATATGTAGGTGGAAAATGTTTTCGGGCATGTTAATATATATATATATATATAATGGTCTGAAAGTTTTTAGAACATTTTATATTTAATTTAAATATCAACGGCCTAAAAAGGCCAAGAGGTGCAAGGCAACTTGGGCTAGAAAGGCCAAAGTGGAAGTGCCCCCCCTATGGAAAGGGGAGACCGAATTGGACTAGGGGATGAGGAACCCCCCTCCCCTTTGGCGGGCGCCCCAAGGAGGGACTTTCCCTCCTTGGTGGCTGCTTTCTCCCTCCCCTCAAACCTATATATACTAGAGGATTTTTTCTTTTGAGAAACACACGTTTTGGAGCCTCCTCTAGTTCTTCTAGTTCTAGTTCTAGTTGGTCCTAGTTGACTAATTAGAGCTGATAATCCTCCGGTCCTCATAATTATAAGCCTCATGTGATTCTAATCTCCTCCCTCTAATTCTCCGACGATGATTAGCTCTGGACGGTGAAGCGTTGCAGGATCGTGAAGGATGCACGCTTGCAATCAAGAGAGGTCGTGCTTTTGGTCTTCGGTTAAAGGGACTGTTCGTGGGTGGTTCGCAGGATCGTTCATCGACTATTCGAGGGACTCCAAGTACGATCTACACAAACATGGTCTTCTTCCGCTGCAACTCGTAGACGATAACGATCGTGATCCCAACCCGTTATGCATCTTCATATTGATCTTGGGTGATCGTAGGTGCAGATTTTTTAGTTTTCTACTATGTTTCCCAACAGTGGCATCATGAGCGGTGGTATGACTAGGTGCAGGTTGCGATCTAGATCGCATGTCATTTTGAGGGTTGATATTTTTTCTATGCTTCCCTCGAGTGTTGCTTTGGTTCAATTCATCGACGACATGGTGTCGGCTTTACAAGGTTCTGGCTGTAGACGATCTGCTAACAGTTCCTTGCACTTCACCATAGTTGAGAATAGTGAACCATCACATAGACGAGAGGGTGTCGAAGATGGATGATCTTCCAGGGGGCCACGTGTATTAGACGAAGTTTAGTGTGGGGGACGGGACTTTTAACTAATACTTTTTTTCACACACCACGAAACTTAATCTAGCATCAAAAATCATCGCCTAAGTTGTGGACGTATGCATCTAGTATTACTTGTTAAAACTGGTTAACTACATAGCTAAAATTTTGCTAAAATCGATTAGAGGACATCTAACTTGGTTTTGCAGGGTATGCATACGATTTGGTATAGCTTTCGCCATGATAATGAGTTTATGTATGAGATGGTTATTTGTTGTAATGTTAAGTGGTTTGTGTGTCACGTCATGATGGCTGGAGTCACGAGATTTCCATGTTAATGTACCTCAATTGGATAAAGGTTTTGGCTTATTGTCTTTAGAGGAGATGAAGAGATTGTTGTAGGTATTTACACAAAGTATTTGTTGTAAAGGTTACAACTTCATGGATTAATTATAGGGCTATAGTTTTGAAATAATTTTCAAAAGGTAACATAATTGTGGATCTATAAATGATATATATTAAAACTTGAGAAGTTTTTAAATAGTATATAATGTGGATCAATAAAAGTTTATTGATAAATTATATTGGAAATATGCTCTAGAGGCAATAATATTTGTATTATTATATTTCCATATTCATAATTATAGACTTTATATTCTATGATATAACTGCTATGATCCTGGAATATGCAATTCAATGGAAAACTCATATGCACGTGTGGAATGATAAACGATAAATCAAAGGTTCCTAGTCTATCCTCTAGGACTAGTTAGCTCAAGTGTTGTTGGTGATCACATTTTCTGGATTTTAGGATATCATTAAGTGTAACGATAGTCCTAGAACAACATCGACATTATCACATTAGAAAAATGATCATATTGAATCGACCCAAAATTGTTTGTTATGAATTGAGTTAATCCCGTTGTAGTCAATTGTAATAACACGGAGTGTTAACATGTAAATTTTTTCCTTAGACAAGAGAGTATCATAGTTACTTCTTACCGTACGGTGGGCCTTGGGGTTGCTCAAACATCATCTATAACACGGTGACCATAACGACAACTTATAGGTTCATCAGAAAGTTTGACAATGGACTAGATAGCTGAGAGTGGGATTTCCTCCTCCGACGATGGAGATATATTCGTAGGGACCTCTCGGTGTGACAACATCAATCATTGTATGGTGGACACATGCCACTATGTCAGGGGATGTCAGAACACAATAATGACAAAGAAGAACAAAACCGGTAACGAGGATTTTGGTATAGTGAGCATGTTGATGACTCGGGAGGATACAGATGCATTCGGGTGTCAGTGTAAAAGCTGACAGACCTTGGGGTAGGGGGTCCCGAGCTATGGAACTCGGACAGATGGTAACGGGAACAAAGGGACAACATTTTACTCAGGTTCGGGCCCTCTTGATGGAGGTAAAACCCTACGTCCTGCTCTTGTTTATATTGATGAAGGCGTATCAAGTACATAGTTGATCTACCTCGAGATCTTGAGATGTATTCTAACTCTAGGGCTAGGTGAATGAAATTGTGTTGATGTCCCCTCTATGGGCTAATCCCTCCGGCTTATATACACGCCAAGCATGGTATCTAGGCGACGGGGCGGCATGAGAAATCATGGGATGTACGGTAAGTCATCGACATATGTCGTTCTGATCATGCCATGTCTTGGAGCCTCCGGTGTCTATCTTGAGAATAATAGAGGACCGTTGGCCCATCCGAGGAGCCTAGGCCGGCTAGGTTAGCACTCCGTGGTCCATGACACCGTCAGTAGCCCCCGAATTGGTCTTCTATGCGGAGGATGATTTTCTTGATGAAGATAACCTTGGATCCGAGGTCCTTAGCTTGAAAGACGCGTTCCCCTTTGTGCCTTCAAAGCCTCGGAGTTGTTCCTCAAAAAGCAACGTCTTTGAGCCAGTCCTAGCGGAATTTAAACCCTATCCTAGGAACCAGGGTAACTTAGCCTCAAAGGCCGATCACGTAGGTGTGAATAGTGCCACCTAGTATGACAACTTTATCGAAGAGGCGCACTCCATGACGGGTCAGGCAGTTACTGCTCACCCCAAATCGTGGCCCGGCTCAATGCATTTTTCTACTGGCGCGTCCCATCAACATGGAGATCATGCCCATTTCTTCAGGGATATCATCAACATTTTGTTTCTCCCTATGCGCACAATGGCATCTTTTGCGGGAGAGTGGTGTTTTTATCAGAACGGCAAGGGGGGCTCTTGGCCTCTCATCGGCCTATAAGAGTTAAAAGAGAACGTCGCAAGCTACCACACTCTCATTTCTCCCGCCCGCTGCCTCATCTAGCTTCAACGCCCAGATCCAATCTCGCACTCTTGTTCCGAAGCTCCCCCATACATCCATGGCTGATACCCTTAAGGGGCATTGGGGTGGTTCCATTATGACTGACGGCACCATCCTAGAGCTACGCAGCACAGGATACCTCACCGCCAGCATCGCCGCCCGCGCTCCGAGCGAGAATGAGCAAGTGCCCGCTCCCAACCAAGGGGAGAGGGTAGTCATCGTTCCCCACCTCATCTGAGGCATGGGGTTCCCGCTTCACCCATTCGTGCGCGGGATAATGTTTTACTACGGTCTCGACTTCCACCACATCACCCCGAACTCCATCCTCGACCTCGCCTCCTTTATCACCATATGTGAGGCCTTCCTTCGCCGTGAGCCACACTTCGGCCTGTGGCTCAAGACTTTCGGTGTCAAGCTAAAGTCTAGTGGCTCTGATCTGGCGGAGTGCGGAGGGGCCATGATCAACAAAAAAAGAACACTGAATGGTTCAAGGGCACTTCCATCAATATGATCAAGGAGTGGCAGAAAGAGTGGTTTTACATCACTGAGCCACTCGCTCTGGGCCATGCCAAGGTCCCTGCCTTTTCAGCTGCCCCCAAGAAGCTCAAGTCGTGGAATGATAAGCACATCATTTGGGGGAACCCAAATGAGGTGGAGGAGTTGATCAAGAAGGTCAGGTGGTGGTCCACTCAGAAGGACCTCCAACTCACTGGCGCGGTCAACGTCATGCTTCACCACCGCATCCTGCCACTCCAACTCCGGGCCAGCCCGATGTGGGAGCACAAATCGAGGGATGCAGTGCCCGTTATGTGCTTCTTCGGCTCCACCTTGGCCAACATGTGGACGTGACTCCTCAAGATGGCCAAGGACAACATCCCTAGGAGGGGGAGGACCTCGACTCCGAGATCGACTACAGAGCCTCACCGGTAAGTGCTTTATCATATATGTGTATATTCTCTTTTTCCTGAAAGGTGAGCAGATCTTAAGAAATCGTTCTGTTTTACAATTGTAGAAGTGGATGGCCAGGATGCAGCAAATATAGTGCCCCCCCGCTGCCAGAGGAGGCAAGGACTCCCCTGCTCATGACACTCCTTGTCGAGGAGCCGCACATGATGGCACAAGGGGCCGAAGACCTAGAAGGACAGGGCGGGTCTTCGGACTCGGGAGACCTCGGTCACCTGGTCCAAGGACACCCACACCTCCGCCACCCGCGAAGACGATGCGAGGGAGGAGGAGGAGAACCCTCCCCTTAAAGGGAAGAGGGCGGCGTCGGAGGACGCCGAAGCCATGATGCAGCCCAAGGGCCCAAAGAGGTCAAGAAGGACCTCGTCCGAGGTCGCCGACAAGTCGTCGGAGAAGATCGTGCTCTCCAACAAGTCAGAGGATGACCCCCTTGCCATGGGAAGGAAGAATCAGGCTCCCCGAGGGTATGTTATCCATCCTTACATTTATATTCCATTAGGCTCTTTCAACATAAGTAAGCTTATAAAAGCGTCCTTTATACAACCCACCAAAGGTGCGGACAAGCGACTCCTCCAGCGGGTTGCCTCCTATCAGGGGGTCACCAGACCCTACACACCCTCCCCCAGCTCAAGATGGTCTGGGGGAAGCAAGGTCTACTCTGGTCCCCAAACCGACACTACGGGCACCGGTGATTCGGTGACTATGGCCGAGGTTGAGACCTCCACCCCACAAGGACAAGGGGAAGGGATCCCCAAGGTCATCGAAGAGGGGCTGGGCCAGTTGTCAGCCCGACCAACATCCGCTCCGGCTCCAACGCTGTAGCCGGATACTCCTCCACCGAGCATCCAGATGCTTGGGTCCAAGGTATTGCCACCTCCGCCTCCTTCCCAAGAGCGGACTAGCGTGGGTGGACCGAAGAGATGGAGGAGACCTTGAAGGGCTCTTACCTCAAGAAATAGCACCATGCCTTGATTGACGTGGCGCTACAGGGCTACCGGTCCGTGGGGCCAAGATTGGACGAGGACTTCAAGGGCCTTGTCACAAGCTTCGTGGTACTTTTTGTTGGAGATATGCCCTAGAGGCAATCATGTATGATGATATTTCCTATGTGTTTATGAATAAAGATAGTCCTTGGATGTAATCAATAATACTTGTTGACAAGTACGTGACTTGTCTTGAGATCTTGTGTTGTATGATACATCCTAAATGGTCCCTAGTCGTGAGTGATGTGTGGACACATGTCGGACTAGACTAGCATATGACACGGTGGATTGCTCGGTCTCACTAGCCATGGGGCATTGGATGCTAACCGGATAATATGGACTTGCAAAGGTCTGGTCGGATTCGACGTAGTCGGATCTGAGTCGAGACAAGGTCCGAATCGGACAGACCCAACTATGAGACGCAACGATATGTCATCTGTGAGTCTCTAGTGCAACATACGTTTATGTCCTAAGACCTGAGCTGATGCATGTACTCGGGATGGTGACAGACTTGCTTTCGGCTGACCAAACGCTACTCCATAACTGGGTAGTTACAAAGGTAGGTTTCGGGTTTGTCCAGACCCATGCTGCGAGACGTGGCCGAGAAGGATGGGATTTGCCCCTCTAATCGGGAGAGATATACTCTGGGCCCATCGTGTGATCCGATCAGGATAAGCATGGCCATGCGACAAGGATTATGAGAAAATCCGGTTTGGGTCGGCATCACTGGAACGAGAAAGAGGTCGGGCTAGCACAAGGATGACAAACTCGCCTTGATCCCGACGACATATATCGTGTGGCAAAGGGAATGGAATTGTGACATGTTGTACAGGTTCGCTAACCAGCTTCATAGTCTGCTTGGTGGTTGGCACGCCTTGCTAGAGGCTGCTACCAACCGTATAGGTCGGAGGTGATCCAAACTGTGACCAAGTCAACTTGAACCTAAGGGGCCGCGTGCTTAAGGGAAGGAACCTATGAGGTTGGATCCGACTCCACGAGTTAGACTTGGTCCTACTCGGACTCGGATACAGACCAAACAAACTTTGGGCTTTAGGGTCCGTGCGAGGCCCAAGAGTTGAGCCCGCGACGGATGCCTACAAATACTGGAGGTGCGACACACTTATTCGGTTGATCACTTCGTCGCTGACACTAGGGTTTGCATGTGTTGCAAATAGCCACCTCCACTTGCCGCCAGTTGTCTGATCAGACCTAGCAGTCCGCCGCACGACGTTCCTCCTGTACGCGTGGATACCGTTAGAGGCGGTGCACTTGCGCCGCTCCGGCGAACCTGTTCGCGGGATCCGATCGGCTACGTGGGATATCGGCAAGGAGGGGACGACTCCGGGAATGCGTTGCCTCAACTCTACTTTCGATGCACGGCACTACGCGTCTAGTGGTAACGATTTGTGATGCATCTCCCTTAGCATGTTCCTGGATGTTCTTCGCATAGGAAAATTTAATTTGCAATTGATGCACCCTACGAAAGAACCGAACACTTTTTTATTCCTGTGCAAAAATAATTTTGTTTTTTTTACTTTGCAAATCCGCCTTTATGTCGGAGGACATCTTCCTACAGCCTTCTAAACGACATAGTCAGTGAGTAGCCCCCGAGCCCAAAGCTGGTTTCAAGAAACCGGCGTTGGGGTCGAGTAAAATAGGAGTGTAACGAGTAGCCCATAGGACTCTGCCTAGTGTTGTAGGGCGTCCGCCTGAAGTGGTAATAGTTTGATTATGGGGCTAACCGAAGTTCTTTTATGTGCATGCTTCGTCCTCGGTTCTGAGCTCCGTCTCGGAGGAGATTGCGGAGATGAATGAGAAGTTCGAGAGGTCTGAAAAGGACCTCGACCTAGCGAACAAGCGCTTTGAGCAGTCTCAAGCTAATAAAGAAAACGTCTTGGAACACTATTTTTAATAAATGTCTTGTCAGAGTATAGGCTGATGCTGAACTGTTTATGACAACCGATTTATTCGGGCTTGAGGGTCTCAAGGCCGAGCTTCTGGAGGCTCAGTAGGAAGCCAAGCAGTAGAAGACTGATGCGGCCGAGGTGGAGAAAGACCTTACCACCGAGAAGGTGGCCTGGAGAAGGACAAGGCGCGGGTCCTGGAGGTTGAGGAGACCCTGAAGGGTGTGTTCGAGGAACGCGAAAAACTTTATGCCGAGGAGAAGAAGGTGAAAGAAGAGCTCGAAAAGCTTCATCTTGCACACTCCGATCTCCTGACCTTGGCCCGGGCAGACCGGGAGGTGCTCCATCAAGTGGAGCAGATACCCGCCGGTAAGCTATATTTATTACATGTGTGTTTGGCAGGAAGGGGTGTGACGAGCTCACCCAGCTGCGGCGTTCTACAGAGGTATTCGCAAATCTCCCAAAGAGCATGGCGGATGCCGTCCAACACTTCGACCAACTGGGGGCCCTAAAGAGGAGAAGGCGTTCTGGCGACAATTCCAGGAGTCGCCGTCGTCGCAGCTGCTAAATCATCAGATGAAGGAGTTGGTGGAGTTACTCCACGTGGCTAAGCTGGCGCTCCAAGACCTCTGTGTCAAGTTGTGGCCTGTCGAAGTCCTGCCGACTAGCCTCTTCGGCCTCCTGGCTCAGCTGCAAGTTGCTGCGTTGCAGGTGGATCGCTGAAAGTGATCCATGTGCCTTGAAGGGGCGCAGAGGGCATATGCATGCGTGAAAACGCACTTCCGAAAGGTTGATGCGGCGATCGTTGCTGCAAAATCTGCCGAAGGGAAGCATCACACCGACGAGCAATTCTTTGACGAGGTAGAGGAGGGTGTCAGGGTGTGACGCCCCCGATTTCATCATACACTAATCATACATGCAAATGTGTATGATCAAGATCAGGGACTCACGGGAAGATATCACAACGCAACTCTAGACACAAATTTAAAAATAATACGAGCTTCATATCACAAGCCAGGGGCCTCGAGAGCTCGAATACATAAGCTCGAAAGCACAATAGTTAGCGGAAGCAACAATATCTGAGTACAGACATAAGTTAAACAAGTTGCCATAAGATGGCTAGCACAAACATGGATACATGTAGAAGAGGAGCATGCCACCTGCCTGGGATCCTCCTAAACTACTCCTGGTCGGCGGCGGCCTCCACATAGTAGTAGGCTCCGTCTGGGTAGTTGTAGTCGTCGGCGATGGCATCTGGCTCCTGGCCTCCACCATCTAGTTGCATCATCCGAGAAGAAAGG
>LR738715.1:61161340-61246598 GCA_902687465.1 Secale cereale
AAGGGAGCAAAGCAACCGTGAATACTGATCCAAAGTACGCGCAAGCAAGGATCTACACTACATATGCATCGGTATCTGTAAAAGGGGTAATATATGTGGGCTAAAATGCAGAATGCCAGAATAAGAGGGGGATAGCTAGTCTTGTCAAAGACTACGCTTCTGGCAGCCATCATCTGGCAACAGTAGAAGAGAGTAGCTGGTATGTAACAAGTATAATCATATAGAAATAATCCTACCCAGCGATCCTCGCCTCATCACCTTGTGAGAGAGCAATCACCGAGTTGTATCTGGAACTCATCTGGGTGTGTTTTATTAAGTATCCGGTTCTAGTTGTCAAAGGGTGGAAACGGCTATTCGAATAGATTAATTCCCCATAGGGGTGCACCACATAACCCGACATGCTCGATCACTCTGGCCGGGCACACTTTCCTGGGTCATGCCCCACCTCGAAAGATCAACACGTCGCAACCCTACCTAGGCTCAACAGAGAAGCTACCACGCCGGTCTATATCCTAAGCACACGGGGGTCTTTGGCCCATCACCCTTTGCACTCCTGCACGTTGCGAACGCGGCTAGTGTTGTCACTGACGTTTGAAGAGCTTCAGCTGATACTACGATGTTTGTTGCCCATATCTTGTCCCGCGTGGCAGTTAGTGCATATAGGACAACGACATGATACGTCTCCAACATATCTATAATTTTTGGTTGTTCCATGCTATTATTTATGATGTTTTGGATGTTTAATGGGCTTTGTTATACACTTTTATATTATTTTTGGGACTAACCTATTAACCCAAAGGCCCAGTCCAGATTGCTGTTTTTTTTGCCTATTTCAGGGTTTTAAAGAAAAGGAATATCAAACGGAGTCCAAACGGAATGAAACCTTCCGGAGAGATATTTTTGGAGCGATATCTTCATGGGAGACTTGAGAACCACGGAATAGGGCACACGTGGGGTCCACGAGGGTGGGGGGCGCCCCCCTACAGGGCGCGCCCCCTGCCTCGTGGGCCCCACATTGGTCCCCCGGTGCCCTCCTTCCTCCTATATATACCCATGTACCCCGAAAACATCAGAGCAACAGAGAAAACCCTAGTTCCACCACCGCAACCTTCTGTTCCCGTGAGATCCCATCTTGGGGCCTGTTCCGGAGCTCCGCCAGAGGGGGGATCTACCATGGAGTGCTTCTACATCAACACCATCGCCTCACCATGAGTTGTGAGTAGTTTACCACAGACCTTCGGGTCCATAGTTAGTACCTAGATGACTTCTTCTCTCTCTTTGGATCTCAATACCAAGTTCTCCTCGGTCTTCGAGGAGATCTATTCGATGTAATCTCTTTTTGCGGTGTGTTTGTCGAGATCCGATGAATTTTGGGTTTATGATCAAGATTATCTATGAGAAATATTTGGTTCTTTTCTGAATTCTTTTATGTATGATTATAATATCCTTGCAAGTCTCTTCGAATTATCAGTTTGGTTTGGCCTACTAGATCTATAGTTCTTGCAATGGGAGAAGTGCTTGGCTTTGGGTTCAATCTTGCGGTGTCCTTTCCCAGTGACAGTAGGGGCAGCAAGGCACGTATTGTATTGTTGCCATCGAGGATAAAAAGATGGGGTTTATATCATATTGCTTGAGTTTATCCCTCTACATCATGTCATCTTGCTTAAGGCGTTACTCTATTCTTATGAACTTAATACTCTAGATGCATGCTAGATAGCGGTCGATGTGTGGAGTAATAGTAGTAGATGCAGAATCGTTTCGGTCTACTTGTTACGGGCGTGATGCCTATATATAATGATCATGCCTAGATATTCTCATAATTATTCGCTTTTCTATCAATTGCTCGACAGTAATTCGTTCACTGTCGTGGAATTAGCACGGCAGATGTCCGGTTTAACGGACTTAGTGATGGAACCATCGCACAGGTTAGCTTGAAGGGGTTAAAAGCACACAAAGGACACAGAGGGTTTATACTAGTTCGGCCCCTTCGATGAAGGTAAAAGCCTACGTCTAGTTTGGTTTGGTATTGCTTGAGCGTCGATGAACAGGGAGCTGATTGCTTGCCTGCGTCTCGACGGGTTGTCTCTTGTCCTTGAACCATCGCCGGATCGTCCCTTTATATAGAGGTGATGCCCGGTCCGGTTTACAGAGTCCCGAGGCCGGCTCATATTTGTGTCCGCCTCGGTCTCTGCTCTTTCTTCCTTGTCTCTCAAGTTACATGATAAGACGGTTTACAAACCGTAACTCTATACATGGGCCCTAAGCCTTCATGGGCCGTAATGTCTACTGAGCTTTACAATTATACAATTATATCACCATAATCCGGTTTACCCTAGCCGATTTACACCTGCTAGTAATATCCCTGACATTAGGCCCCAAAATGATTTGAACTTGTTCATATCAGTCTTCTAAACCTTGCATAACCTTCTTTCTTGTATCTTCTTGGTTTTTGTAAACCGGCTATGACGTCATCTCTGGAAATCATTTGATTCGATTGTGACATCACTTCCGCATTTATTGCGCGCAGCTGTTTGTTACCTTTGTTTAAAGGCCATCCCGAAAATCGAGGTGTCAGGAGAATCTTTATCCATTCTCTTTCTTCCTCAAATCCCGCGCTTGCCGTTTCATCTCTCAACCCTTCATAAATACGGCCGCACCCTTACTTTTCTTCCTTCCGCTCATCTTCCTCCTCCGTCGCCCGAAGCTTCTCCGCTGCGCTCGAGCTCGTCGCCGTCGTCGACCAGGCCGCTGCATCAACCTAAATCGCGTCCAGAGCCACTCCGCCGCCGTTTTCTTCTGCCTCAGGTATCCCTTTTTCCCTCGCTGTAGATCTGTAGCTTAGGGTTTCACCATTTATTCTGCCATGAGACCTTGAAACTCTATCCGTTCATCCCTTATGCTGTTTCTGCGGTAGATTCAATCTCAGATTACCTTTGAGATCTGCTCCTACTCCGCTGCTTTATGCTTAGACTTGGTATTTTTGGATTAAATCCTTAGATTCATCTGCTCTGTATAAGACCCCCGCAGTTCTTCTGTAAGAGACCTGCATAAATTTCCTCTTTTTCTTACGGCTCAGATCTGTTTTACCTTAGCCTCTTGTAAAAACAAGTTTCTTCATCCTCATAGATCTGTAAGATACTCGCCGGTTTAGTCAATCATGCATTGTTTCTGCAACGTATCAAACATGAACCCGACGGTTTAGCTTCTTTCTTTTTTGTTGTCATAAACCGGTAGCAGCTCGTTTCCCGCTTGCTTCCGGGTTGTCAATGCCATTAGTCCCTTGTCTAAACCGTCATTGTGATTTTGCATATGTGATCCGGTTTATGCCTCTGTACTTGAATAATCCGGATTTTATACTTCACCTTTTCAGCACTTTCCTTTTGTTAATATGTCTGCCAAGCAGTTCGTTTCTTGCGACTGGGTTCCTTCCGTCATTACGGAAGAAGACTTAGCTAATGCTGCTGCAATTGGCACTCTGGGCCCTCAAGCAATTCTGAAATGGCGGGCCCCAGGAAATGAATGCCCTCCTACTCCCAAAGAAGGAGAAGTTATTGTTTTCTTTGATCATATAGCCCGGGGCTTTAGTCCTCCCGGTTCAAAGTTCTTCCGGGATGTGCTTGCCGCTTTTCAGCTTCATCCTCAGGACATAGGCCCAAATTCCATATCGAATATCTGTGATTTCCAAGTTTTCTCCGAGGTGTATCTTCAAGAGGAGCCATCAGTCGACTTGTTCCGGGATTTTTTCCATTTGAACCGGCGAACTGAGTTTACTGGCGGACCTCATCAAGAACTGGGTAGGGTTAGCATTCAAAAGAGAAGAGACGCGGTCTTTCCTCACGCTGCTCTCCATACACACCCCAAGGAATGGAACAAATCTTGGTTCTATTGCCACGATACTTCACCTGAAGGAGAGAACCCACTGCCGGGTTATCGCGAACATCGTCTTCCTGAAGATCATCCACTGCCGCAACGTCTCAGCTCTTCAGAACGGCCCCGGTTCGCCTCTCAACTCGCCAAACTCAAAGCCTTTATGGCCAACGGATTGACTGGAGTTGATTTTATGCGTTCCTGGCTTGCCTGGAGTATCCTCCCTCTGAGCCGGCGCTCCGGTTTAATGTATCAGTATACCGGAAAGCCGGATGATCCTCAGCGGTTTTCCGACGTAACACTTCCTGAAAAGGAAGTTATTGAGTCTGCCAAGAAAATGCTCAACATCTCCTTGGAGGAATGTAGCAAAACCGGATTGGCTCCATATTATAGGAAGAACAAACTGCCAGCGGTAAGCCTTAATCTCTTCTGTTTGTCTCTAATCCGTTCATTTAAATTATCTTCCATTCATCTCTCATCTTCTACACAGGCCGACGATCCTTTCTGGAAAAGGAAACCTCAGGATAAGTCAGGCAAACAGTCGCGCCGGAAAACCTTCGTTGTTAAGAAGAGAAAGGCGGCTGTTGGCTCCGGTTCACATGTTGAAGAAGATGATCCGGATTCTGAGGTATGAGTTAATCCTGATATGCTTTGTTCTCTTTAATCCCGATTTATGTTAACAGTGTCTTTTCACAGGATTTGGCTGAAGCTGATAAAGCGGCCGGAACTGAGGTAATCATTCTTTCTTCAGATTCTGAACCGTCGGTGCCCAAGATTCGTAAGGCATCTCGGAAGTATCCTTTTTCTCATCCTTACGCTCAACTGGACCCCAATTTTCTTTTGAAGAAGCAGCAACACGAAGCCCGCCAGACTACACGCCATAGCGGCCATGTAGTCGAGTCTTCCGGAATATCTCTTACTCCGGCCCGGAGGCGCCGCTCTGAGGTTTTACTTCCCCCAACCCTTCTTCATCCCAAGGCTGGACTTATACGCAAACCACTTAAACCGTCTGATCCTAATTATCAGGAGACTCCTTTATCATCTTCTGGCGAATCAACTGCCACACAGGTCCCAACTCTGAAGACTGTCCCTGGGTAAGTCCTTTATCCCATCCGGTTTACTTTTTGTACTTGCTTTTGTGACTCTGATTTCTTTCTAATTTCTTTCAGTAAGCCTAAGCCTAGCAAAAAGGCAAAGGCCAGTAAAACGGCTGCTGAAACCGCCACTGATGATCCGGCGGCTGATCCGGATACAGTCATCCCTCCGGAAAATGAGCCTACAGTTCAGCTTGACGATCCTGCTCCCATGGATCATGATTACACTGCTGCTCCTGAAGGTACAAATACTGAAGATGTTCTTGAACCGGTAAATCCTGTCCGGGCTAGCCCTCCTCGGAATAGCCCGGCTCCTGCTAGTCCGGTTCATACTGCTGCTCCACAACCGGCCGCTGCCTCTTCTCCGGATATTCAAATAACCGGTACAGGCTTTACCGCTCCTGCTGAGCCTATCATTTTAGCCAAGCATACTGCTAAAGCGGAGAAGCTGCAGCAAGAGAAAGGCAAATGGAGCACCGATTTATCCAATTATGCTGATCTGAGTGCCCAGGAGCTTTATTCCGGATATTTGAACCGGCTTCATACCAGTCGGGACTACGAAGCGGGCTTGGTCAATCTGATGAAGGATAAGTACGAGGTATCTTACTTGTCTTTTGCTTTTGTCTTCTTTGTATTTCCGTCTATATCATGGTAGCCCCCAAGTTCCGGTTTAGCTTTGTTGAAAGGTGAACCGGTACTTTCAAATATGAGCAAATGATCTTACATTAGCCCCCAAGTGCCAGGGGCATAACTCGGTTTATGTGCCTGGGACTTGTCTGAATCTTTCTTTCAATGCTTCAACTGCCCATTAGCCCCCAAGTGTCAAGTAGACAACTTGCTTGTGTGCTTGAGACTTGTCTGTAATTGTCACTCTTTGATACTTCAATTGCTCATTAGCCCCCAAGTGTCAAGTGGATAACTTGGTTATGTGCTTGAGACTTGTCTGAACTTTGTCATTTATTCCACTTGATTTCTTTTGCAGGCTGATTTGACCCGGAGAGCTGAAGAAATAACTGAACTCCGGAATAGACTTGCTGAAACTGAATCTGCTGCTGCCAAGGCCAAAAAAGATCTGGCGCTGAGCTTAACCACTGCTGAACAATTGAAGAAATATTTTGAATCGGAACGGACAACCTGGGAAGTGCAGAAAAATGCTCTTGAAAAGAGAGCGAAGGATGCTGAGGAAGCTCTTAACCCGGTGACAGAAGAGCTGTCCGGTTTAAAGCGGCAAATAGAGCTTATGACTTCTGCCATCTTTGGTAAATACTTAACTTGCATGTGTTTCTACTTCTGCAATCTTTAGTTCGTTCCGGCGTAATTGTGATAACCCTATGCAGGGCGACGTGTCACCCATCTTGGGGATGACCTCCGGAAGAAACTCAAGGCCTCTTATACTCTGGTTGAGCAGCTGTATTCCGACGCTCAAAGGATTATAAGTGCGATGTCTTTTAATAAACCGGCCCCACCACTATCCAAGGCACTCTGGAGAAGCTTTCTATCTTGCCTGTACGCTTGGAAGAGGTGAAGAAGTCTGCTGCCCGAGCCGGTTCTCTTGTGGCGCTAACCAGAGCCAAGGCATGGGTTCCAGATTTTGATCCGGAAGAAGCCATGAACGGGTATCCCGGCACCAAGGAAGATGGATCGGCCTTCTCCGAAAAAGATCTTCATGCTTTGACTAAGGAGATGCGTCCGCTTGCCAGCAAGCTTGCTGATGAATCGGATCTGTCCAGGTATCATCCGGCATACGACTTAAAGAATGAGCGGGTGGATCGGCCGGTTTATGATACCGAAAATCTAATCCCACCAGTACGCCCCCATACTTTTGCCCCAGATGTTGATCCGTCAGATCTCATTACTGAAGAGATGTACTTCCGTGCCTTATCAAAGATTGATTGGCGCGCCCCTGATTTTCAGCCGCTTCAAGAGGATGAAGAGACTCCGGAACAAGTTGATCCTCAGCCTTCGCAGCAGGAAGAAGCATAAGCCACTCAGTTTATCTTTCAGATGCTGTATTACTTTGTCGAGAAATACTTTAATCCGTCCAGGCTTGCTATGCCTTGTAATAGGATAGCTTGAAATATTGTCCGTCTTGATCCGGATGTCAGATGCTTGATTGGGCCTTTTACAAATCTTAATTGCTTGTCTGTTATGGCTGATCTTTATGTTATCTGTATCTGCATAGATAACACTTGAAAGATGTCCTAGCGGTTTACCGCCGGACTGATTAAAGCGCTCTTATAAATATATCAAACAAGTGTCTGTTTTATACCAGAAATAACTTCATACCTGTGATTAAGTATGCTTGATATCCTTAATCCGGCGAACATTGTTGTTTCTGAGGAAGCTCTTGGCTCCGTTGGGGCGTACCCAATTATTCCGGGTTTACAAAAACTACCGGTTTAAATAATGCTGGAGCTCTGTGTCCAGACTTTTGAAGATATGTGGTCAACTTTAAAGTTGTCCCACTACGGATCAAAGAACCATAGAAACACATGAGAACAAAAACACAAAAAACACTGGTTTGCAAATAAGACCATGTAGTCGAGGCTTTTTGCGAGCTGCCAGGCTCCAAATCGGGGCTTCTGATTCGAATACGATCAGTAAACCGGACCAAAGGGGTTAAGCTAGGATTCGAATACGACCGTGTAGCCCCCAGTGGCCTTGAAACTTTAGCCAATCAATGGATTCGAATACGATCCAAGGAGCTTATGATTCGAATACGATCATATAAACCAGACCACAAGGGGCTAAGCTAGGATTCGAATACGATCCGTAGCCCCCTTGTGACCGTGAAACTTTAGCCAATCAATGGATTCGAATACGATCCAAGTAGCTTATGATTCGAATACGATCATATAAACCGGATCACAAGGGGCTAAGCTAGGATTCGAATACGATCCGTAGCCCCCTTAGTGAGTGTGGCTATGTTCTCTTTGGTTCGAATATGACCTATGTTTGAACAAGAAGCCCCCTAGTGAGTTTGGCTATGTTCTCTTTGGTTCGAATACGACCTATGTTTGAACAGGAAGCCCTTTAGTAAGTTTGGCTATGTTCTCTTTGGTTCAAATACGACCTATGTTTGAACAGGAAGCCCTTTAGTAAATGTAGAAGTAGGGTACCTATATGGGAGTTGCACTGTGCGGCAAACCTTCTTTGGTCCCTTAATAAATAGTTGTGCTGTATATCACATAGATAGATCAAGGCATCTTGTCTTCTTAATGAAAATGATATATATATCAAGAGGAATAAACTTTACATGGATATCACCTGAATGAATTTCCATAAGATACTTATATTTGAAAAAGGCTGATCCCCCGGTTTACTGAGGGCGCCGGTTTATTCATTAATCATAATATATACATAGGATACAGCAGAGCTCATGGCTCAAGTATAGTAGGGCCGTAGGAGAGCGATATTCCACGGCCTCTTTGTCTCTTCTTCTGATGTCCGTGAGTCTTTGTGCTCTCGAACGTCCACCAGGTAATATGAACCGTTGTGTAGATTCTTGCTGACCACAAAGGGCCCTTCCCAAGGCGGGGATAGTTTGTGCATGTCTGTTTGGTCTTGGATGAGCCAGAGTACCAAATCTCCCTCCTGGAACGTCCTGGTTTTGATCCGGCGGCTGTGATATCTGCGCAAGTCCTGTTGATAAATCACGGACCGTGCTGCTGCTATGTCATGCTCTTCATCTAGCCGGTCCAAACTGTCCTGTCTTGCCTGCTCATTGGCCGCTTCAACATAAGCCGTCACCCGTGGTGAATCATGACGGATATCACTTGGAAGGACCGCTTCAGCACCATATACCATGAAGAAAGGTGTATAACCTGTGGACCGGTTCAGCGTAGTATTGATGCTCCAGAGGACAGAAGGTAACTCCTCAACCCAGCACCCTGGTGTTCTTTGCAAGGGAGTCATAAGCCGGGGCTTGATACCTCGCAAAATCTCCTGATTAGCCCTTTCAGCTTGACCATTGGATTGAGGGTGAGCTACAGAAGACACATCTAGGCGAATATGCTCCCGTTGACAAAACTCTTCCATCTCTCCTTTAGATAAATTGGTGCCGTTGTCTGTGATGATGCTGTGTGGAAAGCCAAACCGGAAAATTACCTTGTTGATGAATTTAACCGCTGTCGCCGCATCACACTTGCTCACAGGCTCTGCCTCAATCCACTTTGTAAACTTATCCACATCAACCAGCAGATGAGTTTTTTGATCTTGGGATCGTTTAAAAGGTCCGACCATATCAAGCCCCCAAGTCGCAAATGGCCAAGTAATTGGTATCATCCGCAGTTCCTGCGCCGGAACAAGAGCACGCCGTGAAAATTTCTGACAAGCATCGCACCTCCGGACTAAATCCTCCGCATCTGCATGGGCTGTCAGCCAATAGAACCCATGTCGAAAAGCTTTAGCCACCAATGATTTTGAACCGGCGTGATGGCCACAATCCCCTTCATGGATCTCTCGAAGGATGTCACAGCCTTCCTCAGATGAAACACACCGCTGAAATGCTCCAGAAACACTGCGATGGTGAAGTTCCCCGTTTATAATTGTCATGGATTTAGACCGCCGGATTATCTGTCTTGCTTCGATCTCGTCGTGCGGCAACTCCCCACGGCTTAGATATGTCAAGTATGGGAGCGTCCAATCCGAAATAACATGAAGTGCTGCAACTAGCCGCGCTTCCGGATCAGGAACAGCCAGATCTTCCTCCGATGGTACCTGAACTGATGGACTGTGCAGCTCATCCAATAAAGTATTCGGTGGTACCGGTTTACGTTGAGAACCCAGCCGGCTCAGAGCATCGGCCGCTTCATTCCTTCGCCGGTCTATGTTATCCACCTGATACCCTTTGAAATATCCTGCGACTGCTTCAACTTCTCGTCTGTAAGCTGCCATGAGAGGGTCTTTTGAATCCCACTTGCCGGATACTTGCTGTGCCACTAAATCTGAATCACCAAAACACTTGACCCGGCTCAAGTTCATCTCCTTAGCCATCCGCAGGCCGTGAAGCAATGCCTCATATTTTGCTGCATTGTTAGTACAAGGAAACATTAGACGGAGCACGTAACACAGCTTGTCACCTCGCGGGGAAGTTAACACAACTCCAGCCCCCGAGCCTTCTAACTGCCTTGAACCATCAAAGTGAATCGTCCAGTATGTATGATCGGGCTTTTCCTCTGGTGCTTGCAATTCTGTCCAATCATTGATGAAATCCACCAATGCTTGGGATTTAATAGCGGTGCGTGGCACATATTTTAATTCGTGTGGGCTAATCTCAATCGCCCACTTCGCCACTCTGCGAGTAGCTTCCCTGTTCTGGATTATATCCCCCAATGGAGCTAAACTGACAACAGTTATTGGGTGGCCTTGGAAATAATGCTTCAATTTCTGGTTTGCCATGAACACGCCGTATACCAGCTTCTGCCAATGCGGGCACCTTTGTTTGGATTCAATGAGAACTTCACTGACATAATAAACTGGACGTTGAACCGGATACTCCTTTCCTGCTTCCTTGCGCTCGACCACGATTGCCACGCTGACTGCCCGTGCATTGGCGGCGATGTATAATAGCAATGGCTCCTTATCAACAGGGGCAGCAAGGACCGGCGGCTCTGCCAATTGCTGCTTCAAATCCTCAAACGCAGCATTTGCCTCGTCACTCCATATAAACCGGTCTGTCTTTTTCAGCATCTGATAAAGTGGAATTGCCTTCTCTCCCAGATGGCTGATGAACCGGCTCAATGTTGTGATCCGGCTGGCGATACGTTGAACATCATTGATACAAGCCGGTTTAGTCAGGGACGTGATTGCCTTGATCTTCTCCGGATTGGCTTCTATTCCTCCGTTGGACACCAAGAATCCAAGGAGCTTGCCCGCCGGAACACCGAAAGCACACTTCTCTGGATTAAGCATCATCTTATAGGCCCGAAGGTTATCAAAAGTTTCCTTGAGGTCCTCTATCAGTGTCTCCTCCTTCCTTGATTTCACCACGATATCATCCACATAGGCATGAACATTTCTCCCTATCTGCCCCTTAAGACAATTCTGTACACAACGTTGGTATGTGGCTTGGGCGCTCTTGAGCCCAAAAGGCATAGATACATAGCAAAAAGCACCAAAAGGAGTTATGAAGGCTGTCTTCTCCTGATCTTTAACTGCCATCTTGATCTGATGATATCCTGAATACGCATCCAAAAAGCTTAGCCGCTCACATCCTGCCGTAGCCTCAATGATCTGATCAATACGGGGAAGAGCAAAAGGATCGGTTGGACAAGCTTTGTTTAGGTCTGTGTAATCCACGCACATCCTCCACTTTCCATTTTTCTTGAGCACCAGCACCGGATTAGCCAACCACTCTGGGTGGAACACTTCAACTATGAACCCTGCGGCCAACAGCCTGGCCACTTCTTCCCCTATAGCCTTGCGCCTTTCTTCGTTGAAGCGGCGTAGATATTGCTTGAACGGTTTAAACTTCGGATCAATGTTAAGACTGTGCTCAGCGAGTTCCCTCGGTATACGTGGCATGACAGAAGGTTTCCATGCAAAGATATCCCGATTCTCACGGATGAACTCGATGAGCGCGCTTTCCTATTTAGGATCAAGGTTAGCGCTGATAGTGAACTGCTTGGATGAATCACCTGGCACAAAGTCAACTTGCTTGGTTTCCTCTACAGATTTGAACTTCAATGCCGGATCATGCTCTGTAGTTGGCATCTTCAATGGGGACATATCTGCCGGATCAACATTGTCTTTGTAAAACTTCAACTCCTCCGTAGCACATACTGCCTCCGCATAAGCAATGTCTCCTTCTTCGCACTCTAATGCAATTTTGCGACTTCCATGAACCGTGATGGTTCCTTTGTGACCCGGCATCTTGAGCTATAGATAAACATAGCACGGCCTAGCCATAAACTTGGCGTAAACCGGCCGTCCAAACAGGGCATGATAGGGGCTCCGGATCTTTACCACCTCAAAGGTTATCGTCTCTGACCTGGGATCATATTCATCTCCAAAGGTAACTTCTAGGTCAATTTTCCCAACCGGGTAAGCTGATTTACCTGGCACGACTCCATGAAACAGCGTGTTTGACTGCCTTAGTGTCATGGAATTAACACGACAGATGTCCGGTTTAACGGACTTGATAATGGAACCATCGCACGGAAGGGGTTAAAAGCACACAAAGGACACAGAGGGTTTATACTAGTTCGGCCCCTTCGCTGAAGGTAAAAGCCTACGTCTAGTTTGGTTTGGTATTGCTTGGGCGTCGATGAACAAGGAGCGGATCGCTTGCCTGTGTCTCGACGGGTTGTTTCTTGCTTGTCCCTGAACCGTCGCCGGGTCGTCCCTTTATATAGAGGCGATGCCCGGTCCGGTTTACAGAGTCCCAAGGCCGGCTCATACTTGTGTCCGCCTCGGTCTCTGCTCTTTCTTCCTTATCTCTCAAGTTACATGATCAGGCGGTTTACAAATCGTAACTCTATACATGGGCCTTAAGATCTCATGGGCCGTAGCCTCTACTAAGTATTACAATGATACAACGATATTACCATAATCCGATTTACACTAGCCGGTTCATACCTGCTAGTAATATCCCTGACATTAGGCCCCAGAATGATTTGAACTTGTTCATATCAATCTTCCCAGTCTGCATAATCTTCCTTCTTGTGTCTTTTCATTTTTGTAAACCGGCCATGACGTCATCCTTGAAAGTCACTTAATTTAACCATGACATCACCTCCGCATTTAACGCACCCAGCTGTCTATCGACTTTGTTTAAGGGTCATCCCGAGAATCGAGGCGGCAGAGGATCTTTATCCAATCTTTTGCCTCCTCAAATCTCGCGCCTGTCGTTTCAACTTTGCCCTTCTATAAATACCGCTGCCTTTGCTCTTTATTTCCTTCCGTTCGTTCTTCTTCCTCCGTCGCCCGAGCTCTAGACTCCGTCGCCGCCCGTCAAGCTCAAGTCGCCGCCGTCGTCCGTCGAATCCAAGCCCTCGCCGGCCGCTGCATCGACCTGAGTGTGACCAGAGAAAACTCCGCCGCCGCCTCCTGCCGTTCCAGGTATGCCATTTTCCTCACTGTAGATCCATAGCTCTAGGGTTTCTTCTCGCATCTCCGCCATTAAACCTCAATGGTAGCTTCGTTCGTTCTTCGTAGGCGCCAAGTTCGCAGAAGTTTCAGCCTTTAAATCTTACCTTTTAAACTTGCTTCTGTTCCGCCACTGTATGCTTTAAATCTCGTCTTTTAGATTCATCTACTTCGTATAAGATTCTTGCAGTTCTTCCTGTAATAGCCTTGTATTTACTTTTCCTTTTCCTGGATGCTCAGATCTGTTTTACTTTAGTTGTCTGCGAAAACTTGTTTCTTCTCCTTTGTAAATCTGTAAAGTATGCTCCGGTTTAAACAATCATATGATGCTTCTGTAAAAATTCAATGATAAACGCGACGGTTTAGCTCTTTCTCTTTTGTTGTCATGAACCGGTAGTAATACAGTTTCCTGTTTATTGCCGGGTTATCCATATCATTAGTCCCTTTGTCTAAACCGTTGCGTGATCTTCGCATATATCTTCCGATTTATGCCACTGTAATCAAATAATCCGGGTTTACACTTTACCCTTTCAGCATTTGTTCTTCTGTTGCTATGGCCAAACAGTTTGTCTCCTGCAACTGGGTTCCTTCCGTTATTACGGAACAAGATTTAGTCAATGCCGCTACAATCGGCACCTTAGGCCCTCGATCCGTTTTAAAATGGCGGGCCCCAGGAGATGAATGTCCTCCTACTCCCAAAGAGGGGGATGTTATTGTCTTCTTTGACCATATTGCTCGAGGCTTTACTCCTCCCGGTTCGAAGTTTTTCCGGGATGTACTTGCCGCTTTCCAGCTTCATCCTCAGGACATAGGTCCCAACTCTGTTTCCAACATCTGTGATTTCCAAGTGTTTTCTGAGGTGTATTTGCAAGAAGAACCGTCAGTTGACCTGTTCCGGGATTTCTTCCACCTGAACCGGCGGACTGAATTTACCAGCGGACCTCATCAAGAATTGGGCGGGGTCAGCATTCAGAAAAGAAAAGATGCAGTCTTTCCTCATGCTGCTCTCCACACACACCCCAAGGATTGGAATAAATCTTGGTTTTACTGTATTGACACTTCACCTGAAGGGGAAAACCCATTGCCGGGTTATCACGAGCACCGTCTTCCGGAGGACCACCCTTTGCCGCAGCGCCTCAGCTCTTCAGAGCGGCCCCGGTTTGCTTCTCAACTTTCCAGGTTAAAGGCCTTTATGGCCAATGGTTTAAACGGCATGGATTTTATGCGCTGCTGGCTCTCTTGGAGTATCCTTCCTCTGAGCCCACGCCCAAGCTTGATGTATCAATATTCTGGTAAACCGGATGATCCTCAACATTTTTCTAAGGACAAACTTTCTGAGTCGGAAGTCACTGAGTCTGCCAAGAAGATGCTTAACATCACTTTAGAAGAATGTAGCCAAACCGGATTGGCTCCATACTACAAGAAAAACAAGCTGCCTGCGGTATGTCTTACTTTCTTTCATATGTTTGTAATCCGTTCCTTTTAATTGTTCTTTCAATTATCTTTCACCTTTTGAGCAGGCTAGTGATCCCTTTTGGAAGAGGAAACCTCAGGAGAAGGCCGGAAAATAGCCGCGCCGGAAAGCCTTCGCTATCAAGAAAAGAAAAGCGGCTGCTGGCTCCGGTTCTCATGCTGAAGATGACGATCCGGACTCTGAGGCATGGGTTAATCTGGCTTTGATTTATTAATTTCTTATCCATACTTGTATTTACCAGTAACTTTCCACAGGAGTTGGCTGAAGGAGACAAACCGGCAGAAATTGAGGTAACTATTCTCTCTTCCGATTCAGAACCACTTCCACAGAAAAGTCGTCGGACAGTCCGGAAATATCAGTTCTCTCACCCTTATGCTCAATTGGATCCCAATTTTCTTTTGAAGAAACAGCAACATGAAGCCCTTCTCCGGACCACCCGTCATAGCGGCCTTGCAGTGGAAACATCCGGAATATCCCTTACTCCGGCTCGGAGACGCCGCTCTGAGGTTATACTCTCTCCAACTCTTCTTCATCCCAAGGCCGGGCTTATACGCAAACCACTGAAACTGTCTGACCCCAATTATCAGGATACTCCTTTATCTTCTTCCGGTGAATCAACTGCCACACAACTCCCTCCCCTGAAAGCTGTCCCAGGGTAAGTCTTTTTAATTTATCCGGTTCATGATTGCACTTTGCTTTACAGTTCTGATTTCTTTTTCCAATTTCTTTCAGCAAGCCTAAACCCAGCAAAAAGGCAAAGGCCAATAAATCAACTGCTGAGGTTGCTACTGATGATCCGGCGGTTGATCCGGATACAACCGTCCCTCCAGAAGGCAAGCCCACAATTCCACTTGAAGATCCTGCTCCTACGGATCACACCATTGTGCCTGAGAATCCCAATACTGATGACGTCCATGAACCGGCAAGTCATGCCCAGGCCGATCCTCCTCGGACTAGTCCGGCTCCTGCTAGCCCGGTTCATGCTGCGACCCCACCACCAACAACTGCTTCTCCGGAAGTTCAAATAACTCACACAGCTTACACTGCTCCTGCTGAGCCTACTGTCTTAGCCAAACATACGGCTAAAGCGGAGAAGCTGCATCAAGCAAAGGGTAAATGGAGTACCGAGCTGTCTAGTTTCATTGACATGAGTGCCCAGGAGCTTTATTCCGGGTACTTAAACCGGCTTCACACTGGTTGAGACTATGAAGCAGGCTTGATTAATATGATGAAGGACAAGTATGAGGTAATCCTTTGCATTTGTTTTGCTTTCAATGCGCTTCTGTCTTTATCATAGTAGCCCCCAAGTTCCGGTTTAGCTACGTTTAGAAGGTGAACCAGTACTTCCTGTTTTAAGCAAATGATCTTACATTAGCCTTCAAGTGCCAGGGGCATAATTCGGTTTATGTGCCTGGGACTTGCCTGACTTTTTCCTTTGATACTTCAATTATCCATTAGCCCCCAAGTGTCAAGTAGACAACTTGTTTGTGTGCTTGAGACTTTGTCTTTGAATTGCTACTGCTTACCGCTTCAACTGCCCATTAGCCCCCAAGTGTCAAGTAGACAACTTGTTTGTGTGCTTGAGACTTGTCTGACTTTTGCTTTCATTCCGCTTGATTTTCCTTGCAGGCTGATTTGAACCGGAGGGCAGAAGAAATTTCTAAACTCCGGAACAGACTTGCTGAAACGGAATCTGCCGCTTCTAAGGCCAAAAAAGATTTGGCGCTGAGCTTAACGACTGCTGAACAACTGAAGAAATTCTTTGAAGAGGAACGGACCACCTTTGAAGTTCAGAAGAAGGACTTAGAAAAGAGGGCAAAGGACGCTGAAGAAGCCCTTAACCCGATGACTGAAGAGTTAACCGGTTTAAAGCAGCAAATAGAACTGATGACTTCTGCTGTGTTTGGTAAGTTCTTTAATCTATATTCCTGCTTTCATCCTTGCAATCTTCAATTCGTTCCGGTTTAATTTTGATAATCATATGCAGGGCGCCGTGTCACCCATCTTGGGGATGACTTACGAAAAAAACTCAAGGCATCTTATACTCTGGTCGAGCAGCTGTATTCCGGCGCTCAAAGGGTCATAAGTGCAATGTCTTTCAACAAACCGGCCCCTATGACCATCCAAGGTACATTAGAGAAGCTGTCTGTCTTGCCAGTGCGCTTGGAAGAAGTTAAGAAGTCTGCTACTCGAGCCGGTTCCCTCGTGGCGCTTACCAGAGCGAAAGCATGGGTTCCGGACTTTGATCCGGAAGAAGCTTTGAATGGATATCCAAACACTAAAGAAGACGGATCAGCTTTCACTGCAAAGGATCTTCATGCCTTGACGAAGGAGATGCGTCCTCTCGCCAGCAAACTTGCGGCCGAATCAGATTTATCCAGGTATCATTCGGGGTATGATTTGCAGAACGAGCGGGTGGAGCGGCCGGTTTATGATACCGTCAATCTAATCCCACCAGTGCGCCCTCATACCTTCGCTCCAGATATCGATCCGTCTGAACTCATCAATGAAGAGATGTACTTTCGTGCCTTAACAAAAATCGATTGGTGCGTCCCTTACTTTCAGCCGCTTCAAGAAGAAGAGGAAACTCCGAACCAAGTTGATACCCAGCCGTCGCAGCAGGAGGGAGCGTAGCTCATAGCATATCTTTGTAGTTGCAGTCTTATTTTGCCGAACAATTTTTAATCCGTCAGGCTTGCTATGCCTTGTAATAGGATAGCTGAAAACATTGTCCGCTTTGATCCGGATACTCCGATTTCTTGCTTTAACATTACCAATTTCAATTTGGTCTAACATGGTGTATCCTGCATATCATCTGTTCCTGCATAGACAATACTGAAAATATGTCCTAACGGTTTTACCGCTGAACCCATTAAATTGTTCTCATAATATATCAAACAAGTGTATACTTATATCAGAAATAACTTTATACCTGAGATAAAGTATGCTTGATACTCTTAATCCGGCGAATTTTGCCTTTTGAAGGGAGTCTTTTGATAGACCCAATAATAATCCCGGGTCTTATAGAAGCTGCCGGTTTAGATCATGCTTGGCTTCTTACTTTGTTTCTGCCTGATGACTGTTCCGGGTTATGATGAACGCCGGTTTAACTCTTGCTGGTGTTTATAACCCAGACTTTGAACTTATGCTGGTGTTCATGACCCAGACTTTTGAACTTACATGGTCAACTTCTTGAGTTGTCCCACTTCGGATTAAAGAATCATAAAACATAAACACCAGAAATGCACGTTTTGCAAATAAAACCATGTAGTCAAGGCTTTTTACGAGCTGCCAGGCTCAAAGCAAGGTTCAGCCAATCAATGGAATGGGCTTACCATCCAGAGGGCCTCTATGGTTCCCGTAGAACCATAGGAAAAACTTTAGCCAATCACTGGATGGTTGTCACCATCCAGAGGGCCTCCATGGTTCCCGTAGAACCATAGGAAAAACTTTAGCCAATCACTGGATGGTTGTCACCATCCAGAGGGCCTCTATGGTTCCATAGAACCATAGGAAAAACTTTAGCCAATCACTGGATGGTTGTCACCATCCAGAGGGCCTCTATAGTTCCATAGAACCATAGGAAAAACTTTAGCCAATCACTGGATGGTTGTCACCATCCAGAGGGCCTCTATGGTTCCATAGAACCATAGAAAAAACTTTAGCCAATCACTGGATGGTTGTCACCATCCAGAGGGCCTCTATGGTTCCATAGAACCATAGGAAAAACTTTAGCCAATCACTGGATGGTTGTCACCATCGAGAGGGCCTCTATGGTTCCATAGAACCATAGGAAAAACTTTAGCCAATCACTGGATGGTTGTCACCATCTAGAGGGCCTCTATGGTTCCATAGAACCATAGGAAAAACTTTAGCCAATCACTGGATGGTTGTCACCATCCAGAGGGACTCTATGGTTCCATAAAACCATAGGAAAAACTTTAGCCAATCACTGGATGGTTGTCACCATCCAGAGGGCCTCTATGAAGTGTCCTCTTTGGTCCCGATACGACCTTATGTTTGAAAAAAGCTCTTCAGTGAGTTATTGCTCCTAATTGCATATGCCCTGCAAAATCAGTTTAAACTGATCGATTCGTTTGAAATATGACATATGATAATACATGCATGATTGTCCCCATAAGATATTTGTATTGGAAAAAAGGCTGAGCCCCCGGTTTACCGAGGGTGCCGGTTTATTCATTAATCATAATATATACATAGGATACAGTGGAGCTCATGGCTCAGGTATAGTAGGGCCGCAAGAGGGCGATGTTCCACGGCCTCTTTGTCTCTTCTTCCGATGTTCGTGAGTCCTTGTGTTCTCGAACGTCCAAGGTGGGGATAGCTTGTGCATATCTGTTTGATCTTGGATGAGCCGGAGTACTAAGTCGCCCTTCTGGAACGTTCTTGTCTTGATCCGGCGGCTGTGATATCTGCGCAAGTCTTGTTGATAGATCACAGACCGTGCTGCTGCTATATCATGCTCTTCATCCAGCCAGTCCAAACTGTCTTGTCTCGCCTGCTCATTGGCCGCTTCAACATAGGCCGTCACCCTCGGTGAATCATGACGGATATCACTTGGAAGAACCGCTTCAGCACCATATACCATAAAGAAAGGTGTGTAACCTGTGGACCGGTTTGGCGTAGTGTTGATACTCCAAAGGACAGATGGTAACTCCTCAACCCAGCATCCTGGGGTTCTTTGCAAGGGAGTCATAAGCCGGGGCTTGATACCTCGCAAAATCTCCTGGTTTGCTCTTTCAGCTTGACCATTGGTTTGAGGGTGGGCCACAGAAGATACATCTAGGCGAATATGTTCCCGTTGACAAAATTCTTCCATCTCACCTTTAGATAAATTGGTGCCGTTGTCTGTGATGATGCTGTGTGGAAAGCCAAACCGGAAAATCTCCTTTTTGATGAATTTAACTGCTGTTGCCGCATCACACTTGCTCACAGGCTCTGCCACAATCCACTTTGTAAACTTATCCACCGCCACCAGTAGATGAGTTTTCTGATCTTGGGATCGTTTGAAGGGTCCAACCATATCAAGCCCCCAAGTCGCAAACGGCCAAGTTATGGGTATCATCCGAAGCTCCTGCGCCGGAACAAGAGCGCGTCGTGAAAACTTCTGACAAGCATCACACTTCCGGACTAGATCCGCCGCATCGGCATGAGCTGTCAACCAATAGAACCCATGTCGAAAAGCTTTAGCCACCAACGATTTTGAACCGGCATGATGACCACAATCCCCTTCATGGATCTCACGAAGAATATCACAACCTTCCTCAGCTGATATACACCGCTGAAATGCTCCAGAGACGCTGCGATGATGAAGTTCCCCGTTTGCAATTGTCATGGACTTAGAACGCCGGACTATCTGTCGTGCCTCTATCTCGTCGTCCGGTAGCTCTCCTCGGCTCAGATACGTCAAATAGGGCCGCGTACAATCCGGAATAACATGAAGTGCCGCAACTAGCTGTGCCTCCGGATCAGGAACAACCAAGTCTTCCTCTGATGGTACTTGCACTGATGGACTGTGTAGCTCATCCAAAAAAGTATTTGGTGGTACCGGTCTACGTTGAGAACCCAGCCGGCTTAGAGCATCAGCCGCTTCATTCCTTCGCCGGTCTATGTGATCCACCTGATACCCTTTGAAATATCCTGCAACTGCTTCAACTTCTCATATGTAAGCTGCCATGAGAGGATCTCTTGAATCCCACTTACCAGATACTTGTTGTGCCACTAAATCTGAATCGCCGAAGCACTTAACCCGGCTCAAGTTCATCTCCTTTGCCATCCGCAAGCCATGAAGTAATGCTTCATACTCTGCTGCATTATTAGTACAAGGAAACAATAAACGGAGGACGTAACAAAACTTATCACCTCGCGGGGAAGTTAAAACAACTCCAGCCCCCGAGCCTTCTAACTGCCTTGAACCATCAAAGTGAATCGTCCAGTATGTAAGATCCGGCTTCTCCTCTGGTGTTTGTAGTACTGTCCAATCATTGATGAAATCCACCAATGCCTGAGATTTGATAGCGGTGTGTGGCACATATTTCAATTCATGTGGGCTGAGCTCAATGGCCCACTTTGCCACTCTGCCTGTCGCTTCCCTGTTCTGGATGATATCCCCCAATGGTGCTGAGATAACAACAGTTATTGGATGGCCTTGGAAATAATGCTTCAACTTCCGGTTTGCCATGAACACACCATATACCAGCTTCTGCCAATGTGGGTACCTCTGCTTAGACTCAATGAGTACTTCACTGACATAATAGACTGGACGCTGAACCGGATATTCCTTCCCTGCTTCCTTGCGTTCGACCACGATTGCCACACTTACTGCCCGTGCGTTGGCGGCGACATATAACAACAAAGGCTCATTATCAACAGGGGCAGCTAGGATTGGTGGCCTTGCCAGCTGTCGCTTCAAATCCTCAAACGCATTATTTGCCTCATCACTCCATATAAACCGATCCGTCTTTCTCAGCATCTGATAAAGCGGAATCGCCTTCTCCCCAAACGGCTGATGAACCGGCTTAATGCTGTGATCTGGCCAGCGATACGCTGAACATCATTAATGCAAGCCGGTTTAGTCAAAGATGTGATTGCCTTGATCTTCTCTGGATTAGCTTCTATTCCTCTGTTTGATACCAAAAACCCAAGGAGCTTGCCTGCCGGAACACCAAAAGCACACTTCTCCGGATTAAGCATCATCTTATATGTCCGAAGATTTTCAAAGGTCTGCTTGAGGTCCTCTATCAGCGTCTCCTCCTTTCTTGACTTCACCACAATATCATCTACATAAGTATGAACATTTCTCCCTATCTGCCCCTTAAGGAAGTTCTGTACACAACGCTGATAAGTTGCTTGGGCACTCTTGAGCCCAAAAGGCATATATACATAGCAAAAAGCACCAAAAGGAGTTATGAAAGCTGTCTTCTCCTGGTCTTTAACTGCCATCTTGATCTGGTGATATCCTGAGTATGCATCCAAAAAACTTAGCCGCTCACATCCCGCTGTAGCATCGATAATCTGATCAATGCGAGGGAGAGCAAAAGGATCGGTTGGACAAGCTTTGTTGAGGTCTGTGTAGTCCACACACATTCTCCACTTTCCATTCTTTTTTAACACCAGTACCGGATTAGCCAACCATTCTGGATGAAAAAATTCAACTATGAACCCTGCAGCCAAAAGCCTGGACACCTCTTCTCCTATAGCCTTGCGCCTTTCTTCGTTGAAACGGCGCAGATACTGTTTAACCGGTTTAAACTTCGGATCAATGTTAAGGCTGTGCTCAGTGAGTCCCCTCGGTATACCTGTCATGTCAGAAGGTTTCCATGCAAAGATATCCCGGTTCTCACGGATGAACTCGATGAGCGCGCTTTCCTATTTGGGATCAAGGTTAGCGCTGATAGTGAACTGCTTGGATGAATTGCCTGGCACAAAATCAACTTTCTTGGTCTCCTCTGCCGATTTAAACTTCAACGCCGGATCATGCTCTGTAGTTGGCTTCTTCAACGGGGTCATGTCCGCCGGATCAACATTATCCTTATAAAACTTCAACTCCTCTGTAGCACACACTGCCTCCGCGTAAGCAGCGTCTCCCTCTTCACACTCCAATGCAATCTTGCGACTTCCATGAACCGTGATCGTTCCTTTGTGACCCGTCATCTTGAGCTGCAGATAAACATAACACGGCCTAGCCATGAACTTGGCATAAACCGTCCTCCCGAACAGAGCGTGACAAGGGCTCCAAATCTTGACGACTTCAAAAGTTATCATCTCTGACCTGGAATCATGCTCATCTCCAAAGGTAACCTCTAAGTCAATTTCCCAACTGGATAAGCTGACTTACCTGGCACCACCCCATGGAACACCGTGTTTGACTGCCTTAGCTTCTTATCCGTCAAGCCCATACGACGGAAGGTCTCATAATACAAGATATTGATGCTGCTGCCGCCGTCCATAAGAACTTTAGTGAACTTATAGCCACCCACCTGTAGTGCTACCACCAAGGCCAAGTGGCCCGGATTATCCACCCGCACCGGATGATCCTCCCTGCTCCATACAATGGGTTGCTCTGACCAGCGCAGGAATTGCGGCGTCGCCGGTTCAACCGCGTGAACTGCCCGCTTTAAAACTTTTTGATCTCGTCTGCACAAACTCATGGTGAACACATGATATTGCCCACTACTTAACTCCTTCGGATTGCTCTGATATCCGGATTGCTGCTGCTGTTGCTGACGCTGCTGATTACCTTGATTATTGTGATTACCTTGGCCCTGCTATTGGCTGCCTTGGTTATTGTAACCACCTTGACCATGCGGCTGATTGCCCTGGTTATTATAACCACCCTGACCATATTGATTATTGACCCGGTTATGATAACCGCCGCTATTGCCACGATATCCTGATCCGGAGCTGTTCCCCTGGTGACCCGGACCGTAAAACCCCGGGCCTGAACCGCCGTTTGGAGGCCTGTCATTAGAATTGAGGCGGCTCATTATGGCTTCCATCAAGGGCCTGCATTCTCCTATAGTGTGTTTTGCTGGTCGTTCCCTTGTGCTATGCTTCAGACAAGGTTGACTCAACTCCTGGTCCCAACTAACATCCCCTCCGCCGGTTTGCGGAGGCGGTTTGCCCCTATTGCGCTGAAAACCCCCTTGAACTTGGGTATTGGCCACGAAATCAGAGCCACCCTCTGCTTTTCGTTTGCCTAAGAAACTGGTACCAGCCGGACTAACCTGCGCCGGTTTACCAGGCTTGTTGACCTTTCCTGTCGTACTGGGATTGATACCATTCGAAGAGTGCAAGATCTCTGACACTCGCCGCACCCATGCACTTGTGGATTCCTGTTCTCCTTGCACACATGCTGCTAGATCCACTATTGACATCGGCTGCTTGCACGTATCTTTAATTTTTTTGATAAACTGGCGACGTAGCTCTCCCCATGACCCGATGGAATTAGGGGGTAAACTCTTTAGCCAGGTCCGGGCTGTACCTTCAAGCATCATAGTAAAATACTTTGCACAAGCCGCTTCATCTACATCCAGCATCTCCATGGCCATCTCGTAACTCTCAACCCAAGCTTCTGGAGCCAAATCTGCTGTGTAATTAGGCACCTTACGCGGACCTTTGAAATCCTTGGGCAGCTTCACACTCCGTAAAGCGGAGATAAGGCACTGCACCCCAAAGGAACTCGTTGTAACTCCTGTTTCTGCTGTGGCTGTGTGAACCGGCGTCGTTTGACGGATCTCCTCCCGTGCTACCGATCTAACCCGATTCACATCCTGAGTTTGTGCATCCGCGCCTGCCGGATTATTCTGTCTGTGCCGGTGTCGCCTGCGTTCACTGCTAGACACTTCTGGTTCTTCCCAATGCCTAGTGTAACTCCAGCTGGGGCGTGGTGTTGAATGGAGCCTTTCCCGGCTATGAGAATATGCTTGCTGTTGTATTAACGCTGTATTAAGTAGATCCTTAACCCTGCGTGCCTCCAACGCCACAGGCGATGTCCCCTCAATGGGTAAAGCGGCCAAGCGTGACGCAGCTGCAACGATGTTGTCCAAAGGATTTGAATAGTGACCCGGAGGGGTAAGAACGTGAGGCGTAGACGTGATCCGCCGATCTTGCTCCGCAGTAGGCTGCTGAACCGGCTCCTCCCTTGCCGGGGGCGCCCTCCGGTTTAGAGCCGGATCATTGCTGGTCCCTGCCCCGGGCGTACTGAAAAGATCTGTCGCCTCGTAAACCGACGGTAGGCGAGACTGATATTTCCGACTCCTTACTCCCTGTGCAGAGGCCTGCTCCATCCTTAGATGAAAAGCCTGATCGTTCAATTCTGCCTGCCTTATTGCTATCATAGCCTTCTCTGTTTTTAGATCTTCTCTTGCTTGATCAATCCGGCCCTTTAGCTGAAGGAGCTCTGCATCATGTTGCGCCTTATCCGCTGGAGCTACCTCTGCCATGGCTCGGGCTGTGAACTCCTCGACTAAGGTGGATAGAACGTCAGTGGGTGAAAGGGCCTGACCACTCCCCCCTACACCAGCTTCTGCTGTCGCCCCGATCACCGTGGATTGTGGCGTAGGTTGTGAACCGGCCATAAAGACTGCCACCCGGTTTGGCGGGACAAAGGGGCCCGGAATACTGTCTCCGTTGGACTCACCCTCAAACCGGCCGTCCTGCAACTGATACAAAGTTTCCGTCTCTCCGGATGAAGATTCGTCGTCGGAGTAGACAACTGTCTCGCCACCGGATTCCGATCCGTCCTCGGCTTGAACCCCGTGAACCGCTCTGACGAAGACGTGCTTCACGGCAGGCTGAATCCAGGCCGACCTCGCACGCTGAGCCGGCTCGATGATGTTGGGGAAGACGTCCGGCTCAGGTCCCGGTTTGCCGATCTTGCCGATGAAGACGTGGATGCCGCCGAAGGGAACCCGGTATTCGTATTCGATTGAATCGGCTTCCGGTCCCCATCCTGCATCGTCGATGTAGATCCGGCCGCGGCGACTCTTGGTCATCCGGCCGACCACGTAGCCCTTGAGCCCTTCAAAGCTGCCCTTCAAGAACTCGAAACCATCGTGCGGAGGCCCCACGGTGGGCGCCAACTATCGTGGAATTAACACGACAGATGTCCGGTTTAACGGACTTGATAATGGAACCATCGCACAGGTTAGCTTGAAGGGATTAAAAGCACACAAAGGACACAGAGGGTTTATACTAGTTCGGCCCCTTCGATGAAGGTAAAAGCCTACGTCTAGTTTGGTTTGGTATTGCTTGGGCGTCGATGAACAGGGAGCAGATCGCTTGCCTGTGTCTCGACGGGTTGTTTCTTGCTTGTCCCTGAACCGTCGCCGGGTCGTCCCTTTATATAGAGGCGATGCCCGGTCCAGTTTACAGAGTCCCGAGGCCGGCTCATACTTGTGTCCGCCTCGGTCTCTGCTCTTTCTTCCTTATATCTCAAGTTACATGATCAGGCGGTTTACAAATCGTAACTCTATACATGGGCCTTAAGATCTCATGGGCCGTAGCCTCTACTAAGTATTACAATGATACAACGATATTACCATAATCCGGTTTACACTAGCCGGTTCATACCTGCTAGTAATATCCCTGACACTTAGCTTCTTATCCATCAACCCCATGCGACGGAAGGTCTCATAATACAGGATATTGATGCTGCTGCCGCCGTCCATGAGAACCTTGGTGAATTTGTAGCCACCCACCTACGGTGCCACTACTAAGGCTAATTGGCCCGGATTGTCAACTCGTGGCGGATGATCCTCTCTGCTCCATACAATAGGTTGCTCTGACCAGCGCAGGAATCGTGGTGTTGCCGGTTCAACCGCGTGGACCGCCCGCTTTAAGACTTTTTGATCCTGTTTGCACAAACTCGTAGTAAACACATGATACTGTCCACTGCTCAGCTCCTTCGGATTACTCTGATATCCGGATTGCTGCTGCTGTTGACGTTGCTGATTGCCTTGATTGCTGTGATTACCCTGGCCCTGCTGCTGGTTGTTTTGGCTATTGTAACCGCCCTGACCATACTGATGGTTGCCTTGGTTATTGTAACCGCCCTGACCATACTGATGATTGCCTTGGTTATTGTAGCCATTGTTGTTTCCATGATATCCTGATCCGGAACCGTTACCCTGATGACCCGAACCGTGAAACCCGGGGCCTGATCCGCCGCCTGGTGGCCTGTTGTTAGACCTGGCCCGGTTCATGGCCTCCATCATGGCCCGGCATTCTGCCTAGGTATGTTTAGCTGGATGCTCCCTTGTTCCATGTTTCGGGCAAGGCTCGTTCAATTGTTGCTCCCAATTAATGAACCCCCCGCCGTTTTGTTGAGGCGGTTTACCCTTGTTGCGTTGAAAACTCCCTTGAACTTGGGTATTGGCCACGAAATCAGAGCCACCCTCTGCCTTTCGCTTGCCTAAGAAGCTTGTTCCGACCGGATTAGCCTGCGCCGGTTTACCGGGTTTAATTGCCTTTCCAGATTTATCTCCATCCGCTTCTGGGTACTTACTGTTGTCGGAGTCCCCATACTTTACCAAAGCGCTCATGAGAGTTCCCATGTCATTACAATCCCGTTTGAGCCGTCCCAGCTTCAACTTTAGAGACTCAAACCGGCAATTGTTTTCCAGTGTTACTATCGCCGTACTGGGGCTGATACCGTTCGAAGAGTGCAGGATTTCTGACACTCGCCGGACCCATGCACTTGTAGGCTCTTGCTCTCCTTGTATACATGCCGCTAGGTCCACCACTGACATCGGCTGTTTGCACGTGTCCTTGAAATTTTTGATAAACTGGCGGCGTAACTCACCCCATGATCCGATGGAGTTAGGTGGTAGGCCCTTCAACCAGGTCCGGGCTGTACCCTCAAGCATCATGGTGAAGTACTTAGCGCAAGCCGCTTCATCCACGTCCAACATCTCCATAGCCATCTCGTAACTCTCAATCCAAGCCTCTGGAGCCAAATCTGCTATGTAATTAGGCACCTTACATGGGCCCTTGAAATCCTTGGGTAACTTCACGCTCCGTAAAGCGGGAACAAGACACTGCACTCCAAAAGAACTCGCAGTGACTCCCGTTTCTGCCGTGGTTGTGTGAACCGGCGTCGTTTGGCGGATCTCCTTGCGGGCCGTAGGTCTAGCCCGGTTCGCCGCCTCCTGGGCTTGTGCCTCTGCGCCTGCCGGATTGTCCTGTCTGTGACGGTGTCGCCTCCGTTCACTACTGGACACCTCCGGTTCATCCCAATGCCTAGTATAACTCCGGTTGTGGCGGGGTGTTGAATGAAGCCTCTCCCTGCTGTAGGAGTACGCCTGTTGCTGTGTCAATGCCGTGTTGAGCAAATCCTTGACCCTACGTGCTTCCATCGCCACGGGGGATGTCCCCTCAATGGGTAAAGCTGCTATGCGTGAAGCGGCGGCGACAATGTTGTCCAGGGGGTTGGAATAATGGCCCGGAGGAGTGGGGATGTGAGGCATAATCCGTCGATCTTGCTCCGCAGTGGGCTATTGAACCGGTTCACCCCTCACTGGGGCTGCCCTCCGGTTTACCTCCGAATCATTGCTGGCTCCCGCTCCCGGCGTCCCGAAAAGATTCATCACCTCATAGACCGGCGGTAGACGAGACTGGTACCTTCGATTCCTTACTCCTTGCGCAGAGGCCTATTCCATCCTCAGCTGGAAAGCCTGAGAATCCAGCTCTGCCTGCCTTGTCGCTATCATAGCTTTCTCTGCATTCAGATCCTCTCTTGCTTGCTCGATCCGGGCCCTCAGCTGAAGGAGTTCTACATCGTGTTGCGCCTTGTCTGCTGGAGCCACCACTGCTATTGCCCGGGCTGTCAACTCCTCTACTAAGGCGGATAGAGCGTCAGATGGCGAGGGGGCATGGCCGCTCCCCCCTGTACTAGCTTCTGCTGCCCCGTTCACCGTGGCCTGCGGCGTAGGTTGTGATCCGGCCATAAAGACAGCCACCCGGTTTGGCAGATCAAAGGGGTCCGGAATATTGTCTCCATCGGACATACCCTCGGATCGACCGTCCCGCAACAGATACAAAGATTCAGTCTCCCCGGATGAGGATTCATCACCGGAATAGACAACTGTCTCGCCACCAGAATCCGATCCGTCCTCGGCTTGGACTCCGTGTATTGCTCCAACGAAAACGCGCTTCATGGAAGGCTGAATCCGGGCCGATCTCGCACGCTGAGCCGGCTCGACGATGTCGGAGAAGATGTCCGGCTCAGGTCCCGGTTCGCCAATCTTGCCGATGAAGACGTGGATGCCGCCGAAGGGAACCCGGTACCCGTATTTGATTGAATCGGCCTCCGGGCCCCAGCCAGCGTCATCGATGTAGATCCGTCCGCGGCGACTCTTGGTCATCCGGCCGACCGCGTAGCCCTTGAGTCCTTCAAAGCTTCCCTTCAAGAACTCGAAACCATCGTGCGGAGGCCCCACGGTGGGCGCCAACTGTCGTGGAATTAGCATGGCAGATGTCCGGTTTAACGGACTTAGTGATGGAACCATCACACAGGTTAGCTTGAAGGGGTTAAAAGCACACAAAGGACACAGAGGGTTTATACTAGTTCGGCCCCTTCGATGAAGGTAAAAGCCTACGTCTAGTTTGGTTTGGTATTGCTTGGGCGTCGATGAACAGGGAGCTGATTGCTTGCCTGCGTCTCGACGGGTTGTCTCTTGTCCTTGAACCATCGCTGGGTCGTCCCTTTATATAGAGGTGACGCCCGGTCCGGTTTACAGAGTCCCGAGGCCGGCTCATATTTGTGTCCGCCTCGGTCTCTGCTCATTCTTCCTTGTCTCTCAAGTTACATGATAAGACGGTTTACAAACCGTAACTCTATACATGGGCCCTAAGCCTTCATGGGCCGTAATCTCTACTGAGCTTTACAATTATACAATTATATCACCATAATCCGGTTTACCCTAGCCGGTTTACACCTGCTAGTAATATCCCTGAAATTCACCCACCGTAGAATTCTTCTATCATGAGAGAAGCCACTAGTGAAATCTATGGCCCCCGGGTCTATTCTCAACATATCAATCTACAATCTACTTTACTTACAGTTTTTACTTTCTGTTCTTATATCCAAAAATAGCAAAACTATCAAACTATCATGTCTATCAGATCTCACTTTCGTAAGTGACCGTAAAGGGATTGACAACCCCTTATCGCGTTGGCTGCGAAGTTCTTATTTGTTTGTGCAGGTGCAAGGGACTTGCGCGTGGTCTCCTATTGGATTGATACATTGGTTCTAAAAAACTGAGGGAAATACTTACGCTACTGTGCTGCATCACCCTTTCCTCTTCGAGGGAATACAACGCAAACTCGAGAAGTAGCAAGAAGAATTTCTGGCGCCATTGCCGGGGAGGCTTATGCAAAAGTCATATACCAAGTACCTATTGCAAACCCTTATCCTTCGCATTACCTTTATTTGCCTCTCGTTTTCCTCTCCCCCACTTCACCCTTGCCGTTTTATTCGCCCTTCTTTTTCCGTGTGTTTACCGTCCGCTTGCCTCTTGTTTTCTTGTGTTGCTATGTGCCCTCAATTAGCTTGCATCTTCGCTTGCTAAAGTATGGATCCTCATCCACTTGCTAATCTTTTTAAGAGATCCAATTATGTTGAACCTATTGCTAGTGAGCTGCGTGCACTAGATTATCTTTATGAGGTTTTGCTTGAAATTCATGAATCTGAAAATCGTGAAGAATTGTTAAAAGAAAAAGTGATTCATGATAGCTCCTTGAATGAAAAGCATGATTGCAATGATGCTATTATAGATTCTATTAATGTCAATTGTGCTAATGATATGCAAAACCCTAAGCTTGGGGATGCTTATTTTGCTATACCCACTACTTGTTGCAATGATCATGATTGGGGTGATTCTTCTTATGATCTTGAATCATTTTTTAATCACCATGATGTATGTAAGATTGATAATGTTTGCAATAATATTGAAAGTGGGTTTGGAAGAGTGTCAACTTTAGATCCCACATATTTGGAGAATGTTCAATCTTATGATTTTTTTGATAAAAGTGGGTTTGGAGAGGTCTTGACTTTAGTTAATGTTGATCCCACTATTTTGGAAGAGTGTCAACTTCGTATGCATGTGGACCGTGTTGAGAGTATGCTTTGTGATAGCTATATTGTTGAATTTGCTTATGATCCTACATGCAATTATTATGAGAGAGGAAAATATGGTTGTATAAATCTTCATGTTACTAAATTACCTCTCTTCGTGTTGAGATTGATCTTGTTTCTTTCTTCTTCCTTGCATATGCTAGATCTGGCTTGTCTTGCTAATTTGTTTTCCTATAAAATGCCTATGCATAGGAAGTATGTTAGACTTAGATGTGATTTTCACATGCTATATGATGCTCCTTTTGTGCTTCAAGTCTTGTCTTTCATGAGAGCATCACTAAAATCATGCCTAGCTAGGGGCGTTAAACGATAGCGCTTGTTGGGAGGCAACCCAATTTTATATTTTTTGTTTTTGCTTCTGTTTAGGAATAAATATTGCATCTAGCTTATGTTTAGATGTGGTTTTGTGTTTTAATTCGTGTTTGTGCCAAGTAGAACCTTTGGGAAGACTTGTGTGAAGTTTATATGATCTTGCTATAAAAAACAGAATTGTTAACGCTCACTAGCATAGTCAGCAGATTTTACTGGAGTGTGCTATTTAGTTGATTCTTTTTGCAGATGATTAATAGAAAAATTCCCCATTGTCGGGGAAACTGATCGCCCACGAACACCTATGGGACCGGAGCCCCTTTTCGGTACGGCAAGGGAGCGGAGGGAGCACGAAGAGCAGATCAAGGGGCACACGCGAGCAGTTTACCCAGGTTCGGGCCGCACGTATGCGTAAAACCCTACTCATGCCTTGGTTGTATTGAGTTCTTGGCTCGGGAGCAAGAAGATCTACAGTACTAGCTACACCGAGCGTGGGAGTGATCAAGTTTCTGGAACCGAACCCCCTCTACGTTGTGCATGTGCCTCCTTTTATAGCTCAAAGGGGTCACCGACAGGTGTCAACGTAGATGAGGGTAAAAGTGTAAAATTGATGGTAGTTGTAATAGTGCCTGTACAGTGTATGTACAATGTATGTACAGTGGTCTATACCTAACCCTGACGGTGGGGGACAAGGGCATTGAATGCTCGTCGCCGTCACCCCAAAAGCGTCCGTCCGGGCGCCCCCGTTCGCCACGACGGAGGCCTCGTCATCGTGGCTTGCCACCGTGTACCCCAGGCTGCACAACCATCCGCCACGTGCCCCAGGAAGGGCCCCAGGGCGACGCGTGGCCAGGTGAGCTGGAGCGCAGGCACACAGTGAAAGCTTGCCGCGGCAAGCACCTTGCCGCGGTTGCTACCTTGCCGGGCCCGGAAGCTTGCCGCTCTCCGGGTCTTGCCGGGGCGCGCGATGTGCCACGGCATGTCTTCTGGAATATTGTTCTCTGGCCTTCCTGGCAAGCTCCTCTTGCCAGGGTCTTGTGCAGAAGGGATGATCTCGAGCCTAGAGCGGCCTTCCCGGCAAGCTCCTCTTGCCGGGGTCTTGTTTCTTAACTTGAATACTTTGTTCTGGAATGGCTTCAAGGGAACCAGAGCGGGCTTTGGCGGGCACGTGGTGAGCCAGACCACGGGACGTTGCTACTGCCCGTGCACAAGTCGGGATACTAAGGTACCCCTACTTTAGTACACCGACAGGAGCCCCCGGGCTTGGGCCACACATGGTGCCGAGCGCTGTTGGGCCAGGCCCAAAACAGTGCATGGGCACACGCGGCCCACGGCGCGCCGCATCCCGCTCCGTATCCGCCGCATCCCTCCCTAACGGCACGCGTCGATTGCGGCGTCGTGGGAGAGATCGTGGCCTGTGCCTTTAATAGGAAAATGCGGAACGTCCCCCACTTCCCCCTTAAAAGCAGAGGAAGCAGGGGCAGTTTCCCCCCATTGCTTCATTGCGTCTTCAATCTCCGGAAACCCCCGCCGCTCTCCGCCTCCCCAAAGGTCGACAGAGAGCCGAGCTCCACCCTTCCTCCGTCGTCTCCAGCATCCTCAGCGCCGCCGACCCCCCTCGCCGTCCCCGCCATGGCTCCGAAGAGCGACAAGGCGAAGAGCGACAAGGCGAAGAAAGAGAAGTCCGATAAGGCGGCGAAGCTGGCAGCCATGCGGAAGCGGATGGTGGTCTTCCGGCCGAGGCTCGGCGCGAGGGAGCTGAGGGACAAGTATTACTTGTTCCGGGCGAGGAAGACGAAGGCTCACCCGCGCACCAGGGTCCTCCCCGCCGAAGCCTGCGATATGTACCCGGGAGGTTACCATTTCTTCGCTCTGTTCTTCCACTGTGGCCTTTGTCCTCCGTACTCTGAGTTTTTCTCCGATGTGATGAACACATACGGATTCCACCTCCTAGATTTCACCCCGAATGCAGTCTTGACCTTGGCCGTTTTCGCACACTTGTGCGAAAACTTTGTCGGGGTCCACCCCAACGTAGCTCTTTTCCGCCATTTTTTCACACCTAGAGTAGAGTCTGGATCCCCACTCTCCGGCAGCATCTCTTGGATCTTCAGGCTCAACAAGAAAGAGGCGTACTTGATTGGAGAGCTTCGCGGCAAGTGGGATGAGTGGAGGGCTGATTGGTGCTGGGTTATGGAAGAGGAACTCCAGCAGTTTACCTCCCCGCGCCGAGCGGCAATAGTGCGCGGCAAGGATTGGAGTGACTTGGCCCCGGAGGACGATAAGCTGCAGATTGCCCTTACTAGGATCCTTTGCCTCCGGGCCGCCAACCTTACTGTAGGTGAGGTCGGGGCAGATTTCCTTCACCGCCGCATTGCCCCCTTGCAGGACAGGAAGAGGCCTGCTTGGGAGTTCGGCAATGCGGCAGACTTCATGAGGCTGCGCCCCGGGCTGAATTACAATTTCACCGTCTTGGAGCTCAAGGGAATGGTCCGCTCGCTGTTTAAGCATGACCCCAAGCACGAGGAGTGGTTCACCCCGTCGAACGGAGTAGTTTCACTATGCAACAACTATGCCCTTAGTGCCATCCGTGCGGCAATGCCTCAGTGCGACTCCCACGGGGTTGATCCCACTTGGCTGATGCCTTCAGAAGAGACCGTGCAGACCTTCTTCGACAATCTGGTTGAACGGGCGCGCAACCCCAAAGAGAAGAAAGGCCTCACCCGTGCGACCACCGACCATGACATGGCGTATATCGCCAGCAGGATGGAGGAGGCTGCCGCAGCGGCGGCCGCGGGTGAGTTTGGGTACACCGTGGAAGAAGCAGAAGCAGCGGATGCGGTGAGCAGGGCCGAGGAGGAAGAGATCCTCAAGCTGTTGAAGCCCGCCGGGAAGCCTGCCGGGGAGCCTGCCAGGAAGAGCGAGGCTGCCGGGCTGGGGACCGAGTCCAGTGAGCCCGCCGAGGAGGACGCCGAATCGGGCGATTCCGACAAAGACTCGGGCGGGACACTGAACCTCGACGACCTTTCTTCATCCTCGGAGAATTCCCCGCCACCGCCAAGTCCTCCGCCACAGCCAAAGAAGCGCCCCCGCAAGACCACCGAGACGATGAAGCAGCCGGCACCCCGACAGCAGCCGAAGCGTCGTGCGACGCGTGCCACCACGACGAGCAAGGTTGTCAAGGAGGCGCCCCGTGTCCCAGCGGCAAGCGGAGGGGGATCTTCCCGAAGCGGTTCTGGTGTTCCTTCTGCCCCTCGGTCCTCGGCGACGACCGGAGCGGGGTCTTCGCAACCCACGGCTCCGGAGCCCGTCAAGCGCCCGAGGGAGCCTTCTCCTCCAGCTCCTCGCGCTGGGACACGCGAGGCGGAATTTGACTTCTCCGCCCTTAGTTCCGACGAGGAGGAGGAAGAGTAAGTATTTGCAACTTTTATTTCCTTTAATTCTTGTTGCTCTTGTCTTGAATTCTCTTTGCCTAACTCTGATCTTGTCTGGCTTCCAGGACCTTGACCCAGAGGATGGCAAAGAGGGCCAAGATCCCTGTGGTTGACCTTGAGGACGACGAGCCCGTCGCAGCGGCAGGGGATGCGCCCGCGACAGGCTTGCCGGACCAGCCGGCTGCTCCGGAGAGCAGCCCCCAGCGTAAGTTCCTTGTTCACTTTTCTGCTTATCGGGCGCGCTTGAGCTTCTTATCCTTATTGATGTCTTGTTTGCTTGTTGTCTTGTGCAGAAGCGGAGCCGCAGCCTCAGGAGCGTCAAGAAACTGCTCCCGACGAGCTGCTCGTCCCGCCATCCCCTCCAAGGAGGAGCTCCCCGGCGAGGGAGGGCGCTCCGCCAAGGACAGGTACGCCGCCAAGGGCGAGTACCCCGCCAAGGGCGAGCACCCCGACAAGGGAGGACACCCCGCCAAGGGAAGGCGCCAGCGGCCCTCCGCCGACGGGGGTCACTGCTACTCCGCCAAGGGAAAATTCCTCGGCGAGGGACCCCGTTACTGAAGAGGCCCGTGCAGGTAAACCTTGTACTCTTCTTTTCTTGAATTCTTCTTTTTGGATATTTGCTTGACAATTCTTTCTTTCTTTTTCTGTTGTCAGATCCGCCTGCCCCGGAGCCGATGGAGACGGAGACCATCGCCGAGGAGGACGTGCGCGGCAATGCTGGCGACGCCGCCACTGCTGACGAGCCCGTCGCCGACGAGACCCCTGCGGCCACTGACGCGGCAGCTAGGGAGGAGACCGGCGACCGCACTGACGGCCTTAAGGCCGCAGGAGCGCCGGACGCTGCACCGGCCGCCGATCCCTCCGCTGCCGCGACTGGGCCGGGTATCTATCTGGAGGCCGCCAACGGGGTCTTCATCCAAGTCCCGTGGGCGTCCTCATCAAGGGAGCCCGCGGAGGGGGAGAGCTTCGATGGAGAAGTCCTCGCCTCCGCCGGGCTAAGGGTTGTCGACGCGCCCGGCAGCAGCAGCGAGCCCGAAGAGGAGCAGCTCTTGCACCGGCTTCTGGCCTTGTACCGAGCCAGGCAGGCCAAGCTGGAGTCCCGAGAGGCTCTGGCCGCCAAGGCTAGCATCGACTTGGAGAAGCGCGCCGCCGAGCTCCGCGCCGCCAACCAAGCGGCCCTCCGGAACTTGGCGGAGGAGCGGGAGGAGCTCGCCGGAGCGCATCAAGCGTTCATCCTCGAGAAGGCCAAGGTTGAGGAGCAGCAGCGTCTGGCCGCCGAGGATCTGGCTCGGCGGGAAGGAGCGCTGAACCAGCGGAAGGTCGACCTCGATAGCCACAAGGACGACCTTACCGCGCGCAAGCAGTCCATTGGTGGGGCTCTGCAGGAGGCGAGGGACGCCACTGGTGCCGCAGAGACCGCCAAGAGGGACCTGGAGGCGAGGGTGGCGCAGCTGGAGATGAGCTTGAAGACGAGCGAGTAGAGGGTTGCCGCGCTCAACTTGGCGTGGGAGAAGGACGCCCACACCAACTCGGAGCTGCAAGTCCGTCTCTCCGAGAAGGGCAAGGAGCTCAACGACGCCAAGGACTCCATCGTAGACTTGGAGCTAAAATTGTCCACCCTTACTGAGTCGCTTGACGGGGCCCGGAATAGGGAGTCCAAGTTGAAGGAAGATCTCCGGGCTGAAAGGGCGCTGCTGGACAGTGCCGCCCTGTCGCGGAACAACTTCCAGCGGACGGTGGAGCAGTGGACCGAGGAGCTCGTCGCCTCCGCCGCCAACATCTACAAGGAGATGGTGGCGCTGAGGGCGGAGCACCTCGTGTACTCCCCCGATGAGAGCCTCCCCCACAGCGCCAAGCTGAGCTTGTTCTTCAGAGGAGTGGCGCCGGCCCTCGCGCAGCTACGGGAGAGGGTCCCCACGCAGCTGGCTAACGAGGCGCGCCGGCTTTGCATGGGTACTATGGAGCGGGTGTTGACGAAGATCGTCTACCGCAACCCCGGGATTAATCTCGAGAACGTCCTCGGACCTTGCCGCCCGAAGCTGACCTGGAAGCGTTGAAGGCACGAGTTGCCCACATCGTGGCCAAGGCGGGCAAGATCAAGAGGGTTGACGGAGACCGTGTAGACTAGGCTCCCTTCTTTCTGCTTCCCTTGCCGCTGTCGATTAAGTCATGGGTAGTAGTTGTTTAGAACAGCGGCAAGTTATCTTGTAATATAACTTTATTTTGGATAGTCAATGCAGTGTTATCTCTCTTGCTTGATCCCTTCACTTTGTATGCTTTCTACCTTACGCTTTTAGGGAACTTGCCGGCAAAGGGACCCTTGCCGCGAGCGCTGAGTGCGGAACTCTTAGCAGCCTGCTGGCAATGCCCTTGCCGGCAAGAAACCTTGCCGCAGCTAGTCGCAGCACACTTAGGTTGCTGAGCGAACTCGAAAACGAAATAAGGGCGCGACACTTGTCGCAGCTCACTTAAGCCGTTGAGCGTGCTCGAAACAAAGTAAGGGCGCGGCTAGCCACGGGTAGGTTCCTCCGCGCACAGGTTTTCCATACAAAGTGTGATCGTTCAAGGAAGATAACTAAGAATTTTAAAATTTTGAATGCTCAAACTTTGGCTACTTAGCTTTTGTGTTCTGTTTGCTTCTCGGCAAGGCTCTCCTTCCTTGAACAGCACTTGGTCCATACCACTGTCTCCTTCCCCCCGGCAAACTTGTGCGCGAGGAACACTTCTTCTGCTTGAGAGAAAAAAGGAAGAGGGGGGGGGGGGACACAGATATGGAGCCTTGCGGCTTGTTATTGCTTACCGGGATCGTGTGCTGCACAAAGTGTCAGATAATACATGCAATGAAAACAAGTGTGCATGAAACGACAAGCCGTGCGAAGCACAAAAGTTTTACTGATGCACGGGGTCTGCGCCCGGCTCTGTACAAAGGTTTACATGCAACAGCTGCAAGACTTGTACAAAAGGTGGTTGCCGGAGCGGATCACGGCAACCGCGCCTCATGGGTGAAACTTGCGAAGATGCTCAATGTTCCAGGAGTTGCTCACCGGTAAGCCTTCTTCGGTCTCAAGGCGGACAGCACCAGGCCTTGTGACTTGTCTCACCCGATAAGGGCCTTCCCACTTCGGCGTCAACTTGTTGGAGTTCTTGGCGGACTGAACGCGCCGAAGAACAAGGTCGCCTTCCTCGAGACTCCTGGCCTTGACTTTGCGGCTATGATAGCGACGCAAAGCTTCCTGGTATCGAGCAGCTCGTACAGCAGCCTGGAGACGGTCCTCCTCGAGGAGCAATGCATCATCTTGCCGCAGCTGCTCCTGCTCGAGCTCATCGTAAGCGAGCACTCGAGGAGACCCGTATACGAGTTCCGTGGGGAGAACTGCCTCTGCTCCATAGACAAGAGCAAAAGGTGTCTGTCCGGTGGCTCGATTTGGTGTCGTCCTGATTGACCAAAGAGCCGCCGGCAACTCCTCGATACTTGTGCAGCCTGTCGAAGGTTCTTGTCTTGAGTCCACGCAGCACTTCAACATTTGCCCTCTCCGCTTGACCATTGCTCCTCGGGTGAGCAACAGAAGCGAAGTAGACCTTAGCGCCAAGGTCTTGGACGTACTGCATGAAGGTGCGGCTTGTGAACTGTGTGCCGTTGTCGGTGATGATCCTGTTAGGGATTCCGAAACGGCAAACGATCGATCAGAAGAACCTGACTGCTGACTGTGCGGTCACCTTTCTCACTGGTTCCACTTCCGGCCACTTTGTGAACTTGTCGATAGCAACGTACAAGTACTCAAAGCCCCCGACAGCACGGGGAAAGGGGCCGAGGATGTCGAGCCCCCAGACCGAAAAGGGCCAGGACAAAGGGATCGTCTGGAGAGCTTGAGCTGGTTGGTGTATTTGCTTGGCATGGAACTGGCACGCTTCACACTTGGTTACTTGTGCAGTCGCATCTTGGAGGGCTTCTGGCCAAAAGAAACCTTGCCGGAACGCCTTCCCGGCAAGTGCTCTTGCGCCGATGTGGTGTCCACATATGCCTCCGTGGATCTTTGCCAACAGTTTCTGTCCATCTTCCCGGGAAATGCATTTCAATCTGACACCGTTGAGTCTTCTTCTGTATAGCTCGTTGCCGACGAACTGGTACATACTTGACTGCCTGGTTACTCTCTCTATCTCTTCTGGTTCTTCGGGAAGTTCTCCAGTTTGAAGGAAACGGACGATTTGCTGTGCCCAGGTTGGAGCTTGAGGCTCAATAACAAGGACTAAAGGCATCAATGCTGCTGTGGGAACGTCAGCTTCTACAGCAAGAACCTGCGGCTCTGCTGGAGCGGGACGTTCCCCGGCAAGCCTGCCGGAGCAAGACTTGCCGGGAACATCTGCTTCAACTGTACGAACCCTAGGGTCCGCAGGAGCAGAGTGTTCCTCAGCAACTTGGTCGTCGATCTTGGGGATCTTGGCGGCGGCTTCAGGAAGATCCGCCGGCAAGTAGTCACCGGAGACCAAGTTTCTTTTCTTGCTCTGCCCAACTGATGGTGTAACGGATGGTTGAGTTAGCTTGAGCACGAAGGTCCCTGGTTCCACAGGTAACTTCATTGCAGCACACTTTGAGAGGCCATCTGCGATATCATTTTGAGCTCTTGGAACGTGCTCCATCTATAGGCCTTCAAAGTGTTCTTCAAGCTTCCTCACTTCATCGACATAAGCTTCCATCAAAGGACTCTGGTAGCTCTTGTTCACTTGTCGGACCACCAACTGTGAATCTCCCCGCACAATCAGCTTCTTAATCCCAAGTTCAGCTGCAATTCTGAGGCCGGCAAGCAAACCTTCATACTCTGCAGTATTGTTTGTCGCTTGCTCCTTGTGAAAGTGCATCTGAACAACGTACTTGAGGTGCTCCCCGGTGGGTGCTACAAGTAACACACCAGCACCGGCGCCTTGCAGCGAGAAGGCACCATCAAAGTACATTATCCATTCCTTGCTTGCTTCCTTGACGGGGATGCTTGTCTCTGGAACTTCTTCGTCTGGTGTTGGCGTCCATTCTGCTATGAATTCTGCCAAAGCTCTGCTCTGTATAGTTGATGTGCTTTCAAACTTAAGACCAAAGCTCGACAGTTCCAGTGCCCACTCGACAATCCTACCTGTTGCTTCTGGGTTTTGCAATATCCTCTTCAGCGGAAAGCGAGTGACCACTGTTATCTCATGTGCTTGGAAGTAGTGGCGCAGCTTTTTCGAGGCCATGAGGAGGCCGAAAAGCAGCTTCTGCACCCCAGAGTATCTTGATCTAGCCCCCTGCAAGAGGGAACTTACAAAATAAACTGGGCGCTGCACCATCTTCTTTCGCACTTCTCCTTGTTCCTGCGCAGACTTGTCCTTGTCGGGGCCAGAGCTTGTTGGGGAAGCCCCCTGCTTGTCGCTGGATGTGCTTGCCAGGGCCGTGGGCTCCTCCTCTGCCTCCCTCTCCGCTACCAACGCAGCACTAACCACTTGATTAGTTGCTGCTAAGTATAGCAGCAACTTCTCTTGCGGCTTAGGTGCGACAAGTATAGGAGTGGAGGACAGGTATCCTTTCAAGTCCTGCAGCGCTGCCTCCGCTTCCGGAGTCCATTTCATTGGACCTGCCTTTTTCAAGATTTTGAAGAAAGGCAGGGCGCGTTCTGCAGACTTTGAAATGAACCTGCTGAGGGCAGCCACACAACCAGCAAGTCTCCGTACATCCTTGACGCGCTTTGGAGCTTCGATCTGCTCAATGGCCTTGATCTTGTCGGGATTGGCTTCAATCCCCCTCTGGGACACGAAGAACCCGAGAAGCTTGCCAGAGGGGACTCCGAAGACGCACTTATCGGGGTTCAGCTTGAGTTGTATCTTTTGCAGATTTGCAAAAGTCTCATCTAGGTCTTGGATCAGGGTATCCTTGTCCTTGATCTTGACCACTATGTCATCCATGTAGGCTTCTACATTCCTGTGTATCTGTGGCTCAAAAGCAGTGTGGACCACCCTTGGAAATGTTGAGCCCGCATTCTTCAATCCAAAGGGCATGCGTATGAAACAGTAAGTGCCACATGGAGTAATGAATGCGGTCTTCTCTTCGTCTTCCTCAGCCATGAATATCTGGTGATACCCGGAGTATGCGTCAAGAAATGAAAGCAACTCACATCCAGCCGTGGAGTCAACGATCTGGTCAATGCGCGGCAAGGGAAATGGATCCTTGGGACAAGCTTTATTCACATCAGTGAAGTCTATACAAAGTCTCCACTTCCCATTAGCTTTGCGCACGACAACTGGATTTGCCAACCACGTAGGATGAAGTACACCTCTAACAAGGCCTGCTGCTTCCAATTTCTTGATCTCTTCGGCGATGAACTCTTGGTGCTCCACCGCTTGCTTCCTGACCTTCTGCTTGACGGGCCGCGCGTGAGGACAAACAACAAGCTTGTGCTCAATTACCTTCCTGGGAACGCCGGGGATGTCAGACGGTTGCCATGCAAACACGTCGACATTCGCCCGCAAGAAGGCAACGAGCGCGCTTTCCTATTTGGGATCGAGCGTAGTACTGATGGTGAAGGTACCACCAGTGCCGTCCTCCTTGGCGGACACCTTCTTGGTTGCGGGTGGAGCTGCCATTCCCTTCTTGCACTTGCCGGTGGAGCTCGATGGTGCGTCCTCGACGGCATCGCAGCACTCCGAAGAGGTGCGTTTGCCGGAGTGGGCCCTAGAGCTCTTGCCGGACTTGGTCTTGGTATTCCCCCTGGGAGCTTCAGCGGCGAGTGTCTTGCTGTCTGCCGCGGCTGCTGCATCCCGGTAGATCTTGTCGGCGCAGATAAGCGCGTCCTTCTTGTCGCTGGGGACAGAGATGACGCTTATCGGGCCGGGCATCTTGAGCATGTTATATGCATAGTGGGAGGCTGCCATGAACTTGGCGAGTGCTGGACGGCCGAGTATTCCATTGTATGGCAATGGAATATCAGCGACGTCGAAGGTGATCCTCTCAGTCCTGAAGTTTAGCTCTCCGCCAAAGGTCACCGACAGTGTTATCTTCCCCTTCGGCTTGCTCCTTCCCGGGTTTATCCCTTGGAAAGTCCCGGTTTCCTCGAGCTCGCTGTCGGGGATCTGCAGCTTCCGGATTACAGCAGAGGAGATCAAGTTTAGGCCGGCCCCGCCGTCAACCAACATCTTGGTGACCTTGAGGTTGCGGATGGTTGGCGAAACCAACATCGGCAAGCACCCGACCGCAGTGGTGCGGTCAGGGTGGTCCTCAAGGTCGAAGATGATGGGCGTGCTGGACCACTTCAGTAGCTTGCACGACTCGACGGGTGGCTCTGCCGCATTCACTTCCCGCACCCATTGCTTGAGTTGGCGGTGGGAAGTGTGCAGAGAGGCACCTCCATCGACGCACAGAACTTCTGTGGCCTTCTGGAACTCCTGCTCGCTGTTGTCTCCGTCGTCCATGTCCTCGTCATCGTCTTCGTCTTTATCCTTGTCGCGGCCCCGGGGAGGTCTATCTCCTTGCCGCTTCTTGGCCTTGCCGCGGCGTCCTCCCCGACCATTGAATGGCCGCTTCTTGCCGGACTCACTCCCGCCTCCTTGGGCCTTCTCCTTGTCGCGTCGCTCGTATTCAACCTTCTGCTGCTCTACGAGGTATTCGACCCTCTTGCAGTTCTGGAGATCGTGGCCCTTGTTGCGGTGGATCTTGCAGTACTGCTTGTCGGAGCCGTCCTGTTTGTCGGCGGCGGCTACAGTGGCAGGCTCCTTGCCGGAGCCACCGACCTGAGTTTTCTTGTCGCCAGCCTCCTTGCCGGACTTCTCCACAGCCAGTACTTCCTTGTTCTTCTTCTTCTTATTGTTCCGCCGCCGGTTTTTCCTTGCCGGGGCGGCATCCTCGCTGTCCGTTCCTCCTGCTCCAGTATCCTCTCCGGGGAGTCTCCTCCTTTCTTCAGCGCGCGCACACTTGTCAGCCAGAGCGTAAAGCTCGCTGACGTCCCGGATCTTGGTCATCGCCATTTCCTCCCTCATCCGGCGGTTACGCACGTTCTGGTGGAACGCGCTGATAACCGTGGCAGGGTGGACATCCGGGATGTTGTGCTGAACGCGGCTGAACCTCTGGATGTACTTTCGCAGGGACTCTCCCTCCTTCTTAGCAAGAATGTGGAGATCGCTCTCCTGGCCGTGGGGTTTGTGGCCGCCCGTGAAGGCGCCGACAAACTGGTGGCACATGTCTGCCCACGAAGAGATGGAGTTCTCCGGCAAGTGCATAAGCCAAGATCTGACGTTTGGCTTAAGCACGAGCGGGAAGTAGTTCGCTAGAATCTTCTCGTCGCGTCCCCCGGCAGCGTGCACCGCAATGGTGTAGATGCTGAGGAACTCCGAGGGATGGGTCTTGCCGTCGTACTTCTCGGGTACGTCGGGCTTGAAGTTCTTCATGCCGGGCCACTGGACTTGCCGCAGCTCTCGGGTGAATGCAGGGTAACCTGCCGCATACGGCAAGTCGCCTGGTTCACCGGGCACGTGCAAGTCGACAGCGGTCCCAGCGCGCTGGTCGGACTGTCGCCGTGCTTCTCTTCGACGCTCGATGCGAGTTCGAGCGTCCTCTTGTCGCCTGTCGTCAAGGACTTGGCGCTGATCGCGACGAGCTCGCGGATCTGAAGACGCCGTGGATTCGTCGTCGACGTTGATCCGGCGAGGTGGCGATTTTTGCTTCTGCGGCGGGGAGTGCATGGTGGTCGCACCCCCGGCGGTCTTGTCTCCATCAGCCTTCGCTTGGCTGACTTGCCGCGGCCGTGATGTTGCCGGCCGCTGCGGCGAGTCGTTCTTGGCGAAGGCGATGATGCTCTGGATTGTAGCCCTCCAGTCTTCGGCCTTGTCCGCCGCTGGAGGGAAGTCGAGGAGCAGCTGAGCCCTAGCTAGAGCTTCTGCTGGAGAAGAGGGAAGCGGTGCGAGGAGCGAGATATGCTCGGACTTCTAACAGCGTTAGAAGGAGCAGGGTCTCGCCCCGGCGACCGCGCCTTGCTCGTGCCGACGCGTTGGCCTTGAGCATTCCGCGACCCGCCGGCTTGGCCACGGCCCAGCAAGCATATGGTACCCTGGGTACCACGCCGCTGCTGGTCCGGCACCTCCTGAGAGGGGCGCGGTGCATGCACGAACGCCGAGGTCTTGGAGTGGGCTCGGTCGTCCGTCTTGTCCTTGGACTTGGCGGCGCCGTGAGTTTCCTCGCCGACGTCCACCCTTCCGCCAGCGTCTACCGCACCAGCCGTTGGTTCTAGTGGTGGCGGGATCGACGCGGACGGGCCTCCTACCTCCGAAGCTTTCTTCTTCGGAGGCATGCTGACGTAGTCGATGAAGCTGACGGAGTTGAAGAAGGTTGCGCCCGCGTGAGCGCCGGATCAGGTTCGGACAACCTCGACGCCCCCTACCTGGCGCGCGAAAGATGTCAGGGAAACTGATCGCCCACGAACACCTATGGGACCAGAGCCCCTTTTCGGTATGGCAAGGGAGTGGAGGGAGCACGACGAGCAGATCGAGGGGCGCACGCGAGCAGTTTACCCAGGTTCGGGCCCCACGGATGCGTAAAACCCTACTCCTGCCTTGGTTGTATTGAGTTCTTGGCTCGGGAGCAAGAAGATCTACAGTACTAGCTACACCGAGCGTGGGAGTGATCAAGTTTCTGGAACCGAACCCCCTCTACGTTGTGCATGGGCCTCCTTTTATAGCTCAAAGGGGTCACCGACAGGTGTCAACGTAGATGAGGGTAAAAGTCTAAAACTGATGGTAGTTGTAACAGTGCCTGTACAGTGTATGTACAGTGTATGTAAAGTGGTCTATACCTAACCCAGACGGTGGGGGACAAGGGCATTGAATGCCTGTCGCCGTCACCCCAAAAGCGTCCGTCCGGGCGCCTCCGTTCGCCACGACGGAGGCCTCGTCATCGTGGCTTGCCACCGTGTACCCCAGGCTGCACAGCCATCCGCCACGTGCCCCAGGGCGACGTGTGGCCAGGTGAGCTGGAGCGCAGGCACACAGTGAAAGCTTGCCGCGGCAAGCACCTTGCCGCGGTTGCTACCTTGCCGGGCCCGAAAGCTTGCCGCTCTCCGGGTCTTGCCGGGGCGCGCGATGTGCCACGGCATGTCTTCTGGAATATTGTTCTCTGGCCTTCCTGGCAAGCTCCTCTTGCCAGGGTCTTGTGCAGAAGGGATGATCTCGAGCCTGGAGCGGCCTTCCCGGCAAGCTCCTCTTGCCGGGGTCTTGTTTCTTAACTTGAATACTTTGTTCTGGAATGGCTTCAAGGGAACCAGAGCGGGCTTTGGCGGGCACGTGGTGAGCCAGACCACGGGACGCTGCTACTGCCCGTGCACAAGTCGGGATACTAAGGTACCCCTACTTTAGTACACCGACACCCATGTTTACCAATTTATTTAATTTTTTTGGAGTTACAGAAGTATGCGAAAGTTACAGATTACTACAGACTGTTCTGTTTTTGACGGATTCTGTTTTTCGTATGTTGTTTGCTTATTTTGATGAATCTATGAGTAGTATTGGAGGATATGAATCATAGAGAAGTTGGAATACAATAGGTTTAACACCAATATAAACAAAGAATGAGTTCATTACAGTACCTTTGAGTGGTGGTTTGTTTTCTTATACTAACGGAGCTCAAGATATTTTTGTCTAAGTTTTGTGTTGTGAAGTTTTCAAGTTTTGAGTATTGCTTTGATGGACTATGGAACAAAGAGTGGCAAGAGCCTAAGATTGGGGATTCCCAAGGCACCCCAAGATAAAATTCAAGGACAACCAAAAGCCTAAGCTTGTGGATGCCCCAGGAAGACATCCCCTCTTTCGTCTTCATCTATCGATAACTGTACTCGGGACTATATTTTTATTCACCACATGATATGTGTTTTACTTGGAGCGTCATGTATGATTTGAGTCTTTGGTTGTTAGTTTGCCACAATTATCCTTGCTGGACACACATTTTTGAGAGAGATAAATATGGCCTAGGAATTGTTAGAACACTCTATGTGCTTCACTTATATCTTTTGAGCTAAATAGTTTGCTCTAGTGCTTCACTTATATCTTTTAGAGCACGGTGGTGATTTTATTTTGTAGAAATTATTGGTATCTCATGCTTCACTTATATCCTTTTGAGATTCTTTTAGAACAGCATGGTAATGTGCTTTGGTTATAAAACTAGCCTTAATATGATAGGCATCCAAGATGAATGTAGTAAAAACTTTCATACAAAGTGCATTGAATATGATGAGAAGTTTGATACTTGATGATTGTTTTGAGATATGTGGATAGTGATATTAGAGTCATGCTGGTGGAGTTATTATGAAATTGAGAAATACTCGTGTTAAAGTTTGTGATTCCCGTTAGCATGCACGTATGGTGAACCGCTATGTGATGAAGTTAGAGCATGAGGTATTTTCTGCAAGCACTGAAATTATAGGTAACAAATAGTTTTGTGATAAGATAATTGGTAGCAAGTGATAAAAGGTAAAAGTAAGTAAGGTGCAGGAAGGTGGCCCAATCCTTTTTGTATCAAAGGACAAGCCAGGACAAACTCTTATATAAAGGAAAGCACTCCCGAGGACACATGGGAATTATCGTCAAGCTAGTTTTCATCACGATCATCTGATTCACGTTCGGTACTTTGATAATTTGGTATGTGGGTGGACCGGTGCTTGGGTGCTGTACTTACTTGGACAAGCCTCCCACTTATGATTAACCTCTAATGCAAGCATCCACAACTACAAAAGAAGTATTAAGGTAAACCTAACCATAGCATGAAACAAGTGGATCCAAATCAGCCCCTTACGAAGCAACGCATAAACTAGGGTTTAAGCTTCTGTCACTCTAGCAACCCATCATCTACTTATTACTTCCCAATGACTCCCTCTAGGCCCAAATAATGGTGAAGTGTCATGTAGTCGATGTTCACATGACACCACTAGAGGAGAGACAACATACATCTCATCAAAATATCGAACGAAGACCAAATTCACATGACTACTAATAGCAAGACTTCTCCCATGTCCTCAGGAACAAAAGTAACTACTCACAAGACATAATATTGTTCATGATTAGAGGGGTATTAATATGCATAATGGATCTGAACATATGATCTTCCACCAAGTAAACCAACTAGCATCAACTACAAGGAGTAATCAACACTACTAGGAACCCACAAGTATCAATCTGAGGGTTGGGTACAAAGATTGGATACAAGAGATGATCTAGGGTTTGAGAGGAGATGGTGCTGGTGAAGATGTTGATGAAGATAGCTCTCCCCAAGATGGGAGAGTTGTTGGTGATGACAGCAGTTGTCAGGACCGGATTCTCGGGATATTAATTTCCCAAAAGCGGCCCCTGTGCTCACCAGCCCCAGGATTACTGTTAGCTGATGAGGCACCAACTTGTTACAGAAACTCCAAGCAAAGTACAAGTATGTAGTACAAGACCATCTTGGCTTGTGAGTACAACACAAGTTTTCTAGTGGCTGATGGCGGAAGCGGTTGATGTGCGTCGGTGACTATGGGACTCCATTTCCCACAGGAACAACTGACCAGGATAACTCCTATCTTCGCGAGGCTGCTATCTCCATTAGCATAGGTTCCAGGGCTGTCGTCACGTTGTTCCTTCCCACACAAGGAATCTTGCCAAGACAATAGCCAGGGACAAGCCAGTGAGTACATTGAATGTACTCGCAAACATTATGAATATGGGAGAGACATCAACATGCTCGAGAATGATTTATGATCACTATGATAATAATGATATGCCAGTCTATAATGCAAGCGGGTCATTCGTACAAAAGATATATGCAATCAGAGAGTATTAATATAATAAATAACGAGCATACCACAGTCGGGCGTCTGAGCGACGCCACAAAAAGGGCTTATAAAAAGAAATTTAAAGACGAGAATGCCGCAGTCGGACGTCTGAGCGACATCACATAAAGGGCTTATAAGAAAAATAAATAACGAGAATGCCACAGTCGGACGTCTGAGCGACATCACATAAAGGGCTTAAAAGGAAAATAAATAACGAGAATGCCACAGTCGGACATCTGAGCGACATCACATAAAGGGCTTATAAGGAAAATGAATAACAAGAATGCCACAGTCGGACGTCTGAGCGACATCACATAAAGGGCTTAAAAGGAAAATAAATAACAAAAATGCCACAGTCAGACGTCTGAGCGACATCACATAAAGGGCTTATAATAAGAATAGATAACATTAAATATCCAGGAGGTAGAACCGTCCCAGGGATACTCAAAACAAAAAAAAATCCAAAGAAAACAAATGGTTAGTCCACAATATTAATCACCATCTATTACAGATCATACTCAAAGTTCTGGTTTAGTAGTTTTCTCCTCCGAAGACCAACACTAAGACCGACACTCGACCCATCCCAGACTGTAGTCCTTAACCATGGACACGACTATTCGAATAGGTTTGATATCTCTGCAGAGGGTGTACTCTTTACCCACGAGTAACGGTTTTCTTTATGATACGTCCAAAACGTATCTATAATTTCTGCTTGCTCCATGCCACTTTTGGGTGATATTGCTATGATATTTATACACTTCCATACACTTTTGATCATATTTGGACTAACCTACTAATCCAGTGCACCCCAGTGCCAGTTTCTGTTTTCGGCTGTTTTTGTATTTCAGGTTTTCACATTACGAGAACTGTCAGGAAAAATCCAGAAAAAATATATAAAAAATCAGCGTTCCAGAACCTACCTTGCGCCCGAAGTACAGCTGGCGGCGCGCACCCCCCCGGGCCGCGCCGGGGGGGCGCCTGGGCCCCCCGAGCCCCGTCTGGTGCCCCCCTTCGGCATATATTTCTTTTTCTCGATCTCATCTCTGTTCCGCTGCCGCCGCTGCTTCCAAGATCGGGAGCACCAGGAGAACTCTTCCCGGCACCCTGCCGGAGGGGAGGATCATCATCGGGAGCTTCTCCACCACCATGGACGCCTCTCGAATGAGTTGTGAGTAGTCTCCCTTGGACGATGAGTCCATGACCAGTAGCTATGTGATGTTCTCCTCCCGTTCTTGTGCTTCACTAATTAGTCCTCGTGAGCTGCCCTACATGATCGAGGCACGTATGTAATCCTTATGCTGTTGCTATGATGAGTTTGCTGGGATCCGATGGATTATGAGATTATGTTCAGATTGTGATTGAGTAATATATTTGATCTACCTCTTTTATATTTATGTTCGTAAGTAATTCTTGCATGTTCTCCGTTGTTATTTATTGCTTTGGCCAAGTAATACGTAGTGACTCCAAGGGGGAACGTTATGCTTGATTGTGGGTTCATGCCCCTCGATGACTAGCTTGAGTGACAGAAACATGAGTCTAGGGGATGTGCTGTTGCCACATGGGGGAAAACAACGGTGCTTGTGCCCGCGGGTGCAAGGATTGTTTACTTTACGCAAAGTTCTTTTAATGCAGTTGTCTGTTGCATTGAGTTTACACTATGGGTGGGACTCGCAACTTAATACCAGCGAGATGTTCTGGATAGATATCTCAAGGTGGATGATTAGTAGTAGATATTGATGGATTTCGGTCTACTTACTTTGGCGTACCGCCCATGCTTTGAACCTCAACCTTTCTTGCAATGTAGTCAGCATTGGTTTGCGTTCGTGGTCCTGTCAATTGCCCAGCTGTAATTCGTTTACCTCACATAGCTGTTTTATCGTCTTTTGGGAGAGAGACATCACTAGTGAACATCATGAGACTCCGGTCCATATTTACTTTTTGCTTTTACTTACTATTGCAAACATTATCTATCACTACTATCATTTGCGTTTAATCCTTTGTGAACTACAAGGCCGGAGGGATTGACAACCTCTCTGTACTCTTTGGGAGCAAAGTTATTTGTATCTGTGTGCAGGTCCACGTTGATTGCTAATATCTGGCGCCGTTAGCAGTTGACACCTACTTGTTGAACCTAAGAGTCTTTGGGGATTCGATCCTTGGCATCTTTGCTAAGGGAAAAACTTCCACAACACTGCATCTCACACCTTCCACTTGGGGTAACCAACGAGGGGTTAAAGGCCCATCAAGGAGTTTTTCTGGCGCCGTTGCCGGGGACTCCACTCTTCAGGATAGGGGAGTTGCATGCTATCTTTTACCTTTGCTTTTTAGTCTTGTTAGTTTACCTTTCAGTTTTTGCTTTAGTACCTTTTATCGAAAATCACAGAAATAGTTATCTTGTTTGCTTGCTACTATGGGTCCTACCAAAAACACTAAATGGGAGGAGTACACCCCTTCTTCCATTACCCCAATTACCGCTGTCGGGATCTACAAAAGTAATAAACCTTGTGATTATATTAGTCTTGACGGAGGGTTATGCCCATGGCATGGTCTTCCAGGAAAAGAGTATGAGCCTCAGTTTAAAATTGCTCCTAAGCTTCCCCAAACTTGGGAAGATGTTCAAACTCTTATAATAGAGAGCGATTCAAACAAAGAGGATGACACTACAATTCTGCCCAATAATGATAAAATTGATTTTGATAATTGTAGTATTTCAGAAGTTGTCACCTTTCTACAAGGAATGGCCAAAGATCCCCACACTGGCACGCTTAATCTTGCCTTCACAGAGCATATCACTAATGCTCTCATCAAAGCTAGAGAGGAGAAACTTAGAGTAGAAGCCTCCATACCTAGGAAGCTAGAGGATGGTTGGGATCCTATGATTAAAATTAAGATAAACAACTTCTCATGCTATGCTTTATGTGATATTGTAGCTAGTACCTCTGTTATGCCCAAAAGACTATATGATATGCTTAAATTGAAACCTTTTGATTCTTGTTCTTTTGGTGTTCGTCTCGTTGATTCTTCCATAAAGAAACCTTTGGGGAGGATCGACGATGTTCTTATCGTTGTCAATGATAATTATGTTCCTGTTGATTTTACTATTATGGATATTGAATGTGATCCTTCATGTCCAATTATTTTGGGACGTCCCTTTTTACGCACCGTTGGTGCTATCATTGACATGAAAGAGGGTAATATAAAATTTCAGTTTCCTCTCAAGAAAGGGATGGAACACTTCCCTCGAAAGAAGATCAAGTTACCTTTTGAGTCCGTTGTACGGACTAGCTATTCTTTTACTCTTGATAAAACTTGATCTCTATGCATTATGCCTAGCTTAAAGGCATAAAAGAAAGCGCTTTTGGGAGGCAGCCCAATGAATAAATTTATTTTGCTTTTATTGTGTCTTGATGTTGTTTACTACAGTAGCATCATCATTGTATCTTTGCTTTTCATATTTGTGCCAAGTATAGCCTCTGATTGCTAGAAAGTTCAAAAGTTGTGAGGTGCTGTCCAGGAAACAGATTCTGTCCTTGGATAGAAAAATTCGTATAAAATCACCAGATCATCTTTTTGGTATGAATTTTTTCGACAGCGTTCTCTATATAATTGTCTTTCGTGCATCTGTTCTGAGTTTTTTGATTTGAGTTGCAGAAGTACCCCGAACAAATCAATTACTACCTGCTGTTCTGTTTTTCACAGATTCTGTCCTGTTTTGCCTTTCCTTCATTTTGCAAACCAAGAGCTCGCTTTTTCTTTGCAAAAACCTTTTGGCAATCTTGAGAAACAGTAGAACTTCAAGAATATCTTTATTTCCAGCAAGGTATAATTATTTTATTAAGGGTACTAACCTCGCTAATCAGATTATGATGAGTTATGTATGAAGGGAGTTTTCAAGTGTGCGAGGGAAGATGATAAAAAGATTCAGGAGTGTCAAGCGCTCAAGCTTGGGGATGCCCCCGTGCACCCCCAAGAAATATTCAAGGAGACTCAAGCGTCTAAGCTTGGGGATGCCCCCGTGCATCCCCTTCTCCATCAACATTATCAGTTCGTCTTTCGTTCTGCTATATTTTTATCACTTCATGTGTTATGTGCTATGCTTGGAGCGTCTTGCTTTTAGTTTTCTTTTTAGTTTTTCATAACGAGTCGGAACTCAGAGTTCTTTATGTGGGAGAGAAACACGCTCCACTTCTACCTAGAACATAACATAGAATTTTCATGTCTATCTTTGATGTGTGTGTTCTTTGTCTTTTAATAGCTACTATCATGCTCTGCTCTTAGTATACATGCTTATCTTTTCAAAGAGCTTTTGTTTAGTTGGTTGCTTGAACTCTCTTTAATTACCATGCTCACCTTATTAAGAGAGTTTGCTTCCGTTGCATTGGTTAATATGTCTATGATAAAGATGCTACGTGCATAATGGCGCTTAGAAGTTCAGGTTTTTTCTTATGGTTAGTCTCAAATAGCTGGGGGATTCCCAATGTGTTATTGGAGTACCAACATGATTTGTTTGCCTATGATGTGGTATGGTTTAGTAATATCTTCCTTCGAGAATTTATTTTGATTGACTTGGCGTATGCTCACGCATATTTAAGACCGTAAAGAAAGTCTGTCAAGCCTTGATGATCTTTTATTTCTGAGTAGCGATATAACTACCATGCCTGATTCAATGTTGCTTTGTCGCTCTGCATGATTATGACCGTCATTGCTCTCTTAGTTGGTCGCTCCCAGTCTTTTGCTAACCTCCACCTGTACTAAGCAAACTAACTTTGCAATACATAGCTCATGGGAAAGTAGCTTAAAAACTATTGTGGTAAAGAATATGTTGCTTATTTATCTTATTTCTTATAAGTTGCTTGCTGAGCGGTAACCATGTTTCTGGGGACGCCATCAACTATCACACTTTTGTTGAATATCATGTGAGTTGCTATGCATGTTCGTCTTGTCTGAAGTAAGGGTGATTTGCCATGGGTTGAATGAGTATGCATATTGTTAGAGAAGAACATTGGGCCGCCAACCAAAGCCATGTATCATGGTGGAAGTTTTAGCTTGGACATTAATCCTCAATCTCTTATGAGAATATTCTTATGCATTAAAGAGGAGTCCATCATCTATTTTCTATGTTGTCCCGGTATGGATGTCCTCAAGTTGAGATCTATATAAAACGAGAAATCAAATGTGATTTATCTCCTTGGACCTTTGTACAGGTGGCATAGAGGTACCCCTTTGTGACACTTGGTTGAAACATATGTAATGCAATGATAACCCATGGAAATCCAAGCTAATTAGGACAAGGTGCGAGCACTATTGGTATTCGATGCATGAGGCTGGCAACTTATAGGATGTCTTATGCATGACACATATGAAGTACTACTACCGTTGACAAAATTGCTTCTATGTTTTCAAAATAAAAAGCTCTAGCACATAACCATTCTTTTACTTTTAAGTTGAGTCTCCACCTTCTTTCTTCGAGCACCAACTACTGAGAGCATGATTGTCATTCTGAGTGTAATGTGCATTGTCCCAAAGTAGCATTGTGTTTTGCATGATTGTGATATCGTTTATTTTGAAATCATTGTATCTAGTCGTCACTTAAACCTTGAAGGTGCCCCTGCATTTATGTTTTGCTTCACTAAATTGGGCAAGCTAGATATCACTTTATCATATTTGCACATCATGTTCATTGCAAATCTTTTTGATGTTTCAGTTTCATATTGTAAAACTTTCAGTCATTTGTGATTTTCTCATGAGGCATCTTAATTACTATAGAATCATTGTCTCAGTAAGCTTTTGTCATATGACTATAAAAAGTCCTATATGGTTAATAGCATGTCACCACGGAAATTATTCTTATTATCATTTACCTACTCGAGGACGAGCAGGAATTAAGCTTGGGGATGTTGATACGTCCAAAACGTATCTATAATTTTTTGCTTGCTCCATGCCACTTTTGGGTGATATTGCTATGATATTTATACACTTCCATACACTTTTGATCATATTTGGACTAACCTACTAATCCAGTGCACCCCAGTGCCAGTTTCTGTTTTCGTCTGTTTTTGTATTTCAGGTTTTCACATTACGAGAACTGTCAGGAAAAATCCAGAAAAATTATATAAAAAATCAGCGTTCCAGAACCTACCTTGCGCCCGAAGTACAGCCGGGGGGGGGGCACCAGGGCCCCAGGCGCCCGGGCGGCGCGCCCCCCCTGGGCCGCGCCGGGGGGGCGCCTGGGCCCCCCGAGCCCCGTCTGGTGCCCCCCTTCGGCATATATTTAGAGCGTCCTTCGAAACCCTCGGGACGGGAACTCTTTTTCGCGATCTCATCTCTGTTCCGCCACCGCTGCCGCTTCCAAGATCGGGAGCACCAGGAGAACTCTTCCCGGCACCCTGCCGGAGGGGAGGATCATCATCGGGAGCTTCTCCACCACCATGGACGCCTCCCGGATGAGTTGTGAGTAGTCTCCCTTGGACCATGAGTCCATGACCAGTAGCTATGTGATGTTCTCCTCCCGTTCTTGTGCTTCACTAATTAGTCCTCGTGAGCTGCCCTACATGATCGAGGCACATATGTAATCCTTATGCTGTTGCTATGATGAATTTGCTGGGATCCGATGGATTATGAGATTATGTTCAGATTGTGATTGAGTAATATATTTGATCTACCTCTTTTATATTTATGTTCGTAAGTAATTCTTGCATGTTCGCCGTTGTTATTTATTGCTTTGGCCAAGTAATACGTAGTGACTCCAAGGGGGAACGTTATGCTTGATTGTGGGTTCATGCCCCTCGATGACTAGCTTGAGTGACAGAAACATGAGTCTAGGGGATGTGCTGTTGCCACAAGGGGGAAAACGACGGTGCTTGTGCCCGCGGGTGCAAGGATTGTTTACTTTACGCAAAGTTCTTTTAATGCAGTTGTCTGTTGCATTGAGTTTACACTATGGGTGGGATTCACAACTTAATACCAGCGAGATGTTCTGGATAGATATCTCAAGGTGGATGATTAGTAGTAGATATTGATGGATTTCGGTCTACTTACTTTGGCGTACCGCCCAAGCTTTGAACCTCAACCTTTCTTGCAATGTAGTCAGCATTGGTTTGCGTTCGTGGTCCTGTCAATTTCCCAGCTGTAATTTGTTTACCTCACATAGCTGTTTTATCGTCTTTTGGGAGAGAGACATCACTAGTGAACATCATGAGACTCCGGTCCATATTACCATCATTGATCACATCCGCTATTTACTTTTCGCTTTTACTTACTATTGCAAACATTATCTATCACTACTATCATTTGCGTTTAATCCTTTGTGAACTACAAGGCCGGAGGGATTGACAACCTCTCTGTACTCGTTGGGAGCAAAGTTATTTGTATCTGTGTGCAGGTCCACGTTGATTGCTAATATCTCGCGCCGTTAGCAGTTGACACCTACTTGTTGAACCTAGGAGTCTCTGGGGATTCGATCCTTGGCATCTTTGCTAAGGGAAAAACTTCCACAACACTGCATCTCACTCCTTCCACTTGGGGTAACCAACGAGGGGTTAGAGGCCCATCACTTTAGTCCATCGGAACTAATACCATCTATGGTCTTTTAGTCGAAAACCCGCCTGACTTGCACACACCAGCTTAACTTTACTTGTGTCTGGAATCACCCACGACACCCGTCAAGTAAACTCTAAGTGGGGAGGCTACAACCTCGCGTAGCATGGGATCAAATTTCTATCGCGCGCTCTAAGGGGTGTCCCCCCTCTCGGTCCCAACCGGAAACACCCATGCCCCCAGACCAGGTGGCATGCCTACCGGATGCACCCGGTATCTTCCACCGTGGCCTCTCTGTACGGTGTGTGCCAAGAAAGGGGTTGACGACTTACTAAACCGTACCCTGCCAGTGGCAGGGACAAGTGGTAGTATGAAACAAGTATGGGGGTTACTGGAGCAGGACTCGATCTACGGTCGACTCAGGAGGTTTATGTATTCCATGTATGGTTGGTGCCATAATGCTTTTCACAGTTTTCTGATAGGGTCACCACCCCTCATGCCCCATCCTGCCTTACTGCACATTCTCGCCACAACGAGATGTCAGTCCCGTGGTTGTGTTCACCGGAACACAACTTTCCTTCGGACTCCAGGCATATGTGGCATGAGAAGTGGTTACTGTCACCAATATCACATACATAACAGAAACATAATTTACCGTATGCAGATATGCAAGAGTATGCCTTCCACATGAAATAATGTTACTCCACTTTGGTATATTGATGAAGTCCTTATATTTTAGCACACAACGAATACTATAACGGGGTTCAAGATGCTTGCCTTCAGGTAGAGGGGAGGAGAAATGTATTCCAAATTTTTTGGAAGTTTTCTCCCTCTTCAAAATCCTAAAGCAATAATAAGAAATCAATACATAGACTCAAACAGCCCAAAAAAAGTTGTCTGGAAAATTTTCATATAAATATGAAAATAAACTAGACAATATTTGGGGAGCAACAGAATAAGAATCAAGTCAATTGGATTAATATTTAAGGAGATATTGCCAGTCAAAGTTCAATCAACCTTGTTTTTTTCTTTTAGAATAAAAACAGAAATAGGAAAACGCTTTGACTGAAATACGCTTTCGGAGTGGGGGAGACATACTAGGGGCTTTGCGTCTTCACTTATGCCCGTGTGGGCTGGCGCTGGCTCACCGACAGAGGGCCCAGGGGGCCCACTGGTCAGGTTTGACCAGTCGCCCCCCGCCTCCTCCTTCCTCTGGCCGAACCGAGGCGGGGCTCCGGCGATCAATGCCGGCGAACGGCGGTTCCTTGAGGGTGTCCGAGTGCAGGGATGGATCCGCCGGACTGGGGCGGTCCTCCCGGTGGTCGAGTGGGCGACGGAGGTGTAGGAAAACGACGGCGACGAGCCTCGCGGCGGACGGCGACCTCGGGTGGTTTTGGGGCTTCGCACTACGGTGGCTCCAATTTGATGTGATGGGTGGCTTCGCAGCATCATAGGGGGTCGGACGGTGGTGCTGGCTGGACGGGAGAGGCGCTGGTTGCGACGGATTGGACTGGAGTGCGGTGGCGGCCGTACTCGCCGGAGATGAAGAAGAGAACTCCCCGGGGACGAATGGTTGCTATGGGGTTGCTCTGTGGGGCGGCTAGTGACGGTCTGATGCTGCGAAGGGGTTCGGGGCACCCTTAAATAGGCGATCAAGGTCGGTTCGACGGTGGCCGAGGATAAGGACGATGGCGGCAGCACTATTGCAGAGCAGAGGAGGTGGGGGCTAGTTGGCAGAGCTTGCAGAGGTACACGACGAAGTTGTGGATGAGCACGGCAGTCTGGGGCACTCGGGGGCGCGCCAGGTGGCCCGTACGGCACCGACCACAGCAGGCGGCGGTGGCGGCTAGCTCCTGGCTTGCCGGAGACGTGGCGAGGCGTTGTGGTGCCTGTGAGAGAGTACGGTCGGGGCTTGGCTCCATGCTGCGGGCCGCAGAGGGTTTGGATAAGCTCGGGGAGACAGGCCAGGGGCGCGGCGGCTCGGGCGCGGCACGTGCATAACGCGCGCTCTGGCCGCGCTCCGTGCACGCACGGCAGGCGTTCGACGAAATGCCAGGGCGGCCAAACCTGCTTGGATGCCAAAGCAAATCGACAGACTTAGGTTAGAGGTAGCTAGGAGGTTAGTGGACATGTCTGCTAGGCCAGGGGATCAAGTCCACAACGTCAACTAAGAACTATGCCAAAACTGGCCATGCACACAAGGTGCTCGGCAGAATGCTATGGGCATATGGGCATCTCTACTGGTGGCTAAAATCTCCAGATCAGAGTCTCTCTAGGAGGATGTGATGTTGACATAGCTAGTAGTGCAAAACCAGAAACTTGCTAGTGCAAGTTTTGCAAATCTTCAGTTCTGGACAGAAAATTTAGGGCATTGTTTCATGAACCAAAAATATCCCAATAGGCCCACTCTTCTGGACTTAAGGGTTTTGCAAGAAGGGCTATTAGCACGAGGAAGCTCAAGGGCACTAGAGCAAAATAAACTAGGGTTGCAGTGCAAAATACCAAACTGGACCAGAATGAAAAAGAGGCTGGTTCACTCAAATTTTCCAAAGAGCCTAAAAGGGTTTTTGCATAAAGTTGAATAACATACACCCATGAACATCCCATAATTTTGGTGGAAGCATTAAAGGAATATTCAAAGGGGTTGTAGAGCAATTTTTGCCCACTGGACCAGATTGGAAAACATGGTGTGGAGCTCAAATATTATATGAAATAAATATATTCTAGCATAAAAGTGATCTAACAACATCACATGACATCTCCAATCTTTGGTTGAAATTTTAAATAAATTCATCAAGTGGTTGCAGTACAAAAGAGGCCCTAAAACTAAGGGAAACCATTTTCAAAGAGAAGAAAATTTGGGAGACAAATATATAATTAATTCTACTGATGCAGAAAAGTTTTAATGAGTGCATATGAGAATCTAACATTAGCTGGAAGGTTTTTCCCAAGAGGTAAAAACTCCAACATACAAGAACAAGAATGGTCCTGAAATCTAAAGGAACATCCAGCAAAAGAAGATTTTAATATTCTTGGCAAAATTTTAATCAATAAAACCTGGTTAAATTTTTGGGGTGTTACAACACTACCCCCCTTAAGAAAAATCTCGTCCTCGAGATTTGCTAAGGGCTGCTATAAAATCTACTACTGCCACAAAAAGATACTACTAAAATTTTACCGCTCTAATAATGCAAATAAGAGCCACTACAATGCATGCGCAAACAGTGGTGTAAACTGCAGTGTTAAACACTGGTGCGGCAAGGAAAAATCTACGGTCATGGAAAACGAGATATTTCTACTCTGGGCTATAGTAAACTTAGAAATGGTATTTTTCTAAATTTACAAATATGCTAGTTGCACCCGAGAGCACAGTGCTCTCACTGACTGACAGGTGGGGCTTGGACCCACTATCAGCTTCTTGTTCTACCTCCGGTTCTCTCTTCTCCTCTCTCCCGCACGCTCTCCCGCACTTTCTCCACCGGCAATGGCTAGCTCGTAGGGCATCTAGGCCGTACTGCCGTAGTGCGCGGCACGCTGGCTGCCGGTGCAGCGTGCACTCACCTCGCGGGCCAGCGTGCTGTCGGCACTGCTCGTGGATTCGCCTCTGAACACCGGCGGTCGAGCGACGAGCGGCGCTGGTGGACTCCGCCCACCGTACACCGATCTCGAGCTATAAAACGGCCGAGGTGCTTCTTCTTCCTCCTCACACCTGGCCTCTTTTCTTCTCCTTTCTTCCTTCTCCTCCATTTGTGTTTGCAGGAGCTCGGGTCGAGGCTCTAATGGTGGAGGTGATGCCGGACTAGTGTGTGATCCTAGTGTGCGTGGGGTTGGCGGCCTTGCTGGGAGTATCCGTGCTCTTGTGCACGATGATCCTCGACGATCGTCGTGATGCGGCGGCTCGAGTGCTAGCTCTCCGCGGCGGCGGCGATCATGAGGATTAGGCGTGGGTGTCGGGTGCTAATGGTGGTTAGTGCGCGGTAGGCAACTAGTGTTTGAAATAAACTCCCACGGGTTTCTCATCAAGAGACTGTGGTGCGCTAGAGAGGTGGTTAATTAGATGAAGCAGGTGTAGGAGGACTAGCAACTTAGTGTACTGTGTGGAGCGGCCGGAGTTGTACCCTGCTGTCGCGGTGTTGCGTGATAAAAAAATATCTATGCTATGCAGATGGACAAGATGCAACAACTCTGGAATTTTTTTATTTAACACACGATACGACACACAGTTCTCATAAAAAGATACGGGTACAACCACATAGCAGTTTCGTCTAAAACATAAACGGTAAATGAACAGGGTCCTGGGAAAAGGTCTCTGGTGCTGGGGGACACTATTCTTCTATTGGTGGGAGCGGGTTGACCAATCGATGAATGTGCTTCTCCTGCCCGGGCCTCAATGGTCTGCCGATGGCGATCCGAGGATTTAAATCGGCGAGGCTCTGGAGATAACCCATTATCCACTGGGTCAGACGCTCTTGCGCGATGACATACTGCATAAGGTTGACTAGCACTGGATCTCTCTCAATTCGTCCACCAGGAAAAGATGCTACTTTTCCGGGTGCTGCGTGGGTGGGAAAGTAATAATACCCTCGTTCGCTGGCATAGGGCACCGCGAATCGAAGGCGAGCAAGTGCTTCACAAGCGGCAGCCTCTATGGCCATCTGGGGAGTTGGCATGGATTTCCCCATGAAGGAAACTTATGTGGGGTCTTGGTTTGGGTTGGTGGGAGGGATGTGTACCACTGCCCAATATTTCGAGGTGGAGGGCGTGATCCTCGATTTGAGCAGCTCATACTAGGGTGGACGGGTAGCGCTCATGGTACTGCAGGTAAAATCCCACAATATCTTCACGAAACTACCCGGGGATGCCTCTGGAGTTCTTAGATAAATACTAGGGATTGGAATGGTGAAGGGAAAGGTTGAGAGAGCAGGGCACCAGGTAAGGGATGTTTGGCAAAGTTACGCTGCGGCCTATATATAGCAACCGGGCTGGTTTATAGGATTATGGTGAGGGGCATCTATTTTTTTGGATTCGCTTTATGGGGTCGGGGTCAATGCTACAGGTACTCGCGTCTCGCAAAGTGACGTGTTTACTGTAGGGGTTGTCGGTGAGGTGCTCTGGGAGTTACACCTGAGAAAAGAAGAAAAAGCATTCGTACACTGACACAACTGTGCACGGGTGCTATAAGGGTGCAAAACTAAACTGTATATACATATCGGCATACAGGTTACAACGTCACGGGGTGTGGACTAGATAAGGCTTGGCACTACTCGGGTGATCTAATCCACCTTGTTTATATCTAAGCGGCCTTGCCTTGTGGATGCTAAAGCTTCTCCAAGAGCTTCATCGTTGGTGTTGGCTGGAGGTGGCCGAGGGGATGCAGGGTCGGGGCAGTGATGATGACCCTCGCGGGGATTATTGGCTACAGTCCCGTTGGAACGTGCGCCAGACAGGCGATGCATCACCTTTGGAGACACCAAGGCATTCTGGTCAATGACCGAGGCAGGCCTCGGGGACTCGATTGGTTGTCCGAACAACACGACTGGGTTGTCGATGCCGGACTCGTCTCGTCCTCTTGTCGGGGCTCGGGGAAGCAGTTCTCCACGAGCTGCGATCAGATCAAGAGTGATTTCATCAAACAGTTCCTCAAGCACACTAACATAGCGTACCAGATGCAATAATGCATGATCTGTCTCGTGGTCTCCGCTCGCAACTCGGGGAGGCCTACCATACCCGTTACGACTGGGATAGTAGTAGAATGAGCGACAGTTGACTCTGGGCGACAGATGCCTGAGTTGAACTATAGCCTCTCGAGCAGCTAGTTGGATAGCTTGCGGCTCAAAAGAAGTTGTCCTTCCGGTGAACCTGTAGGGGCGTTCTGGTAACAGACCCCTACCGTAGATGTGTGCAGTGGCCCAGAATTGATGGCTTTCACCGCCCATGGAGTCTTGGTACACAACATATTCTGGGGGCTCTTCTAACGCAAAGGCACGACGGGTGAGGTTTGCGAGCACGGTTACAAAACCTCCAAGGTTGGTTGCTGTGGTTTCATTGTGAACGATGGGTCCTGGCATTTTAGCTCGGTCTGGGGTAGAGGCTGTGTTGGGTTGGGGGCTAGCATGCCCTATTTATAGAAAAGGACGGAGTCTTCCTTAGCACGCTTGTGAAGGGAACTGTTTTAGGTGTTGGTCACTGGCGGTTGATCGACAAGCTAGACTGATAGGTTGGGCACCGACTACCAAAGGTGTCGGCCCTCTGTGGGGGTATCTTATGCGAGAAGCTTGGCCTGGGTTTGGTTAAGGACTAGTGGGTCTGTTTACCTAAGTTTTTGACCGGGCTAAGATAGGATTAGCCAATGGTCAGCGTGGCTCTGATACCAAGGTTGTCAGGACCGGATTCTCGGGATATTAATTTCCCAAAAGCGGCCCCTGTGCTCACCAGCCCCAGGATTACTGTTAGCTGATGAGGCACCAACTTGTTACAGAAACTCCAAGCAAAGTACAAGTATGTAGTACAAGACCATCTTGGCTTGTGAGTACAACACGAGTTTTCTAGTGGCTGATGGCGGAAGCGGTTTGAGGTGCGTCGGTGACTATGGGACTCCATTTCCCACAGGAACAGCTGACCAGGATAACTCCTATCTTCGCGAGGCTGCTATCTCCATTAGCATAGGTTCCAGGGCTGTCGTCACGTCGTTCCTTCCCACGCAAGGAATCTGGCCAAGACAATAGCCAGGGACAAGCCAGTGAGTACATTGAATGTACTCGCAAACATTATGAATATGGGAGAGACATCAACATGCTCGAGAATGATTTATGATCACTATGATAATAATGATATGACAGTCTATAATGCAAGCGGGTCATTCGTACAAAAGATATATGCAATCAGAGAGTATTAATATAATAAATAATGAGCATACCACAATCGGGCGTCTGAGCGACGCCACAGAAAGGGCTTATAAAAAGAAATTTAAAGACGAGAATGCCGCAGTCGGACGTCTGAGCGACATCACATAAATGGCTTATAAGAAAAATAAATAACGAGAATGCCACAGTCGGACGTCTGAGCGACATCACATAAAGGGCTTAAAAGGAAAATAAATAACGAGAATGCCACAGTCGGACATCTGAGCGACATCACATAAAGGGATTATAAGGAAAATGAATAACAAGAATGCCACAGTCGGACGTTTGAGCGACATCACATAAAGGGCTTAAAAGGAAAATAAATAACAAAAATGCCACAGTTGGACGTCTGAGCGACATCACATAAAGGGCTTATAATAAGAATAGATAACATTGAATATCCAGGAGGTAGAACTGTCCCAGGGATACTCAAAACAAAAAAAAATCCAAAGAAAACAAATAGTTAGTCCACAATATTAATCACCATGTATTACAGATCATACTCAAAGTTCTGGTTTAGTAGTTTTCTCCTCCGAAGACCGACACTAAGACCGACACTCGACCCATCCCAGACTGTAGTCCTTAACCATGGACACGGCTATTCGAATAGGTTTGATATCTCTGTAGAGGGTGTACTCTTTACCCACGAGTAACGGTTTTCTTTAGTCCATCGGAACTAATACCGTCTATGGTCTTTTAGTCGAAAACCCGCCTGACTTGCTCACACCAGCTTAACTTTACTTGTGTCTGGAATCACCCACGACACCCGTCAAGTAAACTCTAAGTGTGGAGGCTACAACTGATGACCCTCAACCGTAAGGGATCTGTTGCAGCGTTTTCGATAAGTAAGAGTGTCGAACCCAACGAGGAGCAGAAGGTATTGATAAGCGATTCTGAGCAAGAAATTACTGCAAGCACTGAAAGATAACTTTTAGGGGTTTTTCTCGAAATAAGCAACAGGAATGTAAAGGCAAGTAATGTAAAAGGTACTGAAAGTAACAAGTGGCCCAATTGCTTCTTAGGAAAGGAGAGGCCTAGCAACTGAACTTATAAAGACTAAAGCGTTCTTGAGGACACACGGGAGAGGTAGTCATGTGCTTTCGCCATATTCCGTATCGATACTATGTTATGTGTTGATAAGTGTTGGTGGGTGGATCTATGCTAGTGCACTCTCTAGACTAAGATGAATGCACTCTTATGATTAAACACCTTGCAAGCATCCGCAAATACAAGATAGAATTTAAGGCAAAAGCCTAACCATGGCAATACGATCGAGGATCCATTATTCCCTTATGCGAAAGCGTGCGAACTAGGGTTCAGGTTTCTGTCACTCCGGCAACCCACCATAAGCATTCTTTATACACAATGTATTCTCCTAGGTCCTTAATAAGGCGAAGTGTTGGGTGTTCGACTCACACAACACCACTAGTAGAATTACAACGCAACTTAAGTATCAAACAACACATATTACTTCAACATCATATGACTACTAACAACAAGACTTCCCCCATGTCCTCAAGAACTAAGGTAACTACTCACAAGACATAAAAGGGATCATGATCAGTGGGGATAAATATGTGATAAACAATCTGGACATAATAATATTTCTCCAACAAAACTCAATAGCATTCACCGCAAGGTAGTAATCAACACCGATGGAGTAGAGAGGATAGGTAGTACAAGTTACAACACGAGTTGCGATGGTAAGATGAGATTTGGATGAAGATGGAGATGGTGCTGGTGTTGGGGATGATGTTGATGATGATCTCGATGATGCCCGTGATGATGGTGATGACGATGGCGACGATCTCCCCTTCCGGGAGGTGATCTCCCCGGCGGGATCTGCCCACCGGAGATGCCCTTTTCTTCTCTGCAGGTTTCCGCCTCGAAGCGGCGGCGGAACTCCGTAAAAAGTCTCGTGCCTATGGTTTTCGGAGGACGGGGAACATATATGCAAAAGGGGGCGACCAGAGGTGGGCCAGGGGCTCCAGGCGCCCCCCGGCGCAGCCAGGGGGGGAGCCCCTAGGCCGCCTGGGCACCCTGTGGCCCCCCTCTGACTCCCCTTTTGCGTGTCTTCGTTATTCTTCCGAAAAATACCTCCCGTCAATTTTCAGGTAATTTGGAGGTGTTCTTCTTCAGCAACTCAGTATCCACTTTTTCCTGCTGAATTCTACGTCTGCTGTTCCGGCACCGGAAAGTTGCAAACTGTGTAAAATAGACCAAAACAACATAAGAACATCATCATAACATGAAATATATCAATGAATAAGGAGAAATTATAATACAAAATAGTGATGCATTTTGGACGTATCAACACTCCCAAGCTTAGACCTCGCTTGTCCCCAAGCGAATATGAACTCGGTAAACCTGTGCACAAGTTTAGAGAGTGAAGTGTCGATAAATAGAATACGGACAAGAAGCATCATAGTCTCTTCACCAACTCAAATATTCTCAGCAACAATCTTCAACTCATAAGGCTTTTATGAAAGAGTGTCAACACTTATATTCGAAAGTAAGACCAATGGGAACTCATTATATCATGGCAAACATGTCCTTTGGTCAAAGAAAATCAAATAATTTTAACTTTTGCTTTTGATGGGATTAATTGAAGCTTTTTGAAATAACAAGTTAATAAGCAAGAAGTGAAAGTGTTAACACGAAGGAAGATATTTGTCTTAGCTGGGCATGACAAACAACTTACTTATCAAATGATAATGTCAACAAGGATATGATATGAAAAATCTTAATGCAGCTTTATATGAATGAATCCCTATCAACATCAAACGTCTGCTCTCTTTGAGAAATAGAGGGAAGTAGAAATAACTGACTCAACTTAAAATTAAAAGATAGGCCCTGCTCTAGGGTAGTAGGGAAAACTCATGTGCTATCCTCAAATCAAACAGAATGAAAACAAGTTTTTGAGAGGTGCATGATTCGTCAACGAATGCTAATAGATAACTCAATTACTTCTTGAACTGGACAAGTTTCGAGGAACGGCTCCCGTATGAGGACGATAACATCCTCTTATTCTCCTTTGTTTATCACTGCCAAAGTTTTCTGATTTCTCATGAACAAAGCATGAAGGAGGGTTTGTTTTGTTATATTATTTTTAAGCCGGGCGCACTCAATGCCAGTTCCTTTTCGTATTATGGGTTTGCACATTATACATGCAATCCCGGGGTGAAGCTTGTCCAACTCAAAAAGGTTATGAATTAGCTACTACTTCCTCATGAGCTAAAGCAGAGGCACAAAAATAAAATATTTTGAACATTTAAGGATAGCACATAAATTATATACTTTAGGAGGTGGTAGTGGAGTACCACGAGTAGGTAGGTATGGTGGACTCATATGGAAGGTATTGGCTTAAGGGTATGGACGCACAAGCAGAATTCCGCTTAGTGCAGAGTTAGGCTAGCAAAGGTTTGAAAGAGCAAACAACTGATGATGACTAAGATGCAAAGCAATATAAAGCATGAACATTGAAATAAGCATAACACATCAAGTTGTCTTCCTTGTCAACATAACACTTCAAGCATAATAACATAAAGGTTTTGGCTATGTTGATACTTTAAGAACATCATGCTTGTTGTTATGACAAAAGCTATGTTTGCCAAGATTAAATAAAGTTTCATAGCCATACCTGACATAAGGTCAATACTCCCCATAAGAATCATCAGATAAGGTCGATTGCGTGAAGAGAATATCGAGTGCAGCAAAAAGGAACCGATAAACTACTCATTAATATTCCATCATAAACGACTCCACACACACAGATACAATTCTTCACCGAAGGGGTGATAGACCTCAATGCACACACCTATCTCATATAATAACCTCCCTAGACATGATACGACTCTACTTGACTTCTGAAAGACAAAAGGTAAAAGATAAAGATACCGGGCACTCCCCCAAGCTTGGAACAAGCCAAGGGAATGCCATTACCCACGGAGATTTCGTCCATACTTGCTGGCGTTAATCACGTAGTCCTTGGCGAAACGCTTCCATGGATATCTTGCTAAAGTCTCTTGTGAGAGGCTCAGCTCCTGAATCCTGCATTCAGCACCCAAACTCATGCGCATAAACCTTAGTTCATACTCACAGTTCTAGTTATATAGATCGTTAATTTGCCCTTGGAGTTCTATGATTCTGTCTTCAGACGCGGCGATTCTTTCCCACATCTCCTTCATCTCCTTCAGAAAGTAGTTCTTGAGCTCGTTGGTGATGTCAAAGTTAGCTTCGACACCACGCTCGGTCATCTTCTTGTACTCGAAGACTTCTTGCTCCACTTCTTCCAGCCTGGCCTGGACGCTCCCCTCCTTGGTAGGTCCCTTCAGATCTTCTTGATGAAGGACTCCCTCCTTCATCTGAACAACCTGAGGGTGCTTCTTCACCTCAGCGAGGTAAGGGTTGATGACGTTGACGACGAACGTGTCCTTGGGGGAACTTGGAGAAGCCATGGCACCTAAATTTAGCTGAAAGATTTCCTGGCAGAAACAGATCGAAGAGAAAACACGCGAAATCGCAAGATACGTTGTCGGAACACCCCGGGTAAATATATAGGAAAAATTTATGCACGGAAAAGAAGGTAACGGACCAAAGCGGGGTCGGAGACGGGCACCGGGGTGCCCAGGCGGCCTGCCGGCGCGGCCCAGGGGGGGGGGGGGGCGCCAGGGGGGCGCCTGGACTCCCTGGTGGTCGTCTCCGGCTCCACTTCGACTCGGAATTTTACTAATTTTACAAAAACTCGTAATATGGAACTTTTATGATGTTTCGCGGTGTTTTCTTACCGTACTACATACCTTTTCTTTATTCTGCTTCTGCTGGCGTCTGAAACAGGGCTGCAACATGTTCTTCGTGGGTTGTTGTGTATATTATATTCACATCAACATCAACAGGGTCTCTTGCTATGTAATGTTTAAGTCTTTGCCCATTCACAACTTGAGGTTTGGTGCCTTCAAAATTATTAATCTTAATTGCACCAGACCGATAAACTTCTTCAATATGAAATGGTCCTTCCCACCTGGAAAGTAGTTTACCAGGAGAAAACCTGAAACGGGATCTAAACAACAAAACTTTATCACCAACATTAAATTCACGTTTCAGAATCTTCCTATCATGCCACCTTTTTACCTTTTCCTTGAACATTTTAGCGCTCTCGTAAGCTTCACTTCTCCATTCATCTAGAGAAGTCAAGTTCATGAGACGCTTCTCACCAGCTAGTTTTGGGTCAGCATTAAGCTCTCTAACAGCCCAGAAAGCTTTGTGCTCTAGCTCTAATGGCAAATGGCAAGCCTTGCCATATACCATCTTATAGGGGGACATGCCCATGGGGTTTTTGTAAGCAGTTCTATATGCCCACAAAGCATCTCCTAATTTATTTGACCAATCCTTCCTATTTCTATTTACTGTTTTCTGCAAGATCAACTTAATCTCTCTATTGGTAAGCTCAACTTGCCCACTAGTTTGAGGATGATAAGGTGAAGCAATTCTATGATTAACATCGTATTTAGCCAAAGCTTTTCTAAAAGCTCCGTGTGTGAAGTGTGATCCTCCATCGGTCATGAGATACCTTGGTACACCAAACCTAGGAAATATTACATCCTTAAGCATTTTCAAAGATGTTTTGTGATCAGCACTTTCAGTGGGGATTGCTTCAACCCACTTGGTCACATAATCAACGGCTACTAAAATGTGAGTGTACTTGTGCGAAGAAGGAAAAGGACCCATAAAATCAAAACCCCAACAATCGAAAGGTTCAATCACTAGTGAGTAATTCATAGGCATCTCATTCCTTCTACTAATGTTACCAACTCTCTGACATTTATCACAGGCTAAAACATAATTTCTAGCATCTTTAAAGAGAGTAGGCCAATAAAAACCTGATTGAAGAACCTTATGTGCAGTCCTCTCACCGGCATGATGTCCTCCATAGGGACTATCATGACACCGTCGGAGAACGTCCTTCTGCTCATGTTCCGGAATGCATCTTCTCACGATCCCGTCGGGACCTTCTTTGAAAAGATGTGGGTCATCCCAAAAGTAGTGCCTCAAATCATGAAAGAACTTCTTCCTTTGCTGAAATGTTAGACCTGGAGGCAAATACTTTGCAACAATAAAATTAGCATAATCTGCATACCAAGGGTCGGAAAGAGGTTGTATTTTTACAACGGCAAGTTGCTCGTCTAGAAAACTATCGTTAACTGGGATGGGGTCATGCAGTATATCTTCCATTCTTGAAAGATTGTCCGCTACCGGATTGTCTTCCCCTTTCCTATCAACAATCTGCAAATCAAATTCTTGGAGAAGGAGTACCCATCTGATAAGCCTTGGCTTGGCATCCTTTTTTGTCATAAGATATTTAATGGCAACATGATCAGTATGAATAATAACTTTGGAATCAACAATATACTGTCTAAACTTATCACAAGCAAAAACTACAGCTAAGAATTCCTTCTCAGTAGTAGCATAATTTCTTTGAGCATTATCAAGTGTTTTACTAGCATAATGTATAACATTCAATTTCTTATCAACCCTTTGTCCTAAAACAGCTCCAACAGCAAAATCACTTGCATCACACATAATTTCAAAAGGTAAATTCCAGTCAGGTGGTTGTACTATAGGAGCAGTTATTAAAGCTTTCTTAAGGATTTCAAAAGCTTCCTTACAATTTTCATCAAACGCAAAAGGAACATCCTTTGGAGAAGATTAGTGAGGGGTCTCGAGGTTTTAGAAAAGTCTTTAATAAATCTTCTATAAAAACCTGCATGACCGAGAAAACTGCGAATACCTTTGATGTCCCTTGGATAGGGCATCCTCTCAATAGCTTCGATCTTGGCTTTGTCCACTTCAATTCCCCTTTCGAAAATCTTGTGACCAAGAACAATTCCTTCATTAACCATAAAGTGGCACTTCTCCCAGTTGAGTACCAAATTTGTCTCCTCGCATCTCTGCAAAACTTTATTAAGGTTGTGAAGACAGTGGTCAAATGAAGTTCCATAGACGGAGAAATCGTCCATGAAAACTTCCATAATATCCCCGCAGAAACCATGAAAGATAGCAGACATACACCTTTGAAAAGTAGCAGGGGCATTACATAAACCAAAAGGCATACGTCTGTAAGCATAAGTACCAAAAGGACAAGTAAAAGTGGTCTTCTCTTGATCGACAATGTTAACATGAATTTGAGAGAAGCCAGAATAACCATCGAGATAACAAAAGTGGGTATTTTTGGATAACCTTTCAAGCATTTGGTCGATGAACGGCAACGGGTAGTGATCCTTCCTGGTTGCCTTGTTCAACTTCCTGTAATCAATACACATTCTATATCCAATAATAATTCTCTGAGGTATTAGTTCATTTTTATCATTAGGAACCATAGTTGTACCTCCTTTCTTAGGAACACAATGTACCGGACTTACCCACTTACTGTCAGCTATAGGGTAGATGATACCTACGGCTAGAAGCTTGAGAATCGCAGTTCTCACGACATCCATCATCTTCGGGTTCAACCGTCGTTGATGATCAACAACTGGTTTAGCATCAGGCTCAAGGTTGATAGTATGTTGACAGATAGATGGACTAATCCCCTTAAGGTCATCTAGGGTATAGCCAATTGCGCCTCGGTGTTTACAAAGTACTTCCAATAATCGCGCTTCTTCATATCCTGAAAGGTTAGAATTGATAATAACAGGATACACTTTCTTTTCATCTAAATAAGCATACTTGAGCGTATCGGGAAGAGGTTTAAGATCGAACACCGGGTCTTCTTTCGGTTTTGATAAAATTCCCAAAGGTTCAACCGAAAGGTTGTGCTTCAGGATAGCAGGCTGCCTCAAGAATATTTCATCTAGTTCATTTCTTTCCTGCATATGTAAATCATTCTCGTGGTCCTCCATGTATTGCTGCAAAGGATCATCAGGGGGAATAGCAATAGAGGCAATACTTTCAATAATTTTATCATCACTAGGTAAATCAGTACCACGAGGCTGCTTAGAGAACTTAGAAAAATTAAATTCATATGGCTCACCATTGAATTCAACAGAAACTTTACCTTTCTTGCAATCTATTATAGCTCCACAAGTTCTAAGAAAAGGTCTACCAAAAATGATGGGACAAAAATTGTCCCTAGCTGAACCAAGTACCAGAAAGTCGGTAGGGTATTTTACCTTTCCACATAGGACTTCAACGTCCCTCACAATTCCGATAGGAGAGATAGTTGATCTATTTGCAAGATGAATAGTAACATCAACTTCTTCAAGTTCACAAGGGGAAATCTCACCGATGATTTCTTCATAGAGTGAATAAGGAATAGCGCTTACACTCGATCCCAAATCGCATAGCCCATAATAATTGTGATCTCCTATTTTAACAGATACCACCGGAGTACCTGAAATTGGGCCTTTGTTCTTGGCTGTGACAAGGTTAGTGGAAACAGCACAAAAAGTTATATTGGAATCCAAAATATCATCAGTAATAAGGTCTTTAATCAATGCAACTCGAGGATCGACCCTGATTTGGTCCTCAGGTTCATCAACTTTTCTCTCACTTTTATTTATTATGCCTGTCACAAGAGAGTGCTCCTTTATCCTCGTGGGAAAAGGAGGCTGTTCATATATAACTGCAGGTAAAATAGGCTCAACAACATAAATATCAATAGGTTTTTCTTTAAAAGGTGCATGGTGCTGGTCTCTATTCTTTTTAAAAGAATCAACATGAGAGGCAAAATTCTTACATAAATCAATCACTAGATGGGAATCAAGACCAATCTTAGAGCAAAAAGTATTGAAGTAATCAGTTTCCACATAGCTCTCAATATAGTCATGTTCATAATTTATAGCGGGTTCAATACCTTTATCAATTTCCCAATCTTCAGTATTCCTTTGGATTCTTTCAAGGAGATCCCACCTTTCTTCAACGCTTTTCTTCTGAAATACCCCACTAGAGGAGGCATCCAGCATCTCCTTATCCTGACGAGAAAGCCTGGCATAAAAATTTGTAAGTATAATTTCCTTGGGAAGCTTATGAATTGGGCATTTGAGCATTAGAGACTTCAGTCTCCCCTAAGCTTGAGAAATGCTTTCTCCGTTATGAGACCTAAAGTTATATATATATAATTCCTATCTCGATGAATTTCATGAAGAGGATAAAACTTAGTATAGAAAAGAGACATAAGCTCCTGCCAGTCCAGCAAATGTGAGTTATCGAGAAGCCCATACCAATCTGAAGCTTTATCTATAAGGGATACGGCAAACAATTTCCTCATGACAAACACCCTCGATACACCTGCAAGCTTAAATAATGAACATAGTCGTGACAAATATAGTAAGTGCTCACCGGGATGTCTGTCTCCTGCATAACGATTAGCTAAAACATAATTGATAATGCCAGCTGGTATTTTGTAAGGCACAATTTCAATAGGGGGAGGATCAACCACCACAGGTGTGGGGTGTCTTCCCGCAAGCAACGCTCCAATAATAGGGTTATCCATAGGGACAAAGAATAGCAATAGCAAAAATAAAAACAGAATTATAAAAAGACTTTCTTACCAGTTTCACTTTACCAATAGCGCTACGCTCCCCGGCAACGGCGCCAGAAAACGTTACTTGATGACCCTCAACCGTAAGGGATTTGTTGCAGCGTTTTCGATAAGTAAGAGTGTCGAACCCAACGAGGAGCAGAAGGTATTGATAAGCGATTCTAAGCAAGAAATTACTGCAAGCACTGAAAGATAACTTTTAGGGGCTTTTCTCGATATAAGCAACAGGAATGTAAAGGCAAGTAATGTAAAAGGTACTGAAAGTAACAAGTGGCCCAATTGCTTCTTAGCAAAGGAGAGGCCTAGCAACTGAACTTATAAAGACTAAAGCGTTCTTGAGGACACACGGGAGAGGTAGTCATGTGCTTTCGCCATATTCCGTATCGATACTATGTTGTGTGTTGATAAGTGTTGGTGGGTGGATCTATGCTAGTGCACTCTCTAGACTAAGATGAATGCACTCTTATGATTAAACACCTTGCAAGCATCCGCAAATACAAGATAGAATTTAAGGCAAAAGCCTAACCATAGCAATACGATCGAGGATCCATTATTCCCTTATGCGAAAGCGTGCGAACTAGGGTTCAGGTTTCTGTCACTCCGGCAACCCACCATAAGCATTCTTTATACACAATGTATTCTCCTAGGTCCTTAATAAGGCGAAGTGTTGGGTGTTCGACTCACACAACACCACTAGTAGAATGACAACGCAACTTAAGTATCAAACAACACATATTACTTCAACAGCATATGACTACTAACAACAAGACTTCCCCCATGTCCTCAAGAACTAAGGTAACTACTCACAAGACATAAAAGGGATCATGATCAGTGGGGATAAATATGTGATAAACAATCTGGACATAATAATATTTCTCCAACAAAACTCAATAGCATTCACCGCAAGGTAGTAATCAACACCGATGGAGTAGAGAGGATAGGTAGTACAAGTTACAACACGAGTTGCGATGGTAAGATGAGATTTGGATGAAGATGGAGATGGTGCTGGTGTTGGGGATGATGTTGATGATGATCTCGATGATGCCCGTGATGATGGTGATGATGATGGCGACGATCTCCCCTTCCGGGAGGTGATCTCCCCGGCGGGATCTGCCCACCGGAGATGCCCTTTTCTTCTCTGCAGGTTTCCGCCTCAAAGCGGCGGCGGAACTCCGTAAAAAGTCCCGTGCCTAGGGTTTTCGGAGGACGGGGAACATATATGCAAAAGGGGGCGACCAGAGGTGGGCCAGGGGCTCTAGGCGCCCCCCGGCACAGCCAGGGGGGGGGGGGGGCGCCCCCAGGCCGCCTGGGCACCCTGTGGCCCCCCTCTGACTCCCCTGTTGCGTGTCTTCGTTATTCTTCCGAAAAATACCCCCCGTCAATTTTCAGGTAATTTGGAGGTGTTCTTCTTCAGCAACTCAGTATCCACTTTTTCCTGCTGAATTCTGCGTCTGCTGTTCCGGCACCGGAAAGTTGCAAACTGTGTAAAATAGACCAAAACAACATAAGAACATCATCATAACGTGAAATATATCAATGAATAAGGATAAATTATAATACAAAATAGTGATGCATTTTGGACGTATCAACAACCTCGCGTAGCATGGGATCGTATTTCCACCACACGCTCTAAGGGGTGTCCCCCCTCTCGGTCCCAACCGGAAACACCCATGCCCCCAGACCAGGTGGCATGCCTACTGGATGCACACAATATCTTCCATCGTGGCCTCTCTGTACGGTGTGTGCCAAGAAAGGGGTTGACGACTTACTAAACCGTACCCTGCCAGTGGCAGGGACAAGTGGTAGTACGAAACAAGTATGGGGGTTACTGGAGCAGGACTCGATCTACGGTCGACTCAGGAGGTTTATGTATTCCCTGTATGGTTGGTGCCATAATGCTTTTCACAGTTTTCTGACAGGGTCACCACCCCTCATGCCCCATCCTGCCTTACTGGATATTCTCGCCACAACGAGATGTCAGTCCCGTGGTTGTGTTTACCGGAACACAACTTTCCCTCGGACTCCAGGCATATGTGGCATGAGAAGTGGTTACTGTCACCAATATCACATACATAACAGAAATGGAATTTACCATATGCAGATATGCAAGAGTATGCCTTCCACATGAAATAATGTTACTCCACTTTGGTATATTGATGAAGTCCTTATATTTTAGCACACAACGAATACTATAACGGGGTTCAAGATGCATGCCTTCAGGTAGAGGGGAGGAGAAATGTATTCCAATTTTTTTGGAAGTTTTCTCTCTCTTCGAAATCCTAAAGCAATAATAAGAAATCAATACATAGACTCAAACAGCCCAAAAAAAGTTGTCTGGAAATTTTTCATATAAATATGAAAATAAACTAGACAATATTTGGGGAGCAACAGAAAAAGAATCAAGTCAATTGGATTAATATTTAAGGAGATATTGCCAGTCAAAGTTCAGTCAACTATGTTTTTTTTTCTTTTAGAATAAAAACAGAAATAGGAAAACGCTTCGACTAAAATACGCTTTCGGAGTGGGGGAGACGTACTAGGGGCTTTGCGTCTTCACTTATGCCCGCGTGGGCTGGCGCTGGCTCACTGACAGAGGGCCCAGGGGGCCCACTGGTCAGGTTTGACCAGTCGCCCCCCGCCTCCTTCTTCCTCTGGACGAACCGAGGCGGGGCTCCGGCGATCAATGCCGGCGAACGGCGGTTCCTTGAGGGTGTCCGAGTGCAGGGATGGATCCGCCGGACTAGGGCGGTCCTCCCGGTGGTCGAGTGGGCGACGGAGGTGTAGGAAAACGATGGCGACGAGCCTCGCGGCGGACGGCGGCCTCGGGTGGTTTTGGGGCTTCGCACTACAGTGGCTCCCGAGCCAGTGTGATGTGATGGGCGGCTTCGCAGCATCATAGGGGGTCGGACGGTGGTGCTGGCTGGACGGGAGAGGCGCTGGTTGCGACGGATTGGACTGGAGTGCGACGGCGGCCGTATTCGCCGGAGATGAAGAAGAGAACTCCCCGGGGACGAATGGTTGCTACGGGGTTGCTCTGCGGTTGGCTAGTGAAGGTCTGATGCTGCGGAGGGGTTCGGGGCACCCTTAAATAGGCGATCAAGGTCGGTTCGATGGTGGCCGATGATAAGGATGACGACGGCGGCACTATTGCAGAGCAGGGGAGGTGGGGGCTGGTTGGCAGAGCTTGCAGAGGTAGACGACGAACTTGTGGATGAGCACGACAGTCTGGGGCGCTCGGGGGCGCGCCAGGTGGCCCGTACGGCACCGACCCCAGTAGGCGGCGGTGGCGGCTAGCTCCTGGCTTGCCGGAGACGTGGCGAGGCGTTGTGGTGCCTGTGAGAGAGTACGGTCGGGGCTTGGCTCCATGCTGCGGGCCGCAGATGGTTTGGATAAGCTCGGGGAGACATGACAGGGGCGCGGCGGCTCGGGCGCGGCACGTGCAAAACGCGCGCTCTGGCCACGCTCCGTGCACGCACGGCAGACGTTCGACGAAATGCCAGGGCGGCCAAACCTGCTTGGATGCCAAAGCAAATCAGCAGACTTAGGTTAGAGGTAGCTAGGAGGTTAGTGGACATGTCTGCTAGGCCAGGGGATCAAGTCCACAACGTCAACTAAGAACTATGCCAAAACTGGCCATGCACACAAGGTGCTCGGCAGAATGCTATGGGCATATGGGCATCTCTACTGGTGGCTAAAATCTCTAGATCAGAATCTCTCTAGGAGGATGTGATGTTGGCATAGCTAGTTGGGCAAAACCAGAAACTTGCTAGTGCAAGTTTTGCAAATCTTCAGTTCTGGACAGAAAATGTAGGGCATTGTTTCATGAACCAAAAATATCCCAATAGGCCCACCCTTCTGGACTTAAGGTTTTTGCAAGAAGGGCTATAAGCATGAGGAAGCTCAAGGGCACTAGAGAAAAATAAACTAGGGTTGCAGTGCAAAATACCAAACTGGACCAGAATGAAAAAGAGGCTTGTTCACTCAAATTTTCCAAAGAGCCTAAAAGGGTTTTTGCATAAAGTTGAATAACATACACCCATGAACATCCCATAATTTTGGTGGAAGCATTAAAGGAATATTCAAAGGGGTTGTAGAGCAATTTTTGCCCACTGGACCAGATTGGAAAACATGGTGTGGAGCTCAAATATTATATGAAATAAATATATTCTAGCATAAAAGTGATCTAACAACATCACATGACATCTCCAATCTTTGGTTGAAATTTTAAATAAATTCATCAAGTGGTTGCAGTACAATAGAGGCCCTAAAACTAAGGGAAACCATTTTCAAAGAGAAGAAAATTTGGGAGACAAATATATAATTAATTCTACTGATGCAGAAAAGTTTTAATGAGTGCATATGAGAATCTAACATTAGCTGGAAGGTTTTTCCCAAGAGGTAAAAACTCCAACATACAAGAACAAGAATGGTCCTAAAATCTAAAGGAACATATCTACCCATAATAACAGCCCATAATGCAATAAATATCAACATATAAGCATGATGCAAAATGGACGTATCACCGTACATCCACTATATACCTTCCTCAAAACAGCCACCATATACCTTCCTCAAAACAGCCACCATATCTACCTATCATGGCATTTCCATAGCCATTCCGAGATATATTGCCATGCAACTTTCCACCGTTCTGTTCATATGACACGCTTCATATTGTCATATTGCCATTGCATGATCATGTAGTTGACATCGTATTTGTGGCAAAGCCACCATGCATAATTTTTCATACATGTCACTCTTGATTCATTGCACATCCCGGTTCACTGCCGGAGGCATTCATATAGAGTCATACTTTGTTCTAGTATCGAGTTGTAATATCGAGTTGTAAATCAATATAAGTGTGGTGAACATCATTATTAGAGTATTATCCCAAAGAAAAAAAGGAAAGGCCAAGAAAAAGAAAGGCCCAAAAAAAAAGGGAAAAAAGAAAAAAAAAACAAAAAAAGGAAAAAAAAGGAAAAAGGGGGACAATGCTACTATCTTTTTCCACACTTGTGCTTCAAAGTAGCACCATGTTCTTCATGATAGAGAGTCTTTTATTTAGTCACTTTCATATACTAGTGGGAATTTTCATTATAGAACTTGGCTTGTATGTTCCAATGACGGGCTTCCACAAATGCCCTAGGTCTTCATGAGCAAGCAAGTTGGATGCACACCCACTTAGTTTCTTTTGTTGAGCTTTCATACATTTTTAGCTCTAGTGCATCCGTTGCATGGCAATCCCTACTCACTCACATTGATATCTATTGATGGGCATCTCCATAGCCCATTGATACGCCTAGTCGATGTGAGACTATCTTCCTCCTTTTTGTCTTCTCCACAACCACCATTCTATTCCACCCATAGTGCTATATCCATGGCTCACACTCATGTATTGCCTGAAAGTTGAAAGGTTCGAAAGAATAGAGTATGAAAACAAGTGCTTGGCTGAAACCGGGGTTGTGCATGATATGAATATTTTGTGTGATGAAGAGGGAGCATAGCCAGACTATATGATTTTGTAGGGATAACTTTCTTTAGCCATGGTATTTTGAGAAGACATGATTACATTGTTAGTATGCTTGAAGTATTATTATTTCTTATGTCAATATAGACTTTTGTCTTGAATCTTTCAGATCTAAACATTCATGCCACAATAAAGAGAATTACATTGAGAATTATGTTGGTTAGCATTCCACATCAAAAATTCTCTTTTTATCATTTACCTACTCGAGGACGAGCAGGAATTAAGCTTGGGGATGCTTGATACGTCTCCAACGTATCTATAATTTTTGATTATTCCATGCTATTATTTATGATGTTTTGGATGTTTAATGGGTTTTGTTATACAATTTTATATTATTTTTGGGACTAACCTATTAACCCAAAGGCCCAGTCTAGATTGCTGTTTTTTTTCCTATTTCAGGGTTTTACAGAAAAGGAATATCAAACGAAGTCCAAACGGAATGAAACCTTCGGGAGAGATATTTTTGGAGCGATATCTTCACGGGAGACTTGAGAACCACAGAATAGGGCACACGTGGCGTCCACGAGGGTGGGGGGCGCCCCCCTACAAGGCGCGCCCCTGCCTCGTGGGCCCCACGTTGGTCCCCCGGTGCCCTCCTTCCTCCTATATATACCCATGTACCCCGAAAACATCACAGCAACAGAGAAAACCCTAGTTCCACCGCCGCAGCCTTCTGTTCCCGTGAGATCCCATCTTGGGGCCTGTTCCGGAGCTCCGCCGGAGGGGGGATCTACCACGGAGTGCTTCTACATCAACACCATCGCCTCACCATGAGTTGTGAGTAGTTTACCACAAACCTTCGGGTCCATAGTTAGTACCTAGATGGCTTCTTCTCTCTCTTTGGATCTCAATACCAAGTTCTCCTCGGTCTTCGAGGAGATCTATTCGATGTAATCTCTTTTTGCGGTGTGTTTGTCGAGATCCGATGAATTGTGGGTTTATGATCAAGATTAGCTATCAGAAATATTTGGTTCTTTTCTGAATTCTTTTATGTATGATTATAATATCCTTGCAAGTGTCTTCGAATTATCGGTTAGGTTTGGCCTACTAGATCAATAGTTCTTGCAATGGGAGAAGTGCTTGGCTTTGGGTTCAATCTTGAGGTGTCCTTTCCCAGTGATAGTAGGGGCAGCAAGGCACGTATTATATTGTTGCCATCGAGGATAAAAAGATGGGGTTTATATCATATTGCTTTATCCCTCTACATCATGTCATCTTGCTTTAGGCGTTACTTTGTTCTTATGAACTTAATACTCTAGATGCATGTTGGATAGCGGTCGATGTGTGGAGTAATAGTAGTAGATGCCGAATCGTTTCGGTCTACTTGTTACGGACGTGATGCCTATATATAATGATCATGCCTAGATATTCTCATAATTATTCGCTTTTCTATCAATTGCTCGACAGTAATTCGTTCACCCACCGTAGAATTCTGCTATCATGAGAGAAGCCACTAGTGAAACCTATGGCCCCCGGGTCTATTCTCAACATATCAATCTACATCTACTTTACTTTCTGTTCTTATATCCAAAAATACCAAAAATATCAAACTATCATATCTATCAGATCTCACTTTCGTAAGTGACCGTAAAGGGATTTACAACCCCTTATCACGTTGGCTGCGAAGTTCTTATTTGTTTGTGCAGGTGCGAGGGACTTGCACGTGGTCTCCTACTGGATTGATACCTTGGTTCTCAAAAGCTGAGGGAAATACTTATGCTACTGTGTTGCATCACCCTTTCCTCTTCGAGGGAATACAATGCAAGCTCGAGAAGTAGCATGACCCAAGTCAGATCAAATATCCAAACTCGTTATGCGTGTTATTTTGAAGTAACCGCGGACGCTGATGATACGTCTCCAACGTATCTACTTTTCCAAACACTTTTGCCCTGGTTTTGGACTCTAACTTGCATGATTTGAATGGAACTAACCCAGACTGATGCTGTTTTCAGCAGAATTGCCATGGTGTTACTTTTGTGTAGAAATAAAAAGTCCTCGGAATGACCTTAAAATCAACAGAGAATTATTTTGGAAAATATAAAAATATCTATGGAAAGATCAAGACCAGGGGCCCACACCCTGTCCACGAGGGTGGGGGACGCGCCCCTCACCATGGGCGTGCCCCCTGCCTCGTGGGCTCCCTGTTGCTCCACCGACGTAGCCCCGAACTCCATATATTCACTTTCGAGGAGGGAAAAAAATCAGAGAGGAAGAATTATCGCATTTTACGATACGGAGCCACCGCCAAGCCCAAATCTCTCTCGGGAGGGCTGATCTGGAGTCTGTTCGGGGCTCCGGAGAGTGGAGATCGTCGCCATCGTCATCATCAACCTTCCTCCATCACCGATTCCATGATGCTCACCTCCGTGCGTGAGTAATCCCATCGTAGGCTTGCTGGACGGTGATGGGTTGGATGAGATTTACCATGTAATCGAGTTAGTTTTGTTAGGGTTTGATCCCTAGTATCCATTATGTTTTGAGATTGATGTCCCATGCTTAATGCTTGTCACTAGGGCCCAAGTGCCATGATTTCAGATCTGAACCTATTATGTTTTCATGAATATATGTGTGTTCTTGATCCTATCTTGCAACTCAATAGTCACCTACTATGTGTTATGATCAGGCAACCCCGAAGTGCCAACCCTGGACCACTCCCGGTGATGACCATAGTTTGAGGAGTTCATGTATTCACTATGTGTTAATGCTTTGGTCCAGTACTCTATTAAAAGGAGGCCTTAATATCCCTTTGTTTCCACTAGGACCCCGCTGCCACGGGAGGGTAGGACGAAAGATGTCATGCAAATTCTTTTCCATAAGCACGTATGACTACATTCAGAATACATGCCTACATTACATTGATGAACTGGAGCTAGTTCTATGTCACCCTAGGTTATAACTTTTACATGAGGAATCACATTCGACATAATTCTCCATCACCGATCCAATGCCTACGAGCTTTTCACATATTGCTTGTTGCTTATTTACTTTTCCGCTGCTACTATAACAAAAGCTACGAAAACACAACCGTTACTTTTATTGCTGTTACCGCTATTTCCATATTACCTTGCTACTAAATTACCTTGCTGCATATAATAAGTTTCCAGGTGTGGTTGAATTGACAACTCAGCTGCTAATACTTAAGAGTATTCTTTGGCTCCCCTTGTGTCGAATCAATAAATTTGGGTTGAATACTTTACCCTTGAAAACTGTTGCCATCCCCTACACTTGTGGGTTATCAGCCGACCACGGGCCATGCCCACCTCTCTCCTGAGTGATCACAACCTGCCAAGTCGCTCACTACTGGGATAAGAGGATTTGCCATCAGCCACTCCTTTGCTGTCTGCTAGCTGCGGCAAAGGAGGTCTTTGCCGTCTGCTTTCAAAAAACAAAGGGCAAAGAACTAGCTGATGGCAAAGATATTATTTGCCATTAGCCACTTCTTTGCCATGTGCTTGCTGACGACAAACAATCTTTGTCGTCTGCTAGCAGACGACAAAGAGGTGGGTGGATCTAGTGGAGGCCAACACCGGGTAGTAGGCTGTAACGGCCCAACCCCACCTCTTTGTCGTTTGCTACCTGATGGCAAAGAACGGCAAAAAAAATACCTAACAGCTACCGGCCCACCCCACCCCCCCTCTCTCTCTCCCCTCTTTGTCATCTCCCCCGACCCCCACACCCGCTGCCCCTCACCCCCACCGCACCCGCTGGCCGTCGCCCCCGACCCCCACATTGCCCCGCCGCCCCACCCAGGCCACAGAGCTACGGCCGCCCCGGCGCCCTCCGCCTGCAGCCCAGGCCACCTGCCACCCCTCCGCCCGGGCCACCCGCCGCCCCTCCATCCAGCGACCCCCTCAGTGAGGTTCTTGATGTTTTTATTTAGGTTGTACTGCTAGTAGATTTTAGGTTAGTGCATTTTATGTTAGTAGATTTTAGGTTGTACTATCAGTGCATTTTAGGTTAGTTAATTTTTTTATTTAGTCATATTTTAGGTTAGTACATTTTATGATGAAAAAAAGAAGAAGAAAAGAAGAAAAAGTAGAAGTGGAGAGGAAAAAGGAAAAATAAGAAAATAGGAAGAAGGAAGCAGAAGAAAAAGAATGAGAGGAAAAAGGAAAATAAGGAATGTGAGAGCCTGGTTTTTGGCCCTTTTCTTTTTCTTTTTGATTGATTGATTTTTGCTCTGTTTTTCTTTTTTGAGTGGTTATGTGGCCTTGTCACCTGGGAAATCATCTTCATTTCCTCTCCCATGTGACTCATCCTTCTCAAAACCTTTCCAAAATCATGTCACTCCACTGGATGACCAAACCCTAATTTCTTTTTCTAGGGAATATTCCTTTTTCTATTAAAGGAATAACCCTGTCTGCCCTAGGTTGTGAAGTAACCTATATTTCTGTCACTCCAAAAACTCCCAAATAAATTTTAATAAATTGTTTGGGTCATATCTTCATCAAAACGGCAAAACCTTTCCTTGCCATGTTCAAAAATAATTCTCAAATATTCCTTTTCCTTTTCTGCCCTAAATGTCACTTTGTGAAGCAAGTGCTATTTATCTTTACCCAATTGACCCCAAACTTGTTGGACATCTTTTTATGTCCAAATCATTGCAACATGCCAAAATTCAACTCTATTTGCCTAGCCAATCTTCCTCATTGATTTTTCAAAGTTTCTGTCAAACAGACGCCACTTTGAAGGAAGTACTGGCTAGGGGTATCCAAATGAGTTGAAATTTTGCATGCCTCTTCTTGTGATCATATTATTCCACTCCTACGAAATGCAGCTCCATACAATCAACCATGTGAGCACATTCAATTATTTGTTTCTGTCTAAATTCTCAGTTTGTGAAGCAAGTATATTTTATCTTGCTCCACTATGGATGAAAATATTCCAGGACCTTCTCTAACCCATATAACCTACCTACACCAATTTTGGGCACATTTTATGTAGCCATTTTCCGTTAGGATTTTTCCTAAGTTTCTGGGCAGAAAGGATGCTTGTGAAGGAAGTACCATTTTGGTAAATCCAATTGGTATGAACTCTTACAACATCTTACTATGACCAAATCCCTAAGCCTTGACAAGTTTCAGCCCAAATGGATTCACCATTTGAGTGCATCATCCTAATCTAGTTTCTGACCAGATTTATGTGGTTGTTAAGCAACTACATTAATCCTTTATCCAAATCTCCTCAAACTTACCAGGATGAATGTTCTTCCTTACCTCAACCTCCCAGACAAACCCTTTGGCTCCAAAACATTTGCTGTTGATCAACAGTTCTCCTCAAAGTTTACTGTAGTAAACTTTAGAGGGTCTTTACCATTTAACCATAGAGATTTTCACCATTCTACCACCGTAGCTTAGACTTACCATGGAGACAATTACAAGTAGACAACAATCTACAGCTCATTTCTACCACTACACTCCATTTCACGCGGTGACCTCGACACTGGCATGCCTGTGCACGCGCTCTGTCTGAAGTGGCTGCGCCTAGGCGTTGTCTGTGCTTCGGCACCCCCGCCTCTCGTCGTCTTCGCGCGCGTGAGCGTGTCCGTTGGCCTCACCTCACCATCGCCGACCCCCTGGACCCCTCTCCCCCTCCGTCCTCTTCCTTCACAGACGCTCACCGACGCTCGCCGCCGAATGCCACGAGAGCACAGTGCTTTGTTTGGCCCTGAGCTCCCATCGGCCTCTTCCTCTGCTCCCCGGCGTCGCCTACCTCCCCGTGAGATCACCCACAGTGCGCCCCTCGTCGCCTGCCTCCGAGCTCTCGAGCATGGACGCATGTCCGCGGCGACGCCAGCGCGACTCCCCCTCCCCTGCCTATTTAAGGCCTCCCCGAGCGCGTCTCGCCTCACCATTCGCCTCACCCACCTCCCAGCGATCCGCCTAGCTACTTCCCAGAGCTCGAAGAGCTCCCCTGCTCTCCCTCTGTCGCCATAGCCGCCGCCTCGGCCCTCTTAAATTTGCGGCAACCGAGCCCTCCCCCTCATCCTAGCCGTCACCAGAGAACTCCCCAGCATCCCCTAGAGCCCCTCCGCCACTTGCCTCCCCCTCCGGTGGCCTCTAGCCGCGAGCCCCGCACTCACCCGAGGCCATCTCCGCCGGAGCTCAAGCCCGCGTCGTTGCGGTCCTCCCCGGCGCTCATGCCCTACGGGGACGGGTGCGGCTTGGCCTCCCAAGCACGCCGGTAGGCCGCACGGCCCGAATGGTGGCCGAAGCCGACCGGACAGGCACCGGAGCCGCGCGCTCCCCTCTGCTCCGTCGGGCGGGCGCGAGGTAGGAGACGATGCCTCCGTCCTTAGCTGGCCAGTGGGCCTTGGCCCCACCTGTCGGCGGGCTAGGCGTTGACCCGCCCAGTCCACCTGGATAAGTGACGGGCCCCAGCCCATGGGACCCGCCCGTCAGTGACTAACGCCCCGGTCCCGCCTCTGCCACGTCATTTAAGTGGAAGCGCGTTTCCATCGAATGCGCTTTCATTTCAGTGAAAGCGTAAACCCTCGCGTCTCAGCCAAAAATGTGCCTTCACTGTCCCGAAAGCGTACTTCCTGGAATGCGTTTTCAGTTTTTCTGTTTTGGCCCAGTCCGTAAACTTTTCTGTTACAGATAGGTCCCTGGCAGAAAAACATTCATAACTTTTTGATCCTAACTCCAAATGAGGTGAATCCAAAGCCCATCTCTTCGTCTCGTCGAGCCCGTTCTGTTGGCATCATTTTCATTATGTTGCAACATTCTGAAAATGATCATTTTGCCCTTGCCGTTAAACAGCCCCCTCTGGGAGAGAATGTTTTCCGGCGATTCTTTTTGTGAGCTTTCCGCACTTTCTTCCGGTGATTTCTTCCACCCCAGGCAAGCCACACCCTCCATTTGCATGATTGCAATGAAGTGACATGGTTCTTTATTTGAACCTATTTAAAAGATTGTAGTAGATATGTATGATCTTGTTGGTATTTCTCGGAGTTGTATTTTGATCTTGTTATTGCCATGATATTGCTTGGAGTTCTAGGATTTATATTTTTATGATTATGTGGATGACATGTTGCCTTTGGGTTTTTAGTGGCTATTTTCATGATAGTATCTGGTATTATTGTTTTGGACATCATGTTGCCTTTGGATTTTTAGTGGCTATTTTCATGATAGTATCTGGTATTATTTTTTTGGACATCATGTTGCCTTTGGATTTTTAGTGGCTATTTTCATGATAGTATCTGGTATTATTGTTTTGGACATCATGTTGCCTTTGGATTCTTAGTGGCTATTTTCATGATAGTATTTGTTATTATTTTTGGAGTATTTGCTTTGCATGTCATGTTGCCTTTGGATTATTAGTGGCTAGTATTATTTTCATCGTGATGCTAGTTGATATTATATTTTGGAGAATGATGATGGAAATGATGCTTGTATGTGGATCATAGTTGGATAGGTAGTTCTTGATATTTGCATAGTAGTGTTCTCGGATTTTTCATGAGAGAGATGTTATGCTATCCTTGGAGTATTTTTTTATGATGATTTTAAGCTTTTGATTATTTGTTGTATATTGCTATGACTTGGATTATTAGTTTGATAATTGATATCGGAGTATCAGTATCATAGTTATATTTTTAAGATAAATATTCGTCATTAAGTTGGTCAGGTGCCATCGAACCGGGCTGTCCGTAGTGCAACCACATTTGCCTTTTATGGGAAGGCCCTAATGCGATGCTATTGTCATGCCTCTCGCCGGCGCCTCCAACTAGGGAAGGTAATGGGCACGCGCTACCCTGATTAGGAAGACGGACCTAACCTTGTGTGCCCGTAGTTGGATAATAAGCGCTTTTGTCCCCGTTTGGGACTTTTTATGGTTTTGGCCACGACGGTGGTCGTTGGTGTCTTTGGTAGACATGGGGCCACCCAGGACTAATCCCAGTGGGGAATGAGTCGGAGTGGCCGGGAGAGTGTCATGACAGTAGATCGGTTTTGTCGGAACACCGTTGGTCCACCCGAATGGGAGAGCGAGGCCATGGGTTCCGTGGTGTGGGTACAATGCACTACCTCTACAGAGTGTATATGTTTAATCTATCGATAGTTGCGTCCTCGGTCATGGGCATGGGTTCGTACTAGGTCACACCGTTCGATCAACACTCAAATGACGGAATAACAAAAGTAAATTATAAATGATATATATATATATATATATATATATATATATATATATATATAGATATTTTGAGCAGTGCAGGATATTGATGATGATGTAGACCAAGTGTTGGTCATGGTAGTGATCGCCAGAAAGATCACATTTGGTTTTGATCACGAAGTGATTGATATGACATACTACTTGTCCGGTTAGCCAAGAGAGATATGGCTACGTAAATCTGAGATGGTGATTTATTAGTATCAGTTTCATACCATGCTTAGTAGTTGCTTCATCATGATAGTTATTAATTAATTAACCTTTTTAATGCTATGTTGTTGTTTTGCCTTGATGCTTTTGGTTGTTGTGAGCTTGCAAGTACATTCAATGTACTGACCTGGCGTGTCATGCCAGATTGCAGGTGATGCCATGATTGCTTGATTGCTTGTCAAGGTTGCCGTGCGTGCGAGCTAGATCGTGTCCCAGCCAGAGTCCCTGTGGAGTGGAGTTCACCACCTTCGTTGTTGTTCCGCTACTAGAAGTATTCCACCGCTACGAGTTGTTCCGCTGCTAGCATAGAGCAAGTGTAGTATCGCCGGCGTAGTGTCGCTGTGCTGATGTGCTTCTTTGTAACATCAGACCTTTGTAATTTTATTCATGTAATAAGAGTTGATTTGTTCTATGCTAAGCAGCTCCGTATTCCAGAAGACTTCTCCTCGATCTCTGGGCTGGAATACAGGGTGTTCCAGTTTCTTTGAGCCGGGGTGCCACAAGGAAGAAGAAGAAGAAGAAGAAGAAGAATAGAAGAAGAAGAATAAGAAGAAGAAGAAGAAGTAGAAGAAGAAGAAGAAGAAAAAGAAGAAGAAGAAGAAGAGGAAGAAGAAGAAGAAGAAGAAGTAGAAGAAGAAGAAGAGGAGGAGGA
>LR738715.1:61249821-61374815 GCA_902687465.1 Secale cereale
GGGGGGGGGGGGGGTGCAAAATCGTTGTGCTATGCAACTGAGAGGATGCAGAAGACGCTTCGAGAAAAATGTAAAAATAAACATAGGATTGAAGCATCGATGGCCGAGGCATTCATTACTGAGGAGACGGCAAACTTCGTGACGGCATACTATGAAGCCAAAAATCGTCATTTGCATAATCCAAAGCCTCGGTACAATGCTGGCGACCCTAAAAAGGTGGATCCAACCTCAGCCTATTCAAAGGGAAGCTCACACCAGCCGGTGCTTCGAAACCAACATCGTTGGATGTCGAAGAATGGCGGACCATTTCGTTGTTTATCTTTGATAACCTAACAGAAGTGCGGCCGTACATCGAGTAAGTTCTCGGTACATTGTTTCACAACTTTTAATTACTTTGAACTGCTCTTATTCCCGGATATTTGATGCAGACAATACATCACCAAATTCTCAGATGGAGCGATGATCCAAAAGGAATCCATCGATGAGTATGAGCTTCTGGCAAAGCATGGAGGCGGCTTTCCCAGTTTCATCTCTTGGTTCAAACAAGCGGTAATTTCCATTAGGCCATTCTCATCTCTTCGTCTAATTTGTGGCTAATGAAACAATCCTTTCATATGAAACTTGTAGGCTAATTCAAAGTTTATGGACACCGAATTGAGACAAGTTGCTAATGGTTTTGACTATAAGGTTCATTCATTTAACAAATAGAACATCACCGGGTATCGCTTTCATACCTTTGGCAAAGAGCTATCTATGGCCGACCAAAAGTCTACGAATTGTTGTGTCTCTGCTATCGGCGGAGGAGGTACTGAGTATTATGGGAGAGTTGAAGCAATTTATGAACTTCTATTCTATGGTAAAAACACACAGAACATCATAGTCTTCAAATGTTATTGGTTCCAGCCGAAGGAGACTAGAAGGACTCATGAACATATAGGGCTAGTCAAAATCAAACAAAGTTCCCACTGATCCAAATCTGAATCGTTGGGATGTCGTTTATGAAGTGCCGCCACGTGTTAGACCACCTCCCCCAATGAAGAGGATTATGAATCACACATTAACTCAAACACATATGAAGGTGAATTCTTCCAAGAAACACGTCTTTCCAAAAAACGTTTCAAGAAACGATCTACTTCACCACAGAATATTGAAGTAAACAGCGACAGTGAATCCGACTTCACTCGTGAGCCGAAACAAGAAGAGCCAGACCAAGAAGAGGTTACTGCTGCGGATGACATGTCAATGCTTGACCGATTACATAAATTAGGTGGCCTTCCACATGTTGATGCCGCTGAACCCGATGAGCACGTCATTCATGATAGTAATGATGATGATGCATTTATTGATCCCGGAGGATATATAGACGATCAAGATTATTAGTAGTTCTTGCCAGATATTCAATTTTTATTATATACATACATATTATTAGTCCATGTTAGGTATTCAATTTTTTTATCTTGTACATGATGATGATACACTTAAGTTATGTACATATTATTATTCATGTGGGTATTCAATTTTTTCGTGTGATACTAATTTTGTTTACTCTTTTGTCATGGCAGGTGTTGAAAGATGGTGGGCGTGGGTCCGGAGTGCTCTGGGGCTCCTTCTTCGTCGGCACGTTGTGGGAGGGGTTCTTCCATTCCATCGGTACCTCTCCAGAGAGCGTTGTTAGACAGTTTGGGGACACCGGCGGGCGCTTCTGTGTCGGCATTATTACCCACCGGGAGAGGAGGTCGGGGAGGGAAGAAGAGAGGAGGTAGATTAGACCGTGGCCGCGGGAGAGGTAGGCATGCTCCTAAGCCTTCCTCGCCGCCACCCCCAGCTGATTCACCCGAGCACATGACTGCTATGGTGGACCCGTCCGAGGAGGAGGCTACGGGGCCTCTGGTCCACGAGCCTCGGGTCAACGGGCCTTCAGGCCACGAGACTTCAGCCCATGAGACTCTGGACGAGGCTACGTCCCAGGAGACATTCGTATGGGGTACCTTCCGGATCCGCATGAGGAGCCGAGTGGCCATACTGATGGTGGCAGGGATCAGATTTCTGATAACAACAAGGGCGAGGTGGTTGACAGGGCCACAATCTACCAGGATGGCAGTACACGGCTCCCGCCCGTGCCGGCGACCCGCGAGCAGAGGTGGTTGATTTGGCTTGATGGGCAGAGGTAAGTGCATTTGCTCTTTTGGTCCTTTTGCCATCATGTTTCTTCAAATATCTAATGCGTTGGCCTTATCATACTGCAGGGGTTGGGACCATAGTAAGAATATCCGCAGGCCCAACACCATCCTTGGTGCGATTTGCCGGCAAAATTTCCCGGGGTTTGTCACGTTGCCGGGTGAGGGTCAGCTTCCACAGCTAGGATTGAGCTAGGAGCACTACTTGGTTGCCCCAATGCCATCGGAGGAGATGATCGACGGTGTCTTGCGCCACATGAGGGATGACATGGTGATCAGAACATTTTGGGTAATTTCTCCTTAACATAATTAAAAATCTTCAAATATCTAGTTATTGTACTAATCAATGTTGTCTCGTTTGATTGCAGACCTTCTACAGGTGTGAGGAGGGATACGAGGAGGCCTTTGCACGGGTTATCGATGCCGAGTGTAGGCGCCTACTACAAAAATTACGACACGAGGCCCTGGTGCAGGCTGTTCGAGACTACTTAGCCTCGCGTGGTGTTAAGAAGCTCAAGAAGGCATGCCGTGAAAGTTTCTGAAGAAGGACTATTACATGACGGTAATTACTTAAATGCCTTATATTTAGTTTCCTTGATTTGATTCGTAGGCGCAACGCTCAAGTTTCTCTTTACTAACTTAGGTGCCCCAAGATGGTGTGAGGATAATATGGATTGTTGGGGGGCGTTGGTGGATGAGTGGTGCTCAAACGCATGGCTAGCCCTCCACAACAATGCAAAGGACCAGCGTGCCCAAATGAGAGGTGTGCCACACCATCAGGGCAGCGCCAACTTATATCAGTATGAGCGGAACTAGGTATGTGGTTTGCTTCATGATTCATGCAATTCATTCTTTCATGCTATCTTGAGCCCTTTAATTACTAGTACTCTGATCCTCTCTTTTAGGTGGGATACAATAAGATGGAAGTGGCAGAGGTGTTCGACCTCTATGCCATGGCCCATACTGCCTCGTTCAAGAAGGCCAAGGCATTCTCTGTGTCTGACCTCAATCATCCAGAGAACTTCGCCAACATCTCCTCCCACAACAAGCTTGTGAGGTATCGAGATGAGGGGAAGGCGAGGAAAGGGGAGTACTTTAACCCAAGCGGGTAGTTTGATCCCGAGCTAGTGATGATATCTGGTGGCGGGAGGTCCCATGGCTCAATAGCCATTGGATATGGACTTATACATTGTCCTCGCATTCTCCCGAAGATCAAGGCGTGCCAAACAAGCTCAGATCCTGAGATAAGGCATCATCCACGGCCAATCAAGCTCGCCTTCGAGGTTAGTTATACAGACTCAGATTTTTTTCATGCATTACATTATGTGTGTAGCCACCGATGATTAAAATGCTAACGAGGAGTGGTGTTGCAGGCTGCTCTTGAGAGAGAGAGAGAGAGAGAGAGAGAGAGAGACAACCAAGGCGCTTTTGGCGGAGAGGGACCGGCAGGCGGCGGAGAAGGAGTGGGAGTTGGAGGAGAGGACGGCTAGGATGTTGGAGGAGGAGACGGCATGAAATGACATGCAGAACCGGGCCATGTACGAGCTCCTCGTGGTAAGTTTCTTCTGCATATTAGCCAAATCATGCACGTAATGTTCGCTTCATTACCAACTAATATGACTGACTCGTCAAAACCAAATGTGCAGTCTGTGTGCGAGAAGACTGGTCAGACCCCTCCACCGATGCGAGTCATTGCTCCGGGACCACGGTCAGTTTCATTTGAATGGTCATTGGTTACTAGTCTCAACTTTCAGTGTCATTATGATAACGAGACATTGCAAATGAACTTTGGTGCAACATAACTCCAGACAAGCATCGCACGATCCTTCTCCAGATGGTGCCAGCACGAGCAACTCTGGTGCTTCATCTCTGTGATGACGGTAAGTTTTCTCTAGTGTTTTTCTTAACAAATGCATAATGACCTATACTTAGCTTTATTTCCTCCAAAATGATCCATTTTACCTAAGTTAGCTCTAAAATGACCTATACTTAGCTTTGTTTCCTCCAAAATGACCTAAGTTAGCTCTAATATGCTAAGTTAGCTCTAATATGCTTAGTTACCTAAGTTTGCTCAATAATGACATATACTTAGCTTACCGATGTCAGAAATGGCATAATTAGCTTACTTAGGTCAAAAATGGCATAACAACATTGGTAACCTCATAAATGTCATATACTTAATTTTCCTCCCAAACGACATAATAAGCTTAGTTACCTCCAAAATGATCAATCTTACCTAAGTTAGCTCCAAAATGATTTAATTTAGCTATAATATGCTAAGCTAGCTCTAATATGCTTAGTTACCTAGGTTAGCTCAATAATGACCGATACTTAGCTTACTTATGTCAAAAATGGCATAATTACCTAGGTTAGCTCCAAAATGATCAATTTTACATAACTTAGCTCCAAAATGATCGATTTTACCTATGTTAGCTCCAAAATGATCCATTTTACCCAAGTTAGCTCCAAAATGATCCATTTTTACCTAAGTTAGCTCATAAATGATCCATTTTACCTAGGTTAGCTCATAATGACCCATTTTACCTAAGTTAGCTCCAAAATGATCCATTTTACCTATGTTAGCTCCAAAATGATCCATTTTACCTAAGTTAGCTCATAAATGATCCATTTTACCTAGGTTAGCTCATAAATGATCCATTTTACCTATGTTAGCTCCAAAGTGATCCATTTTAGCTAAGTTAGCTTATAAATGATCCATTTTACCTAAGTTAGCTCATAAATGATCCATTTTACCTAAGTTAGCTCATAAATGATCCATTTACCTAAGTTAACTCATAAATGTCATGTTTACCTAAGTTAGCTCATAAATGTCTACTACTACTACTACTACTTCTTCTTCTTCTTCTTCTTCTTCTTCTTCTTCTAGTCCTCTTCTTCTAACTTTCTTATTTCCCATTTTGCATATTTCATTCACTTCACGGAAGCTTGCATTGATGGAGTGCTTGTTTTCCCTTTCTTTTTTTTCTTTTGTATCGATGAACAATGTGGAACTTGCTATATGAATGAAACTATCATAATATGTATGGATGGAACTTGCTATGTACGGTTGGATGGAAATATGTATGTATGATGAAACTTATGTGTTGGATATGTCATATGTTTGCTATGAAATTGCCCTGTGAAATATATATATATATATATATATATATATATATATATATATATATATATATATATATATATATATATATATATATATATAATATTTGTTGTGAAAATGCTTGGATATAAGAAAAAACAGAATAAAAAGAAGCAATGCAAGCTCATTGTCGTCTGCCACCGACGGCAAAGAGGCCACGTGGCAGCAACCTATGCAAACTGGGAGCTGACCTATTTGGTCACTTTGCCGTCTGTGGCAGACGACAAAGGCTGGGTGGTTTGTCGTCTGTGGCAGACGGCGAAGGCTAGGGTGTTTTGCCGTACGTGGCCGACGGCAAATAGTGGGGATGGCATGACACGTGTGTTGACGTCATATGGAAGATGACAAAGGGGAGGGCATGTTTGCCATTTGCTGGCAGACGAAAAAGCCTCCCATTAGCCACCCAACGTGGCTAACGCCAGTTCTTTGCTGTCCACCTTCTTTGCCGTCCGCCACCGATGGCAAAGGGTCTTTGCCATCCGCTTTGACAAAATAGATGGCAAAGATGCTCTTTACCGGAGTTTACAGCACCGGACAAATTTGTCGTTCGCTGCTGACAACAAAGACCTTTGTCGTCAACTTTCTAGTCATTTGTCGTCTTCCTAGTGGCTCCGTCACAAAGACTCACTCAGGGGCTGTCGGGAACCCAGGCCAACCACTGCCTGGATGGAACCATCTGTCCCTTCAGCCCCCACATAAGAACAGTAACATAAGTAGTAGTAGTAGTAGTAGTAGTAGTAGTAGTAGTAGTAGTAGTAGTAGTAGTAGTAGTAGTAGTAGTAGTAGTAGTAGTAGTAGTAGTAGTAGTAGTAGTGTATATACCCGTGATCACCACCCAAGGGATCATGGCCCGATAGTACAGTATGGCAGCCGGACAAGAATGTAGGGCCACTGATGGAATACTAGCATCCTATACTAAGCATTTATGATAACATGTAAAATATCAAAAATAGTAGCAACAAGGATAGGCTATGCAACATAATAGGAGCTGTTGGAACAACAGTAGCAAACCTAATGCAAGAATAAGAGACAAAAGAATGCAGGATATCTGGATGATCAAGGAGGGTTTTGCTTGCCTGGAAGCTCTGCAGGGAAGGACGGGTCGTCAACATCGTAGTCGATTGGGTCAGCAACATCGTCAATCAAGAAGTCTAATGGAGAGAAGACGGAGAAGAAACAATGAATTGTTGGGGAACGTAGTATTTCAAAAAAATTTCTACGATCATGCAAGATCTATCTAGGAGAAGCATAGCAATGAGCGGGGAGAGTGTGTCCACGTACCCTCGTAGACCGAAAGCGGAAGCGTTCAGTAAAGCGGTTGATATAGTCGAACGTCTTCACGATCCAACCGATCCAAGCACCGAACATACGGCACCTCCGTGTTCAGCACATGTTCAGCACAATGACGTCCCACGAGCTCTTGATCCAGTAGAGGCTCGAGGGAGAGTTCCGGCAGCACGACGACGTGTTGACGGTGTTGATGATGTGATCCGCGTAGGGCTTCACCTAAGCACTACGACAATATGACCGAGGTGTTAAACTATGGAGGGGGGCACCGCACACGACTAAAAGATCAACTTGTGTGTCTTTGGGGTGCCCCCTGCCCACATATATAAAGGAGGGAGAGAGAGAGGTCGGCCCCCTAGGGCGCGCCAAGTGTGGGGAGTCCTACTAGGACTCCCAAGTCATAGTAGGATTCCCTTTCCTTCTCGGAGTAGGAAAGAGGGAAAGAGAGAGGGGGTATGAAAGGGCAAGGGGCGCGCCGCCCCCTTCCCCTAGTCCAATTTGTACTCCACGGGGGGTGCCACCTCCCCTTGGCCCGCCTCCTCTTCTAACGTATGGCCCAATAAGGCCCATTATCTCCCCGGGGGTTCCGGTAACCCCTCGATCGGTACTCAGAAAAATACTTGAATCACTCCGTAACCATCCCGGTGTTTGAATATGACCTTCCAATATATCAATCTTTATGTCTCGACCATTTCGAGACTCCTCATCATGTCCGTGATCTCATCTGGGACTCCGAACAAACTTCGGTCATCAAAAACACATAACTCATAATACCTATTGTCATCGAACGTTAAGCGTGCGGACCCTATGTGTCAGGGATATGGTTAGTAGGTATAAACCGGCTATTGTAAACCGGCTTAGTTGTATTATACTTGGTTTTAATATTTTAGTAGAGACTACGGCCCATGAGATTTCAAGGCCCATGTATAGAAGTATGGTCTGTAAACCGCCAAGAGATGTAACTTGAGAGATAAGAAAGAAAAGACAGAGACCGAGGTGGAGACGAGTATGAGCCGGCCTCGGGACTCTGTAAACCGGACCAGGCATTGCCTCTATATAAAGGGACGGCCTGGACGGTTCAGGGACAAGAAACAATCAACCCGTCGAGACACAGGCAAAGCGAATCTGCTCCCTATAAACCGACGCCCAAGCAATACCAAACCAACTAGACGTAGGCTTTTACCTTCTCCGAAGGGGCCGAACTAGTATAAATCCTTTGTGTCCTTTGTGTGCCATGAATCCTTTCAAGCTAACCCGTGCGATGGTTCCATCATCAAGTCCGCTAAACCGGACATCTGCCGTGTTATTTCCACGACAGTTGGCGCCCACCGTGGGGCCTGCGCACGATGGTTTCGAGTTCTTGAAAGGCGGCTTCGAAGGGCTAAAGGGTTACGCGGTCGGCCGGATGACCAAGAGTCGTCGCGGCCGGATCTACATCGACGACGCGGGTTGGGGACCGGAGGCCGATTCGATTGAATACGGGTACCGGGTCCCCTTCGGCAGCATCCAAGTCTTCATCGGCAAAATTGGCGAACCGGGACCTAAGCCGGACACCCTCCCCAACATCATCGAGCCGGCTCAGCGTGCGAGATCGGCCCGGATTCAGCCTGCCATGAAGCATGTGTTCGTTGGAGCAATTCACGGAGGCCGGGCCGAGGACGGATCGGAATCTGATGGTGCAACAGTCGTCTACTCAGATGACGAATCTTCATCCGGGGAAACTGAATCTCTGTATCAGTTGCGGGACGGCCGGTCTGAGGGCGAGTCCGATGGAAACAGTATTCCGGGCCCCTTTGACCCGCCAAACCGGGTGGCGGTCTTCATGGCCGGTTCGCAACCCTCGATGAACGGAACGACAGCAGAAGCTGGTGCAGGGGGAAGCGGTTCAAATCCCTCCCTTACTGAAGTTCTATCCACCTTGATCGAGGAGTTCACGGCTAAAGCGGTGGAGAACGTAGCTCCGGCAGACAAGGCGCATCATGATGCAGAGCTTCTTCAGTTGAAAGGTCGGATCGATCAGTTAAAGGAGGATTTAAAGGCGGAAGGAGAGATGATGGCCATAAGACCAGCAGAGTTGGATGATCAAGCCTTTCATCTGAGGATGGAGCAGGCTTCTGTGGAAGGAGTAAGGGGGCGAAAGTATCGGTCCCGCCTACCGCCGGGTTACGAATCCGCGAATTTGTTCAGAACACCTGGGGCTGGGGCCAGTAATAACCCGGCCTTAAACCGGAGAACACCCCCGGCTCGGGATGAGCCGGTTCAACAGCCCGCCGCAGAACAGGAGCGTCGGATTACATCGGCACCTTATGTTCCTATCCCTCCAGGGCACTATTCAAACCCTTTGGATAATATTGCCGCAGCGGTGGCACGGTTGGCCGCTTTACCCGCGGAAGAAACGTCCCCGGTGGCGATAGAGGCGCGCAGGGTCCAGAAGCTACTTAATACTGCATTAATACAGCAACAAGCGTATTCTCATAGCAGGGAAAGGTTACATTCAACACCACGTCCCAACCGAAGTTATTCTAGACATTGGGAGGAGCCAGAAGTGTCTAGCAGTGAGCGCAGGAGACATCAGCGCAGGCAGGATAATCCGGCAAGGGCGGAGATGCCAGCCCCAGACCTAAACCGGCCTAGATCGGAGGCCAGGGAGGAAATTCGTCAGTCGACGCCGGTTCACACAGCTACTGCAGGAACAGGAGCTACGGCGAGCTCTTTCGGGGTGCAATGTCTTGTCCCCGCTCTACGGAGTGTTAAGTTGCCCAAGGATTTCAAAGGGCCCCGCAAGGTGCCTAATTACACAGCCGATTTACCGCCAGAAGCCTGGGTGGAAAGTTATGAGATGGCCATGGAGATGTTGGACGTGGATGAATCGGCTTGTGCTAAATATTTCACTATGATGCTTGAGGGCACGGCCCGAACCTGGTTAAAAGCTCTACCCCCGAATTCTATTGGGTCATGGGGGGAACTGCGCAGTCAGTTCATTAAAAACTTCAAGGATACATGCAAGCAGCCGATGTCGGTGATAGATTTAGCAGCCTGTGTACAAGGAGAGCAGGAGTCTACCGCAGCTTGGGTACGCAGAGTGGCAGAAATTTTACACTCCTCGAATGGCATCAATCCTAGTACGGCTATTGTGACATTGGAGAACAATTGCCGGTTTGAATCGTTAAAGTTAAAGCTCGGACGGCTTAAAAGGGACTGCAATGACATGGGGACCTTAATGAGTGCCCTGGTGAAATACGGAGACTCGGATAATACCAAGTATCCGGAAGCAGAAGGAGATAAAGCGGGGAAGGCCAGCAAGTCCGGTAAACCGGCGCCGGTTAATCCGGTTACTTCAAGCCTTTTGGGCAAACGGAAGGCAGAAAGTGGGTCAGATTTCGTGGCTAACACTCGAGTTCAAAGTGGTTTTCAGGGTAATCCGGAGAATTCTACTCTCCAAACCGGCGGAGGAGATCCGGGCTGGGAGCAGGAGTTGGATCGACCCTGTCCAAAGCATAGCGGAAGGGGGAAAATAGCAAGGCATACTATGAGAGAATGCATACCCTTTATGAAGGCAGTGAACGGCCGTTTTAATCCTCCTAGCCGGCCCCCGCACGGCGGTTCAGGGCCCGGATTTTATGGTTCGGGACATCAGGGGAACAGTTCCGGACCATGATATAGGGGCAACAACGGTGGTTATCAACCCCGGCCAGGCGGCCAGAGTAATCAAGGAAATTATAATGGTCAGGGGAATCAATCACATCATCAAGGTGGTTACAATGGTCAGAATAGTCAGCAGCAGGGCCAAGGGAGTTATAATAATCAAGGAAACCAGCAGCAGCAGCGCCAGCAGCAGCAGCCACAATCCGGGTATCAGAGTAACCCGAAGGAGTTAAGTAGTGGGCAGTATCATGTCTTCACCACAAGTCTGTGCAAACGAGACCAGAAGGTGTTAAAGCGGGCTGTTAATGCAGTGGAACCGGCGACACCGCAATTTCTCCGATGGTCGGAACAGCCCATTGTATGGAGCAGAGAGGACCACCCATTACGGGTGGATAATCCGGGTCATTTGGCCTTGGTGGTAGCACCTCAGGTAGGAGGATACAAGTTTACTAAAGTCCTCGTGGACGGGGGTAGCAGTATCAATATACTGTATTTACGAGACTTTCCGTCGTATGGGTCTGACAGATAAAAAGTTAAGAACGTCAAACACAGTGTTTCACGGGGTGGTCCCAGGTAAGTCAGCTTATCCAGTTGGTAAGATTGACTTAGAAGTTACCTTTGGAGATGAGCATGATTCCAGATTAGAGATAATCACTTTTGAAGTTGTCAAAATTAAAAGTCCATATCATGCTTTGTTTGGAAGGACAGTTTATGCTAAATTTATGGCTAGGCCATGTTATGTTTACTTGCAGCTTAAGATGCCGGGTCATAAAGGCACGATCACGGTTCATGGCAGTCGTAAGATAGCGGTGGAATGTGAGGAAGGTGATGCAGCTTATGCAGAAGCGGTATGTGCCACGGAAGAGTTAAAGTTTTATAAAGATAATGTTGATCCGGCAGATATGACTCCGCTGAAGAAACCAACTACCGAGCATGATCCGGCATTGAAGTTCAAGTCAGCGGAAGAGACTAAGCAGGTTGATTTTGTGCCTGGAGACTCGTCTAAACAGTTCACCATCAGCGCTAACCTTGATCCCAAATAGGAAAGCGCGCTCATCGAGTTCATCCGTGAGAACCGGGATATCTTTGCATGGAAGCCTTCTGACATGCCAGGTATACCGAGGGAACTCGCTGAGCACAAGTTGAACATTGATCCGAAGTTTAAACCGGTAAAACAGTATCTACGCTGCTTCAATGAGGAGAGGCGCAAGGCTATAGGAGAGGAAGTGGCCAGACTTTTGGCAGCAGGATTCATAGTGGAAGTTTTTCATCCGGAATGGTTGGCTAAGCCGGTGCTGGTTTTAAAGAAGAATGGGAAGTGGAGGATGTGTGTGGATTATACGGACCTCAATAAAGCTTGCCCAACTGATCCTTTTGCTTTACCTCGCATTGATCAGATTATCGATGCCACAACAGGGTGTGAGCGGCTGAGTTTTCTGGATGCATATTCAAGGTATCACCAGATCAAAATGGCAGTTGAAGATCAAGAGAAGACAGCTTTCATAACTCCTTTTGGTGCTTTTTGCTATGTATCTATGCCCTTTGGGCTCAAGTGTGCACAGGCAACTTATCAGCGTTGCGTTCAGAATTGTTTGAAAGGGCAGATAGGAAGGAACATGCATGCTTATGTGGATGACATTGTGGTCAAATCAAAGGAAGAAAGAACAATGATAGAGGACCTCAAAGAAACCTTTGATAATCTTCGAGCTTACAGGATGATGCTTAATCCGGAGAAATGTGCTTTTGGTGTTCCGGCTGGTAAGCTTCTGGGATTCTTGGTCTCGAACAGGGGAATAGAAGCCAACCCCGAGAAGATCAAGGCCATCACATCTTTGACAAAACCGGTTTGCATCAATGATGTTCAGCGCATAGCAGGCCGGATCACGGCGCTAAGCCGGTTCATCAGTCGATTGGGGGAGAAGGCGATCCCGCTTTATCAAATGTTGAGGAAAACGGACCGGTTCATTTGGAGTGAGGAGGCAAATACAGCGTTTGAGAATCTGAAACAGCAACTAGCAAAACCACCGGTTTTAGCTGCTCCCATTGATAAGGAGCCTTTGCTGTTATATGTTGCTGCAAACACACGGGCAGTCAGTGTTGCAATTGTGGTTGAGCGCAAGGAAGCAGGGAAGGAACATCCGGTTCAGCGCCCGGTTTATTATGTGAGTGAAGTACTCATTGAGTCTAAACAAAGGTATCCGCATTGGCAGAAGTTGGTATATGGGGTGTTCATGGCAAACCGGAAACTGAAGCACTATTTCCAAGGGCATCCAATAACTATGGTTAGTTCAGCTCCGTTAGGAGACATAATCCAGAACAGGGAAGCTACAGGCAGGGTAGCCAAGTGGGCCATTGAGCTCAGCCCGCATGAGTTGAAGTATGTACCGCGTACTGCTATAAAATCTCAGGCATTGGTAGATTTCATCAATGACTGGACAGAGTTGCAGACTCCTGAGGAGAAGCCGGATCTTACTTATTGGACGATTCACTTCGACGGTTCAAAGCAGTTGGAGGGCTCGGGGGCTGGAGTTGTCTTAACTTCCCCCAGAGGTGATAAATTTTGTTATGTCCTCCGCTTATTATTTCCTTGTACTAATAATGCAGCAGAATATGAAGCATTACTTCATGGTTTGCGATTGGCAAAAGAGATGAATTTGAGCCGGGTTAAGTGCCTAGGCGATTCAGATTTAGTGGCCCAGCAAGTTTCGGGCAAGTGGGATTCAAGGGATCCCCTCATGGCGGCTTATCGGCGAGAGGTTGAAGCGGTCGCAGGATACTTCAAGGGATATCAGGTGGATCATATACACCGGCGGAGGAACGAAGCGGCCGACGCTTTAAGCCGGCTAGGGTCGCAACGTAAACCGGTACCACCAAACACCTTTTTGGATGAATTGCACAGTCCTTCGGTTCAAGTACCTTCGGAAAACGACCTAGCTGTTCCGGACCCAGAGGCACAGTTAGTTGCAGCACTCCATATTATTCCGGATTGGACGTTACCCTATTTGGCGTACTTAAGCCGAGGAGAGTTACCGGAGGACGAAGAGGAAGCACGACAGATAATCCGGCGTTCCAAGTCTATGACAATTGCAAACGAAGAGCTGCACCATCGTAGCACTTCTGGAGTATTTCAACGATGTGTTTCAGCTGAGGAAGGTTGTGAGATTCTAAGAGAGATTCATGAAGGGGATTGTGGTCATCATGCCGGATCAAAGTCTTTAGTGGCTAAAGCATTCCGACATGGCTTCTATTGGCTAACCGCGCATGCAGATGCGGCGGATCTGGTCCGAAAGTGTGATGCTTGTCAGAAGTTCTCAAGACGTGCTCTTGTGCCGGCGCAGGAACTCCGGATGATACCAATAACTTGGCCTTTTGCAACTTGGGGGCTTGACATGGTTGGTCCTTTCAAGAGATCACAAGATCAGAAAACTCATCTACTGGTAGCAGTAGACAAGTTTACAAAGTGGGTTGAAGCGGAGCCTATAAGCAAGTGTGATGCGGCAACAACGGTCAAATTCATCAAAAAGGTAATATTCCGGTTTGGTTTTCCACACAGCATCATCACAGACAATGGCACCAATCTATCTCAGGGTGAGATGGAAGAATTCTGTCAACGAGAGCATATTCGTTTGGACGTGTCTTCTGTGGCTCACCCCCAATCCAATGGTCAGGCCGAAAGGGCAAATCAGGAGATTTTGCGAGGAATCAAACCCCGGCTTATGACACCTTTGCAGAGAACCCCAGGTTGTTGGGTTGAAGAATTGCCATCCGTCCTTTGGAGTATTAACACTACACCAAACCGGTCTACAGGTTATACACCTTTCTTCATGGTTTACGACGCAGAAGCAGTTCTTCCAAGTGACATACGACATGACTCACCAAGGGTAGCGGCTTATGTGGAAGCCGTTAATGAGGAGTCAAGACAAGACGGTTTAGACCGGTTGGATGAAGAGCGTGATATAGCTGCGGCACGGTCGGCGATTTATCAGCAAGATCTGCGCAGATATCATAGCCGCCGGATTAGAACCAGGACATTCCAGGAGGGTGACTTGGTACTCCGGCTCATCCAAGATCAAATAGATATGCACAAACTATCCCCGCCGTGGGAAGGGCCCTTTGTGGTCAGCAAGAATTTACACAACGGTTCATATTACTTGGTGGACATTCGAGAACACAAGGATTCACGGACATCGGAAGAGGAGACGAAGAGGCCGTGGAACATCGCCCATTTACGGCCATACTATACTTGAGCTATGTGCTCCAATGTATCCTATGTATATATTATGAATAATGAATAAAACGGCACCCTCGGTAAACCGGGGGCTCAGCCCTTTCTCCATATACACAAATCTTGTGACAAATAACCATATCAGTTTGTTATCAAATATCATATTTCAATGTTGGCCGGTTTAGAAACTAATTTTTGCAGAATATGTGAAGGAGCAATAGAACTCTCGGGAACAGGAGATTATATCCGGTTCAAGAAGAGAAGACTCCATGAAATGCAAACCTACAGGTTCAAAACAGAACAATGGAGGCCCCTGGGAGTTGGTATCATCCGCTCCCAGTGATCGGATTAAGTTTCATAAATTCTTTCGACCCTCCGAAAAGTTGGATAGTACCACATTCAGTGATTGGTCTAGATTGACCCACCGGTTCAGGAGGAACCCTGGAGGCCCCCTGGGAGTGTCGGCCAATCGGCGTCCCAGTGATCGGAATAATAGATACGATTCTTTCGGCCCTCTGAACAGTTGATACGCTCACGTTCAGTGATTGGCTAGGCCCCTTGGGACAGATGGTTTGCCCATGTTCCATTGATCGGATCGGTTTTTATTTACAAATTCTTTCGGCCCTCTGAACAGTTGATACGCTCACGTTTAGTGATTGGCTAGGCCCCTTGGAACAGATGGTTTGCCCACGTTCCATTGATCGGATCGGTTTTTATTTGCGGTTCTATCGGCCCTCTGAACAGTTGATACGCTCACGTTCAGTGATTGGCTAGGCCCCTTGGGACAGTAGGTTTGCCCACGTCCCATTGATTGGCTGAACCTTGCTTTGAGCCTGGCAGCTCTTTGAAAAAGCCTCGACTACATGGTCTGATTTGCAAAAAATGCGTGTTTTTTGGTGTTTCTTGTGTTCTATAACCTTTTAAACCGAGTGGAACACCTCCAGAAGTTGACCACCTATCTATAAAGTTATAAGTCTGGGTCATGAACACCAGCGAGAGTTAAACCGGCGTTCATCATAACCCGGATCGACCTTCATGATGAGCCAACAAATTGGCAGTACATGATCAGTTATAATGACCGGTGTTTTTTAAACCGGCCTGGTTTTGACTATAAGTCACCAGTATGAGACAAAACAATGACCGGAGTTTATTAACCCGGCCCAATTGTGATCAAGCCCGGTGTTCATTAAAACTCGGATGGCGTATCAGGCACAAGTTACAATTTTCTGAAACAAGATGAGCCGGATTTATCGACAAGATGGACCGGAGAGTTTCAAGTGTTTATTAGGATTGATGAAGACCGATTAAGGTGACTTTAAAATCCTGACCGGTTTAAAGTATATTGGCTACATACATCTCAGGTATAACAGTTATTTTTAATATAAAGATATGCTTATTAGATGTTTCAAGAGAACAAGTTAATCCGTCCAGTGGTAAGCCATTAGGACATGTTTTTCGATATTTTTTTATATGAACAGAAGAAGGCACCCGCATCAGACAACAGGTCAACGGATGAATACTTCATAAAGACAAAATGTCGGATCACAGCACATTAAGTCTCAGCTAAACCTATTACAAGGCATAAAAAGCCCAATAGTTGGAAGCATTGTTTGACGGAATAACAATCATGGTTACAACAATAGCATTCAAGATTGTGCTTCTCCTTGCTGAGATGGCTGGCCACCGTCTTGATCCGGAACGTCTTCATCCTCGTGAAGCGGTTGGAAGTCCGGTGCATGCCAATCAATCTTTGCCAAGGCACGGAAATATACTTCATCGTTGATAAGCTCAACAGGATCAATATCAGGAGCAAAGGTGTGAGGACGAACCGGCGGAATTAAGTTTACAATATCGTAAACCGGTCGCTCCACCCGCTCGTTCTGCAGGTTGTATGATGGATGATATCGCGATAAATCAGATTCCACCGCAAGCTTGCTGGCAAGGGGACGCATCTCCTTTGTCAGGGCATAAAGGTCTTTTTCATTGAAGGCTGAACCGTCCTCCTTGGTATCAGGAAATCCGGTTAACACCTCCTCCGGATCAAGGTCCGGGACCCAAGCTTTAGCCCTTGTAAGGGCTAGAAGAGCACCTCCTCGAGCGGCCGATTTCTTAACTTCCTCAAGACGAGCCGGTAGAATGGACAAACTATTCAAAGTATCCTGGATAGTTGAAGGAGCCGGTTTACCAAATGAAGTGGCACTGATAATCCTTTGTGTTCCAGAGTACAACTGTTCGACCAAGGTATAGCAGGCTTTGAGTTTTTTCCGCAAGTCGTCCCCAAGATGGGAGACACGGCGCCCTACATACAAACAATAATAGTTAAACCGGTACAAGGCACAGGTTACACAGAAAGACAGGAGTTCAGATTATACTTACCAAAAATAGCAGAGGTCATCAAGTTAATTTGGCGCTTTAACCCGGTCAATTCTTCAGTAACCGGATTAAGTGCTCCTTCAGCATCCTGAACACGTTTTTCAAGATCTTTTTTCTGGACCTCAAAAGTAGTCCGCTCCTCTTCAAAGTATTTTTTCAAGTCTTCAGCAGTCTTTAAGCTCACTTGAAGTTCTTTCTTAGCCTTTGAAGCGGCTGACTCAGTCTCCGTAAGCCGGCTTCGAAGTTCGTTGATCTCCAGAGCATTCCGGTTCAGCTCAGCCTGCAGACAAAGTTCAAAAGCAAGATTAGAAGTTACAAGTCTCAAGCACACAACCAAGTTGTCTACTTGACACTTGGGGGCTAATGGCAGTTGAAGTAATACGGCAAAGACAATTTGAAAGTACAAGTCTCAAGCACACAACCAAGTTGTCTACTTGACACTTGGGGGCTAATGGCAGTTGAAGCAATGCACCAAAGACAATTTGAAATTACAAGTATCAACTACATAACCAAGTTATCTACTTGATACTTGGGGGCTAATGTATGGATCAGCAGTTCAAACTACAAAGTTCCGGATCACCTTCAGTAAAGCAGCTAAACCGGAACTTGGGGGCTGCTAAGAGATAGAGATGTGTCAAAAAAGCAAAGTCAGAAGAGGAAACTTACTTCGTATTTTTCTCTCATCAAGTTCACCAAGCTAGCTTCATAATCCCGGCTGCTGTGGAGCCGGTTCAAATACCCGGAATAAATGTCTTGAGCGCTCATGCTGGAAAGACTGGATATGTCAGTACTCCATTTCCCTTTTTCTTGAGCTATCTTTTCCGCTTTAGCTGTATGTTTTGCTAAAACGGTGGGCTCAGCTGGAGCAACATAAGCGGTGCCAGTAACCACGACATCAGGAGAAGTGGGTACATTGGGGGGAGTAACGTCAACATGAGCCGGATCAGGAGACGCCGGGTTAACTTGAGGAGAATTAACCCGGGCCGGACTTGGTGGATCTTGGACGTTTTCTGTAAGAGGAGTTTCAAGAGCAGGTTCTTCAACATGAGCTGCAGGAGTACCTTCTGGAGAAACAACTGTGGACGGATTAATAACCAGATCATCAGCAGAAGGGTCAGCAACAGGCTTATTCGCTTTGGGCTTTTTGCTGGGTTTCGGTTTTCTGAAAAAACATGCAAAATAAGTTAGTATTATAAGGTAGAAAGGGTGTCATAAACCGGAAAAGGCGAAGAAAGTTACCCTGGGACGGTTTTCAAAGGAGGAAGCTGCGTAGCGGTTGATTCACCAGAAGAAGACAACGGAGTTTCCTGATAGTCAGGATCAGACGGTTTAAGGGGTTTTCGGATAAGTCCGGCCTTGGGATGAAGAAGAGTCGGAGAGAGTATCACCTCAGCACGGCGCTTTCGAACCGGAGTTAAGGAGATTCCAGATGACTCCACCGCCAGGCCACTGTGGCGAGTGGTCCGGCGAAAGGCTTCGTGTTGTTGCTTCTTCAAAGTAAAGTTAGGGTCTAACTGAGCATAAGGATGAGAAAATTGATATTTCCTGACGGTCCGACGATTTTTGGGAGGAAGAGGTTCTGAATCAGAAGAAAGAAGTGTTACCTCAATCTCAGTCGGGTTATCACCTTCAGGCAGTTCCTGTGAAAGGTATCATTAGATATGATTACAAGTGCATGGAAGCAAGAAGTTAAACCGGAATAAAGCATACCTCGGAGTCCGGATCGTCATCCTTAGTAGGAGAACCGGCATCGACGGCTGCTTTCCTCTTTTTGTTTGCAGGGGTCTTCCGGCGAGCCTGTTTTACGGTTTTTTCCTGAGGCTTTCTCCTCCAGAAGGGGTCATCAGCCTAATTGAAAAAGCAAGGGCAATTGAAAGACGGTTCAAAGAGGACGGTTTACAAGTACAGGGCAAAGAAAAACTTACTTCGGGCAGCTTATTCTTCTTGAAGTACGGGGCCAAGCCAACTTTAGCGCAATCTGTTAAGGAAGGATTGACAATCTTTTTGGCTGACTCCACTACCTCCGATTCAGAAAGCTTATCCTTGGTAAACCTCTGAGGATCATCCGGTTTACCAGAGTATTTGCACATTAGCTTAGGACGCCGGCTTAAGGGAAGGATGCTCCAAGATAGCCAGCAGCGAAGGAAATCAGTGCCGATCAGACCATTTGCCATAAAAGCTCTCAGTTTGGAGAGCTGTGATGAGAACCGGGTCCGTTCAGCAGCACTAAGCCGTGGTGGCAAGGGGTGATTCGCCGGAATACGAGTTTCGCGATAACCCGGCAAAGGATTCTCACCTTCAGGAGAAGTGTCTACACAATAAAACCAGGACTTGTTCCAATCTTTTGGATGAGTATGTAAAGCGGCGTGAGGAAAGACTACATCCCTCCTCTTCTAAATACTAATCCCACCAAGTTCTTGGTGAGGTCCGCTGGTAAATTCAGTGCGCCGGTTTAAATGAAAGAAATCCCGGAATAAATCGACTGAAGGTTCCTCTTGCAGATACACCTCCGAAAATACTTGGAAATCACAAATGTTTGAAATGGAATTGGGTCCGATATCCTGTGGGTGTAGCTGGAAGGTGGCAAGAACATCCCGGAAAAACCTTGAACCGGGGGGAGAGAAGCCTCTAGAGATGTGGTCCAAAAACACGATGACTTCCCCGGATCTAGGAGTAGGAGGGCATTCATTACCCGGAGCACGCCATTTTAACTCAGACTGAGGGCCTAATGTGCCGATTTTAGACAGCTTGATTAGGTCATCCTCAGTAACGACGGAAGGGACCCAATCGCAGGAGACATACTGCTTAGCCATTGAACAAAGTGATGGAGAAGATAAAATACAGAAACAGATTATGAAAGTGCAGTAATCCGGAATCTATCTATGAAAATTACGCAACGGTTTAAACTGAGGACTAGTTGGCATGGTTAAACCGGCAATCATAAAACAAGTTATATCATTTCCGGCTTATGGCAGTTGAAGAGGAACAGTTCAACCATTGCGTCAAATTACAGAGTTTTTGCAAGAGCAGGGCATATCAACTTAAACCGGAACATACTTAGCGAATCTACCAAGGAGAAAAACAGGTTTCCGAAAGATTGCTAAAGGAGAAAGATCTGAGTATGCTGAGGAAAAAGAAACTAATCTAAGAGTATGCAAGGAAAGCTACAAAGACTTTATACTAAAAAGATGGATTTACATGCCAGACAGGAGTGATGAATTGAAGCATCTACAGCGGGGTAAAAATGGAGAAGATCGAAAAAACAAAATCATTACGGGTCACGGGCTCAAGATCGAACAAGATGAAGCTTTGCTAAAAGTTTTAATGGAGGAACGGATAAATCTACAGCATTATGTATAGACAGCGAGATCTAAGCTAGTACTAAGCGGAAGATCTGTTGACTGGGCCTAAAGGTCACAAATTCTCTATGAGGAGTGTATCTACGAAGAAAGAGGCGAAGCTTTCGTTGGAAGCCCTAATGAAGGAAGAACAAGGAGGAGCACTGGCAGATGCAGATCAATAATAAGGAAAAAAAGAACGTACTTGAGCAATGGAGGACAGCAGCGGAGTTTTCTCTGGACGAATCGGGTTGATGCAGCGGCCGGGGAGATCTTGATTCGACGAGATGACGGCGGCGCTCCAAGCTCGGGCGTTAATGGAGTTCTTGAGGCTCAGACGGCGGACGAAGGAGGAAGACGTGAGAAGAAGGAAGAATGAAAGGGAACGATGTTATTTATAAGCGAAGGAGTCAGATCTGAAACGACAAGTGCGAGAATCGAGGAGACAGAAAATCGAATAAAGATCTCGTGACGCCTCGATCTTCGGGATAACCCTTAAAATACGCTACAGTACAGCTCACGGCGTTAAATGCGGAGATGATGTCATTGTCAGACTTTAATGATCTTGGAGGATGACGTCAGAGCCGGTTTACGAAAAGGTGAAGACAAAGAAGAAAATTATACAAGACAAAGAAGACTGATGTGAACAAGTTCAAATCATTCTGGGGCCTAATGTCAGGGATATGGTTAGTAGGTATAAACCGGCTATTGTAAACCGGCTTAGTTGTATTATACTTGGTTTTAATATTTTAGTAGAGACTACGGCCCATGAGATTTCAAGGCCCATGTATAGAAGTATGGTCTGTAAACCGCCAAGAGATGTAACTTGAGAGATAAGAAAGAAAAGACAGAGACCGAGGCGGAGACGAGTATGAGCCGGCCTCGGGACTCTGTAAACCGGACCAGGCATTGCCTCTATATAAACGGACGGCCTGGACGGTTCAGGGACAAGAAACAATCAACCCGTCGAGACACAGGCAAAGCGAATCTGCTCCCTGTAAACCGACGCCCAAGCAATACCAAACCAACTAGACGTAGGCTTTTACCTTCTCCGAAGGGGCCGAACTAGTATAAATCCTTTGTGTCCTTTGTGTGCCATGAATCCTTTCAAGCTAACCCGTGCGATGGTTCCATCATCAAGTCCGCTAAACCGGACATCTGCCGTGTTATTTCCACGACACTATGGGTTCGAGAACTATGTAGACATGACCGAGACTCATCTCCGGTCAGTAACCAATAGCGGAACCTGGATGCTCATATTGGCTCCTACATATTCTACCAAGATCTTTATCGGTCAATCCGCATAACAACATACGTTGTTCCCTTTGTCATCGGTATGTTACTTGCCCGAGATTCGATCGTTGGTATCATTATACCTAGTTCAATCTCGTTACCGGCAAGTCTCTTTACTCGTTCCATAATACATCATCTCGTGACTAACTCTTTAGTCATTTTCTTGCAAGGCTTATTATGATGTGTATTACCGAGAGGGCCCAGAGATACATCTCCGACACTCAGAGTGACAAATCCAATTCTCGATCTATTCCAACTCAACAAACACCTTCGGTGAAACCTGTAGAGCATCTTTATAATCACCCAGTTACGTTGTGCCGTTTGATAGCACACAAGGTGTTCCTTCGACATCCGGGAGTTGCATAATCTCATAGTCAGAGGAACATGTATAAGTGATAAAGAAAGCAATAGCAATTAAAACTAAATGATCATAATGCTAAGCTAACGGATGGGTCTTGTCCTTCACATCATTCTCCTAATGATATGATCCCATTCATCAAATGACAACACATGTCTATGGTCAGGAAACTCAACCAACTTTGATTAACGAGTAGTTTAGTTGAGGCATACTAGGGACACTCTATTTTGTCTATGTATTCCCACATGTATCAAGTTTCTGGTTAATACAATTCTAGCATGAATAAAAGACATTTATCATGATATATAAGGAACTATAAATAACAACTTTATTATTGCCTCTAGGGCATATTTCCTTCAGTCTCCCACTTGCACTAGAGGTAATAATCTTGATTACATTGTAATGATTCTAACACCCATGGAGTCTTGGTGTTGATCATGTTTTGCTTGTGGAAGAGGCTTAGTCAACGGGTCCACGACATTCAGATCCGCATGTATTTTGCAAATCTCTATGTCTCACGCCTTGACTTGACCGCGGATGGAGTTAAAGTGTCTCTTGATGTGCTTGGTTCTCTTGTGAAACCTAGATTCCTTCGCCAAGGCTATTGCTCTAGTGTTATCAGAAAAGATTTTCATTGGACCCGATGCAGTAGGTATTACACCAAGATCGGATATGAACTCCTTCATCCAGAATCCTTCATTTGTTGCTTCCGAAGTAGCTATGTACTCCGCTTCACACGTATATCCCGCCACGATGCTCTGCTGGAACTGCACAAACTGTCAGCTCCATCGTTCAACAAAAATACGTATCTGGTTTGTGACTTAGAGTCATCTGGATCAGTGTCAAAGCTTGCATCAACGCACCTGTTTATGACAAACTCTTTGTCATGTCCATAAACGAGAAACATATCCTTTGTCCTATTAAGGTATTTCAGGATGTTCTTGACCGTTGTCTAGTGATCCACTCCTGGATTACTTTGGTACCTCCCTGCTAGACTTATAGCAAGGCACACATCAGGTCTGGTACACAACATTGCATACATGATAGAACCTATGGCTAAATCATAGGGAATGACTTTCATTTTCTCTCTATCTTCTGCAGTGGTCGGGCATTGAGTCTGACTCAACTTCACACCTTGTAACATAGGCAAGAACCCTTTCTTTGACTATTCCATTTTGAACTTCTTCAAAACTTTATCAAGGTATGTGCTTTGTGAAAGTCCAATTAAGCATCTTGATCTATCTCTATAGATCTTGATGTCCAATATATAAGCAGCTTCACCGAGGTCTTTCATTGAAAAATTCTTATTCAATTATCCTTTTATGCTATCTAGAAATTCTACATCATTTCCAATCAACAATATGTCATCCACATATAATATCAGAAATGCTACAGAGCTCCCACTCACTTTCTAATAAATACAGGCTTCTCCAAAAGTATGTATAAAACCATATGCTTTGATCACCTCATCAAAGCGTATATTCCAACTCCGAGATGCTTGCACCAGCCATAGATGGATCGCTGGAGCTTGCACACTTTGTCAGCACCTTTAGGATCGACAAAACCTTCTGGTTGCATCATATACAACTCTTTCTTTGAGATATCCATTAAGGAATGCAGTTTTGACATGCATTTGCCAGATTTCATAATCATAAAATGCGGCAATTGCTAACATGATTCGAATAGACTTAAGCATCACCATTGGTGAGAAGGTCTCATCGTAGTCAACTCCTTGAACTTGTCGAAAACCTTTCGCAACAAGTTGAGCTTTGTAGACAGTAACATTACCATCGGCGTCAGTCTTCTTCTTAAAAATCCATTTATTTTCAATGGCTTGCCGATCATCAGGCAAGTCAAACAAAGTCCACACTTTGTTCTCATACATGGATCCCATCTCAGATTTCATGGCTTCAAGCCATTTTGCGGAATCTGGGCTTATCATCGCTTCCTGATAGTTTGTAGGCTCGTCATGGTCTAGTAACATGACTTCCAAAACAGGGTTACTGTACCACTCTGGTGCGGAATGCACTCTGGTTGACCTACGAGGTTCAGTAGTAACTTGATCTGAAGTTTCATGATCATCATCATTAGCTTCCTCACTAATTGGCGTAGGAATCATTGGAACTGATTTCTGTGATGAAGTACTTTCCAATTCAGGAGAAGGTACAATTACGTCATCAAGTTCTACTTTCCTCCCACTCACTTCTTTCGAGAGAAACTCCTTCTCTAGAATGGATCCATTCTTAGCAACGAATATCTTGCCTTTGGATCTGTGATAGAAGGTGTACCCAACCGTTTCTTTTGGGTTTCCTACGAAGACACATTTTTCTGACTTGGGTTCGAGCTTATCAGGTTGAAGCTTTTTCACATAGGCATCGCAGCCCCAAACTTTAAGAAACGACAACTTGGGTTTCTTGCTAAACCACAATTCATAAGGTGTCGTCTCAACAGATTTAGATGATGCCCTATTTAATGTGAATGTAGCTGTCTCTAAAGCATAACCCCAAAACGATAGTGGTAAATCGATAAGAGACATCATAGATCGCACCATATCTAATAAAGTAGGGTTACGACGTTCAGACACACCATTACGTTGCGGTGTTCCAGGCGGCGTGAGTTGCAAAACTATTCCACTTTGTTCAAATGAAGACCAAACTCATAACTCAAATATTCGCCTCTGCGATCATATTGTAGAAACTTTATTTTCTTGTTACGATGATTCTCTACTTCACTCTGAAATTCTTTGAACTTTTCAAAATTTTCAGACTTATGTTTCATTAAATAGATATTCCCATATCTGCTTAAATCATATGTGAAGGTCAGAAAATAACGATACCCCCACGAGCCTCAACACTCATCGGACCACATACATCAGTATGTATGATTTCCAATAAGTCAGTTGCTCGCTCCATTATTCCGGAGAACGGAGTCTTAGTCATCTTGCCCATGAGGCATGGTTCGCAAGCACCAAGTGATTCATAATCAAGTGATTCCAAAAGCCCATCAGCATGGAGTTTCTTCACGCGCTGTACACCAATATGACCTAAACAGTAGTGCCACAAATAAGTTGCACTATCATTATCAACTTTGCATCTTTTGGCTTCAATATTATGAATATGTGTATCACTACGATCGAGATTCAACAAAAATAGACCACTCATCAGGGGTGCATGACCATAAAAGATTTTACTCATATAAATAGTCCAACCATTATTCTATGATTTAAATGAATAACCGTCTCGCTACAAACAAGATCCAGATATAATGGTCATGCTCAACGTTGGCACCAAATAACAATTATTTAGGTCTAAAACTAATCCCGAAGGTAGATGTAGAGGTAGCGCGCCGACGACGATCACATCGACTTTGGAACCATTTCCCACGCGCATCGTCACCTTGTCCTTATCCAATCTTCGTTTAATCCGTAGCCCCTGTTTCGAGTTACAGATATGAGCAACCGAACCAGTATCAAATACCCACGCACTACTACGAGCATTAGTAAGGTACACATCGATAACGTGTATATCAAATATACATTTGTTCACTTTGCCATCCTTCTTATCCGCCAAATACTTGGGGCAGTTCCGCTTCCAGTGACCAGTCCCTTTGCAGTAGAAGCACTTAGTTTCAGGCTTGGCTCCAGACTTGGGTTTCTTCCCGGGAGTAGCAACTGGTTTGCTATTCTTCTTGAAGTTCCCCTTCTTTCCCTTGCCCTTTTTCTTGAAACTAGTGCTCTTGTTAACCATCAACACTTGATGCTCCTTCTTGATTTCTACATTTTCAACTTTGAGCGTTGAGAAGAGCTCAGGAATTGTCTTTTGCATCCCTTGCATATAGTTCATCACGAAGCCTTTATAGCTTGGTGGCAGTGATTGAAGAACTCTGTCAATAACACTATCATCATCAACTTTGCCTCCAATTTGAGTCATGTGATTGTGGTGACATTCTGAGTATGTGTTCACTTACATAACTGTTCTCCTCCATCTTGCAGCTATAGAACTCGTTGGAGACTTCATATCTCTCAACTCGGGCATTTTCTTGAAATATTAACTTCAACTCTTGGAACATCTCATATGCTCCATGACGTTCAAAATGTCTTTGAAGTCTCGATTCTAAGCCGTAAAGCATGGCACATTGAACTATCGAGTAGTCATCAGATCGAGCTTGCCAGACATTCATAACGTCAGGAGTTGCTCTTGCAGCAGGCCTGTCACCTAGCGCTGCTTTAAGGACATAATTCTTCTATGCAACAATGAGAATAATCCTCAAGTTACGGACCCAGTCCGTGTAGTTGCTACCATCATCTTTGAACTTAGATTTCTTTAGGAACGCATTACAATTCAAGGGAACGGTAGCACATGCCATTGATCTACAACAACATAGATATGCAAAAACTCCAGGACTAAGTTCATGATAAATTAAAGTTCAATTAATCGTATTAATAAAGAATCCCACTTAGATAGACATTCCTCAAGTCATCTAAATGATCACGTGATCCAAATCAACTAAACCATGTCCGATCATCACGTGAGATGGAGTAGTTTTCAATGGTGAACATGTTATGTTGATCATATCTACTATATGATTCACGCACGACCTTTCGGTCTCCAGTGTTACGAGGCCATGTCTGTACATGCTAGGCTCGTCAAGTTTAACCTGAGTATTCTGCATGTGCAAAACTGTCTTACACCCTTTGTATGTGAACGTAGAGCTTATCATACCCGATCATCACGTGGTGTCTCGGCATGCCGAACTATCGCAATGGCGCATACTCAGGGAGAAAACTTGTACCTTGAAATTTTGTGAGGGATCATCTTATAATGCTACCGCCATACTAAGCGAAATAAGATGCATAATAAGATAAAAATCACATGCAATCAAAATATGTGACCTGATATGGCCATTGTCATCTTGTGCTTTTGATCTCCATCTCCAAAGCATCATCATGATCTCCATCGTCACCGGATTGACACCATGATCTTCGTCGTAGCATCGTGGTCGTCTCGCCAACTATTGCTTCTACTACTATCGCTAACTCATAGTGATAAAGTAAATCAATTGCATGGCGTTTGCAATTCATACAATAAAGAGACAACCATAAGGCTCCTGCCGATTGCCGATAATTTACAAAACATGATAATCTCATACAATAACATATAACTCATCACGTCTTGGCCATATCACATCACAACATGCCCTGCAAAAGCAAGTTAGACGTCCTGCACTTTGTTGTTGCAAGTTTTACGTGGCTGCTACGGGCTTAGCAAGAACCGTTCTTACATACGCATCAAAACCACAACGATTTTTCGTCAAGTGTGATGTTTTAACCTTCATCAAGGACCAACCGTAGTCACACTCGATTCAACTAAAATTGGAGAAACTAACACCCGCTAGCCACCTGTGTGCAAAGCATGTCGGTAGAACCAGTCTCATGAACGCAGTCATGTAATGTCGGTTCGGGCCCCTTCATCCAACAATACCGCCAAATTATAGTATGACGTTGGTGGTAAGAAGTATGACTATTATCGCCCACAACTCTTTGTGGTCTACCCGTGCATATCATCTACGCATAGACCTGGCTCATGATGCCACTCTTGGGGAACGTAGTATTTAAAAACAAAATCCTACGATCACGAAGATCTATCTAGGAGAAGCATAGCAATGAGCAGGGAGAGTGTGTCCACGTACCCTTGTAGACCGAAAGCGGAAGCGTTTTGTAACGCGGTTGATGTAGTCGAACGTCTTCACGATCCAACCGATCCAAGCACCGAATGTACGGCACCTCCGTGTTCAACACACATTCAGCACGATGACGTCCCATGAGCTCTTGATCCAGTAGAGGCTCGAGGGAGAGTTCCAGCAGCACGACGGCGTGTTAACGGTGTTGATGGTGTGATGCGCGCAGGGCTTCGCCTAAGCACTACGACAATATGACCGAGGTGTTAAACTATGGAGGGGGCACCACACACGACTAAAAGATCAACTTGTGTGTCTTTGGGGTGCCCCTGCCCACGTATATAAAGGAGGGAGAGAGAGAGAGGCCGCCCCCTAGGGCGCGCCAAGTGTGGGGAGTCCTACTAGGACTCACAAGTCCTAGTAGGATTCCCTTTCCTTCTCGGAGTAGGAAAGAGGGAAAGAGAGAGGGAGTAGGAAAGGACAAGGGGGAGGCACCCCCTTCCCCTAGTCCAATTCGGACTCCATGGGCTGGGGGAGGCGCGGGCTACCTCCCCTTGGCCTGCCTCCTCTTCTTCCCTATGGGCCAATAAGGCCCATTATCACTCTCGGGGGTTCCGATAACCCCTCGGTACTCCGAAAAAAATATCTGAATCACTCCGGAACCATTCTGGTGTCCGAATATGACCTTCCAGTATATCAATCTTTATGTATCGACCATTTCGAGACTTCTGGTCATGTCCATGATCTCATTCGGGACTTCAAACAAACTTCGATCATCAAAAACACATAACTCATAATACCAATCGTCATCGAATGTTAAGCGTGCGGACCCTACGGGTTCGAGAACTATGTAGACATGACCGAGACTCATCTCCGGTCAATAACCAATAGCGGAACCTGGATGCTCATATTGGCTCCTACATATTCTACGAAGATCTTTATCGTTCAAACCGCATAACAACATACGTTGTTCCCTTTGTTATCGGTATGTTACTTGCCCGAGATTCGATTGTCAGTATCATTATACCTAGTTCAATCTCGTTACGGGCAAGTCTCTTTACTCGTTCCGTAATACATCATCTTGTGACTAACTCATTAGTCATTTGCTTGCAAGGCTTATTATGATGTGTATTAGCGAGAGGGCCCAGAGATACCTCTCCGACACTCCGAGTGACAAATCCTATTCCCGATCTATGCCAACTCAACAAACACCTTTGGAGACACCTGTAGAGCATCTTTATAATCACCCAGTTATGTTCCGATGTTTGATAGCACACAAGGTGTTCCTCCGGTATTCGGGAGTTGCATAATCTCATAGTCAGAGGAACATGTATAAGTCATGAAGAAAGCAATAGCAATTAAAACTAAATGATCATAATGCTAAGCTAACGGATGGGTCTTGTCCATCACATCATTCTCCTAATGATGTGATCCCGTTCATCAAATGACAACACATGTCTATGGTCAGTAAACTCAACCATCTTTGATTAACGAGCTAGTCTAGTAGAGGCATACTAGGGATCTGTTTTGTCTATGTATTCACACATGTATCAAGTTTCAAGTTAATACAATTCTAGCATGAATAAAAGACATTTATCATGATATATAAGGAAATATGAATAACAACTTTATTATTGCCTCTAGGTCATATTTCCTTCATGAATACAATGCAAACAGATGAATGACGATAAAAGTATTCCCGGTGTTTGGCACTATCAGACAGATGATACGAAGGGGGAGGTTCTATGTTCGCTATGCTAGGGACATGTGGTAGATGAACAACGTGCATATTCGGATTCGTTGTATTTTTCTGAGCAACTTTCATGTATAAAACACTTTCATCCGAGTTATAGATTATTTTATATTAATTTTCAAAGTTGTATTCATTTTCTGAATTTACCAGATTTAATTTAATTCAAAAATAAAAGCAGAATAAACTTTTGTTACCTAGTGCTACCCTAACCTATGTGTATGACAGTGGGGTCCAGAGGCTCGGTCAACTAGTCCAGCCAACTTTGACTGGTCAAAGTGAACAGTGTACGTGGGACCACGTTGTCATTGTGACAATTTTTATTAGAGTTAATTTAAATTATGTTTATTTAATCTATTTAGCATAACTACTAAGTGGGGCCATGCTGTCAGTGAGACATGTGGGTTTCAATAAACTTAACTATGTTTTACTTAATCCTAAATAAGCTAATTAGTGGGAGGGGCACATGGCAGTGGCTTTAGTCAGCCCCCTATGAGGTTGCACGCAAGGGCGCACAGAGGCAGGCCGGCGTCCACGGCCAGGAGCTGCGGCGGAGGCGTGTGCGATCGGGCGCGGCTAGGGATGGACAGAGTAGCAGGCTGGGCGAGCGACGCGCGAGGAGCGGCGGGCCGGGCGAGAGGCAGAGGGGAGCGTGAGCGCGTTACAAGCACTACACGGGAGGGGCAGGGGGTCACGAGGCCACATGAGGCAAGGCAAGCGCAAGCTCGGGCGTGGGGCGGTGCCAGCGGGCGCAGCAACGCGGGGCAGGGCGCGGCCATGGCGGACGAGCGGGCGGGCGAGGGGGCAGAGAGAAGGCGAGCTGGCACTCACGTGCGAGGAGGGGAGGGGGCGGCGTGGCTCGGGGTGGCTCTTGAGGAGGAGGATGGGAGGCGGTCCGATGACGGGGTGGGGCGTCGGCGTCGGGCCGGGCCGCAGCCGTTGGGGTCGTGGAGGCGAGCGCCCCGATCTAGTTCGCGGGGAGGAGAGGGGATCGTGGGGGAAGTGAGGAGGTGTGATAGCCTAGCTTAATAGGGATGATAGACTACTCATATAAATAAGGAATTCCTTCTTTTCCGGGAGCCCATTCAGATAGAACTCCAAAGTTAAGCATGCTCAGCTTGGAGTAGTGTCAGGACGGGTGACCGACCGGAAAGTTGGTCCCGGGTGCACACGAGTGAGGACAAAGTGTGCAGAAAAGACTAGTATTGATCTGTGGGGCCAGTCTAGATCCCGCTAGGAGTAACGACCGCCGGCGGGTGTGTTCGGGGCGTTACAAGTTGATATCAGAGCCGACCCTCGCGGTTACACGGATGTTTGCAGACAGCTGTGCGGTCATGTTGTGCGTGACGTTTGTGACCCGTCGTGGCACACGACATGGCACATGTGCCGGACTGGAAGCACAAACGTATGTGCCAAGAGGGAACGTTCATGTGGCCCGACGAGGACGTCGGTTCCTCTGAGTGGGGGTGTATGTGATAGCCTACCTTAATATGGATGATAGACTACTCATATCAATAAGGAATTCCTTCTTTTCCGGGAGTCCATTCGGATAGAACTCCAAAGTTAAGCGTGCTCAGCTTGGAGTAGTTTCAGGATGGGTGACCGACCGGGAAGTTGGTCCCGGGTGTGCACGAGTAAGGACAAAGTGTGGAGAAAAGACTAGTATTGATCTGTGGGGCCGGTCTAGACCCCGCTAGGAGTAACGACCGTCGCCCCAGGGGGTTGAACGGGTTAGGTGGGCCAAGGGAGGGAGCTGGGCCATGGCACAGTTTGGCCACGGGTGTTTTTCCTCTCTCTCTTTGTTTGTTTTTGTTATCTCTTCTATTTTATTTATTTATTTTCTGTTTTTGTTTTATTTCTAATTATTATAGTTTTATAAAATATAAAAGTAATTCCTAATTTAGTATTAATAGTTACGCCATTGCCCATTAATTTTGGGCAACTAAATAAAATATTTTAATATTTTATAAAATACGAAAGGACATTTAATTAATTGTTCTTGTTGTTTTATTTATTTATTTATTTTAGAGCAGTTAAACATATTATAAAAATTTGGTTTCTCCACCATTATTACTCATGAATTATTTGACACCTCCATAACATTTTAGTTTTAATATTTGAACACTTTTATTGTTTGACTTGATGTTAAATTTGAATTTGAATCGGTTTTGAACCAGAGTGTGTTTAGCAACAGTAACAGTGGTGACATGGGTTCATTAGTAGAGGGTTACAATAGCTGAACTATCGGGGTGTTACACCGGGCGACCGAAGCCATGTGTTCAAAGGACACATTGTATTTCTGGATGGCACCTCGGCTGTTTGGTATCTTTTGTTTCAATGAGTATGGCTTTAAATTCCCTCATATGATTGTGCTGTTATTTAATATTCCTCATGTTGGACAGTTTTGAGCTAAAAGTGGCCAGTCGTCAGCTTCAACTCCAATGTAGAATATAAAGTGGGTGTTCCTTGATATAGTTTATGACCCTTAGCCGATGTCTTGGTGCCCGGAGGCGATATGTGCTTAAAGGAACTAGGCAATCAGACTATAATAGATTTACGACTTTCACTTAGTCCTAGGAGAGTTTGGCAGTGGGGGCTCGTGTGCGAAGTGGTCGGTCTTGGTGGCCAAGGTCTAAGCCATTACTCACTTTGACAAATTCCATAAAGAAGCCCTTCGTTTAACACGGGTGATCGCTATCGTCATGTTGCATAACGCAGTCTTCAGAGGGCCGACTAGTTTTTGCTTACATAGATAGTCAGTTTTCAACTTTCTCCACTAAGGTGCTCTGCCAATTAAACCATCGGCACTATCACAGTGGTTCTCCCATTACACCCTTAGTCGAATTTGTTGGGAACGTAAGGGGTACACATAGGAGCAAGGCAACCCAACTAATGACCGAAATCTAGGTTCAAAACCGATGCATATAATGCCACATCCGAGACATCGAGTACTTCACACATGTACTTTAGGGAAACGGGGCCCTTTAGCAGATATATCTTTTGAAGACGTTCTTGTAGCTCAAAGGCATTCCTTGTACAAAAATACATTATGGACCTTGAAGGGCATGATTTATTTATTTTATAGGTTCAAGATTTACATGCCAAACTGTAACGAGAGAAACTAAAAAAGATACAATGCAAAAAAGTAAATAAAGGAGAAAAGAAAAAACAGGACGAATCTTATCATCGGGTTCATGAGCCCGAGCCGCTTCCTGCTGCACGTCCTCGTTGATGGTGAAGGATTGTGTAGTGCGCAGCCTCGGCCAGGCGGATGCTTTATGCTGTGCTTGGCGGATTCCTTTGGAGAGGTCTGCAGTTATCGATTGTGTGGTTGATGCCACATGAATGTGTTTTTGATTGGCCAGATCTTTCACAGAATCTGGCCGATGGGAAAGCTTAAAAGCTTCATTGTTCCTCGGTTTATCTGATCCAAGGTGTCTATTGTTTTGGCTCCTCGGGGGCCTAGGGAATCTTTAGTGCAAAATTGTGCACCTCGGGGACGTAATGCCCTATCTAAGGGGAGCGCACGAGGGGCCCGTACCCCTATTTGGGGCGTGGGGTGCGTGTCCGAGGTCGAATGGTGCGGCTCGCGTGCGCTTTGAAGAGCTTGGGGTGAATTTACCACCGCGGGCTGCTTCCTCGGATGTGTGCACCTCGACGGGAAAGGTTGCGGTCTGGGGCATCCTAAGGTCCTGGCATCTTAAGCTTGAGGTAAGCATATTGTGTGACTGTGTTGAAGCGAGCGAACGTTGTGTGCCCTAGGAGTGCGTGGTATCCACTTTGTAAGGGGATGATATCGAAGATTAACTCTTCGCTCCTGGAGATTTTGGCTGACCCGAAGACTACCTCCAATTTCACCGCTCCAGTGTAGCGGGCGTCAACACGTGGAATGACACCTTTAAAGGTGGCACTGCTCAGCTTGATCCAAGATGAGTCGATGCCCATATTTCTAACTGTGTCCTCATAGATTAAGTTGAGTTTGCTTCCTCCATGTGTCAAATGGAAACCATCGACAATTGGGTCCAGGGTGAGGGCAGCCAATCCGCCATGCCTTATGCTAGTCGGACGGTCATGCTTGTCGAATGTGATCGGGTAAGTATAAGTGCATCTAGTGCCCCTTAGTGATTTTGGTGTATGAAGACATATAGGTTAAGGGACTAATGTGTTTGTGAGTGTACACATGTCATATAAGTCTATGAGGAGTTTGATATTTACGAAGAAAGTCGACCCCTAAAAATGTATGTCTTTAGTTGAAGACTTTGGTTTTCTTGAAGACTTTGAAAATGAGGAAATTAGTGTGACCTTGAAGACTTGGATATTCATGCGAGGATTATGGCACGTGAAGACTTTTGTTTTCGTAGTTTAATTTTCTCTTTCTTGAGTCATAGGAAACACCGTACTGTTAAAGGGGGTCGAGGTAAAACTAAGGAAACACATTTCCAAGTGATGCTCAACTCAGAGACTACACTACCCAATCGCTTCGAGTGAAGCCATTGGAAATCTCATACAGTTCAGTCAATTTCTTCAGTGACAGAGACGAAGTTCTTCTGTTCTCTGAGGAATTTATTTTGAATGAGGAGTTAGGAATTCGCCAGTGCGGATTGCCTACAAGTGATGAACATGATAGCCCTGAGGAATTTGAGAGCTCAAATTTCTGACCGTTGTTGTGCTATGCGCCAGCTGTCCCAAATATCCTATTCACCTAACGGTCATATCATTTAAGGGCATTTATGTTTATCATGTCGGGCTGCACCCTAGGCTATAAATAGCCGCCCCCTACAACCACTAGTTGGTTGGCTGTTCCGAGAGAAACTGACACTTGTCATTAGAGCAACCCATCCTCCCAGGACTTTGAGTGAAAATCATCAAGTGAGGAAAAACCGAAAACCCCAACACCTAAAACCTCAAAGTGATTGAGCCTCACTAAAGAGAGTGTTCCTGTGTGGAACCGACGCTTGTTACCTTTGAGGACTGTGATCTTCTAGATGGTTAGGAGTCAATGGTCTAGAGCATCCAAGAGGAATTGTGGATCGCCGAGTGACCAAGTCTGTGAAGGTTTGGAAGTCACATGTGAAGACTTACCACGAGTGATTGGGCGAGGTCTGTGTGACCTTAGCTCATGGGGAATACGGTGAGGACTTGGTGTCTTGGACTGTGTGTCCAGGACTGGGTGTTCGGGACTGTGTGTCCTCAGGTTTGAATACCTAGCCGCCCCAACCAGACGTACAACTATCACAATAGTTGGAACTAGTCTAACAATCATTGTCTTCACCAAGCCTACTGGTTCTATTTCCTCAATCCTTCCATTTACTCATTCATGTGTTGATGAACTTGATCTGTACTGTTTGAAGAGTTTGACTAAAGACTTTCTCAATTTCCTCAACCCTATTTCTTCAGTCCTCAGTCGTTAGCCTCCTTATCATGTTTACACGCTACTTGTGCTATGTGTTTCCTTTCATTTCATCATGATGACTGATAATCCACAAGTGTTGGGGATCAGTTGTAGCCTCTTTCGATAAGTAAGATTGTCGAACCCAACGAGGACCTAAAGGTAGAACAAATATTCCTCAAGTTCTATCGACCACCGATACAACTCTATGCACGCTTAACGTTCGCTTTACCTAGAACAAGTATGAAACTAGAAGTACTTTGTAGTTTTAGTGGGATAGGTTTGCAAGAATATAAAGAGCACGTAAATAAAAACTAGGGGCTGTTTAGATAAAGAAGCAATAAAGTTACTATAGCGAGTGTGGAAAAGTGGTGGTAGGATTTGCGAAATTGCCCCTAAGAAATTGACTACGTTACTAGACCGATAACAAGTTTTATGTGGGAGAGGTCACTGCTAGCATGTCATCCCTGACTTGGAATTCTATGCACTTATGATTGGAACTATTAGCAAGCATCCGCAACTACTAAAGTTCATTATGGTAAAACCCAACCGTAGCATTAAGATATATTGGTCCCCCATCAATCCCGAATGCATCAATTTCTACGCTAGGTTGAAGCTTCTGTCACTCTTGCCCTCCAATACGTAGTCCTGTCAACATACAACTAACCCTATGGTGTGATCCAGGCACGCGCTCATATGATGGGAACCAAAGGACATCAACATAACCACAAGCAATTTAAATCAATCATATAAATTAACCAATCATCGATAGGACAACGAAAATCTACTCAGACATCATAGGATGGCAACACATCATTGGATAATAATATGAAGCATAAAGCACCATGTTCAAGTAGAGGTTACAGAGGGTTGCAGGAGAGTGGACCGCTGTAGATAGATGGGGGAAGGTGATGGAGATGTTGGTGAAGTTAACGGAGGTGTTGGTGTAGATCGCCGTCACACGATGATGGCCCCGACAGTGGTTCGGCGCCACCGGGAGAGAGGGAGAGAGAGCCCCCTCCTTCTTCTTCTTCCTTGACCTTCTCCCTAGATGGGAGAAGGGTTTCCCCTCTGGTCCATGGCCTCCATGGCGGCGGAGGGGCGAGAGCCCCTCCGAGATTGGATCTGTCTCTCTGTCTCTCTCTGTTTCCGCGTTCCCAGATTCTGGCCCTTCACCGTTTCTTAAATTCCTGGAGATCCGTAATTCCGATTGGGCTGAATTTTGGACACAATTTTTATCTGGATATTAGCTTTCTTGCGGAGAAAGAAGGGCATCAACCGCCTTATGGAGTGCCCCCCCCTGGGCGCTCCCCTCACCCTCGTGGGCCACTCGGGCATCGTCTCATGTTGGTTCCACTTCCCAAAATTCACATATATTCCAAAAAAAATCTCCGTCGGTTTTTATCCAGTTTGGACTCCGTTTGATATGGATATTTTGCGAAACAAAAAACATGCAACAAACATGAACTGGCACTGGGCACTGGATTAATATATTAGTCCCAAAAATAGTATAAAAAGTTGCCAAAAGTATATGAAAGTTGTAGAATATTGGCATGGAACAATAAAAAATTATAGATATGACAAAGACGTATCAGCATCCCCAAGCTTAATTCCTGCTCATCCTCGAGTAGGTAAATGATAAAAAAGATAATTTTTATGTGGAATGCTACCTAGCATAATCTTGATCATGTAATCTAATCATGGCATGAATATTAAGACACGAGTGATTTAAAGCAATAGTCTATCATTTGACATTAAGACAATAATGCTTCAAGCATACTAATAAAGCAATCATGTTTTTCAAAATAACATGGCCAAAGAAAGTTATCCCTAGAAATCATATGGTCTGGCTATGCTCCATCTTGACCACACAAAGTATTTAAATCATGCACAACCCCGATTTTAGCAAGCAATTGTTTCATAATTTAGTATTCTCAAACTTTTTCAACTTTCACGCAATACATGAGCGTGAGCCATGGACATATCACTATGGGTGGAATAGAAGGCGATGATAGACAAAAGGAGGGAGAAAGTCTCACATCAACTAGGCAAATCAATGGACTATGGAGATGTCCATCAATCGATATCAATGTGAGTGAGTAGGGATTGCCATGTAACGGATGCACTAGAGCTATAAGTGTATGAAAGCTCAAAAGAAAACTAGTGGGTGTGCATCAACTTGATTGCTCATGAAGACCTAGGGCATTTGAGGAAGCCCGTCGTTGGAATATACAAGCCAAGTTCTATAATGAAAATTCCCACTAGTATATGAAAGTGAAAACATAGGAGACTCTCTATCATGATGAACATGGTGCTTATGATGAAGCACAAGTGTGGTAAAAGGATAGTAACATTATCCCTCCTCTCCTTTTATCTCTTTTTTTAGGGGCTTTTCTTTTTTAGCCCCCTCTCTTTTTTTGGGCCATCTTTTTTTTATTTGGCCTTTCTCTTTTTTTGTTTCCTCACATGGGACAATGCTCTAATAATGAAGATCATCACACTTTTATTTACTTACAACTCAAAGAGTACAACTCGAAGCTAGAAAAAAATATGACTCTATGTGAATGCCTCCGGCGGTGTACTGGGATGTGCAATGATCTAGCGTAGCAATGACATCAAAAAACGGACTAGCCATGGAAACATCATGCTAGCTGTCTTACGATCATGCAAGGCAATATGACAATGATGGTGCGTGTCATAATAAATGGAACAGTGCAGTTACATGACAATATATCTCAGAATGGCTATGGAAATGCCATGATAGGTAGGTATGGTGGCTATTTTGAGGAAGGTATATGGTGGGTGTATGGTACCAGCGGAAGTTGCGCGGTACAAGAGAGGCTAGCAATGGTGGAAGGGTGAGAGTGCGTATAATCCATGGACTTAACATTAGTCATAAAGAACTCACATACTTATTGCAAAAAATTATTAGCCATTAAAACAAAGTACTACATGCATGCTCCTAGGGGAAGGGTTGGTAGGAGTTAACCATCGCGCGATCCCGACCTCCACACAAAGGATGACAATCAAAAAATAAAGCATGCTCCGACTTCATCACATAACGGTTCACCTTACGTGCATGCTTCAGGAATCAGAAACCTCAACACAAGTATTTCTACAATCCACAACTACCCACTAGCATGACTCTAATATCACCATCTTTATATCGCAAAACTATTGCAAGGAATCAAACATATCATATTCAACGATTTACAAGTTTATGTAGGAATTTAGCACTAACCATGTGAATGACCAATTCCTGTGAACTCTCTAAATAGATATAAGTGAAGCTAGAGAGTTTCAAAACTTTCTACAAAATATATTCCCATGCTCTAATAAATATAAGTGAAGAAAAAGAGCATTCTACAAATGGCGGTTTTCTATGTGAGGAGAAACAGGCAATCCAAACTTCAAATGATATAAGTGAAGCACATGAAGCATTCTATGAAGCCACACTCAAAAGATATAAGTGAAGTGCAAAGAGCATTCTATAAATCAACTAAGGACTATCTCATACCAGCATGGTGCATTTATTAAAAGAAAAATAAAAATCACACGACGCTCCAAGAGTTTACGCATATCATGTGGATGAAACGAATCCGAAAACATACCGATACTTGTTGAAGAAAGATGGGACGCCTTCCGGGGCATCCCCAAGCTTAGACAATTGAGTCTCCTTGAATATTTACTTGGGGTGCCTTGGGCATCCCCAAGCTTGAGCTCTTGCCTCTCCTCCTTCTCCTCATATCGATACCTCCTCGATCTTCGAACACTTCATCCACACAAAACTTAACCGAACTTTTAGTGGCGGGGTTAGTGCATATGATCAATAAAATCTCATCATGTACTGCTCTAACATTATTGTATAATTATGAACAAACATTACCCACTGTATGCTGTCACAATTCTATGGCCCCAAGTCAAGGAGGCTTCAACAAGAATTCAAACATATGCAAATAATGAAGCTATAACAGCAATCTGTGAAAACATGACAGCCTGTAGTAATCTGAACATTAACCATACTTCTGTAACTCTAAATATTTTGGCAAAATTAGGAAAAACCAACAATTTGTATAGCAAGACTTTTCAAAATGTTTCATATCCTTTCGACGTTCCAATTAAAAATGTAAAATCAGGCACTAGAGCCAAAGTTTCTGTTTTTGCACCGCACATACCAACAAGCAGTTTAATCATCCTAAAGGAAACTCTTGGCACATTATTTTTATAATACAATGGAATTGTACAAGGGGATAATTATTTTTGTTGAAAAGTTTCTGTAATTAAGATTTGTAAAGTTTCCATGGGCATGAACAAAGTTCAAGGAGCTCCCCCATTTCAACGGTGCTCTTCCTTCTTACTTTCACTCTTCTTTTTGAAAAAGGTTTAGGTTCCCCTCTTTATTTTTTTTGTTTTTAGACTATATAAAAGCACACAACAGAAATAAATGAATCTCTAAAACTTCCGGGTTGTCTCCCTGGCAGCGCTTTCTTTAAAGCCATTAAGCTAGCATAATGTGCTCAAGTAATGGATCCTCCCGGATCCCAAGTTATATCAAAGCCAATTTTAATTAGCAATGATTTGGCATTTAATAGTGAGCACAAAGTGATATGTGTCATGCAAAAACGAAGTCTAACTCTCTTCCTATGCATAGGCATGTCATACAAGAACAATTCATGCACACATAGTAAAGGCCAATGCATAGTATAAGCAGTTTCTTGCAATTCTATTGTGTTGGAAACGTAGAGAGGCGGAGATATAGTTCCTCTCTCATAATAATTGCAAGTAGGAGCAGCAAGCACATGCATATTATATTCATTAAAAACATCATGTGCAACGTAAAAAGGCAACCCATCAATATAATCCTTAATAAGCGCAAACTTCTCCGATATATTGTAGTTTGGAGAATTCAAAAAGATAATAGGACTATCATGTGTGGGTGCAATAGCAACTATCTCATGTTTAACATAAGGAACTATAGCAAGTTCATCTCCATAAGCATAATTCATATTGGCATCTTGGCCACAAGCATAGCAAGCATCATCAAAAAGGGATATTTCAAAAGAATCAACGGGGTCATAACAATCATCATAGCATTCATCCTTCGGTAAGCATGAAGGGAAATTAAACAATGTATGAGATAAAGAGTTACTCTCATTAGAAGGTGGGCACGGGTGATCAATCCGCTCTTCCTCCTTTTGTTCTTCGCTCTCCTCCTCATCTTTTTCATTCAATGAGCTCACAATGTCATTAATTTCTTCTTCCATGGACTCCTACAAAATATTAGTCTCTTCTTGGACAGCGGAGGAGTCCTCAATATATGGTTTAACATAGGCACTAGAAGCATAATTATCATAACAATATTTAAATATGGCAAAATTTTCAGATTTGTAAAGAGTAGCATCATACATTTCAATCAAAGAAGCAATTTCATAAGCACCCTTAAAAGCATCAAATTCTTCAATTTGTTGAACATCATAGTAACTATAAACACCCTTAGCATACGACGTTACGATTCCATTATCGCTAAACTCACATTGGTAGGGTAGGTGTGATGGCGTGGCTTATTAGGGATGATAGACTACTCATATCAATAAGGAATTCCTTCTTTTCCGGGAGCCCATTCGGATAGAACTCCAAAGTTAAGCGTGCTCAGCTTGGAGTAGTTTCAGGATGGGTGACCGACCGGGAAGTTGCTCCCGAGTGTGCACGAGTGAGGACAAAGTGCGCAGAAAAGACTAGTATTGATATGTGAGGCCAGTCTAGATCCCGCCAGGAGTAACGACCACCGGCGGGTGTGTCCGGGGCGTTACAGAAGGTGTTTCTTAGGGTCTTCAGAGAAACAAGTAAAATCATATATTTCACATAAATTCCAAGCATAGCATTGCAAACGATGAATTTGATCCAGTAAAAGTTTCCATTTTTTAGATATGCGGTGTCGCACATAACAAGCATGCTCATCTAAAGATTTTCCCTCAACTAAGCTAGTTAGGGTTTTAGCCCGAGCACATAGGGATCGAAGATGATCCAAGTAAAAAGCTTCAGGAGTGCGATAGATTTTGAGTGGTTCTTCAACCATTGGTTCAGTAGGTACCTCTATTTTTTTGGTATTTTGCATTTCCTACCCATAACTAAAGATAGAAAACAACTTAGAATAGCAAATAAAATCTACTTAGTGATAAATAAAACAAGCACACACGGAATATTCACCCCACGCTATTGCTCCCCGGCACGGCGCCAAAAAAAGGTCTTGATAACCCACAAGTGTAGGGGATCAGTTGTAGCCTCTTTTGATAAGTAAGAGTGTCGAACCCGACGAGGAGCTAAAGGTAGAACAAATATTCCTCAAGTTCTATCGACCACCGATACAACTCTACGCACGCTGCTTGACGTTCGCTTTACCTAGAACAAGTATGAAACTAGAAGTACTTTGTAGTTTTTGTGGGATAGGGTTGCAAGAATATAAAGAGCACGTATATAAAATAAGGGATGTTTAGATAAAGAAGCAATAAAGTTAATATAGCGAGTGTGGAAAAGTGGTGGTCGGAGTTGTGAAATTGCCCCTAAGCAATTGACTACGTTACTAGACCGATAGCAAGTTTTATGTGGGAGAGGCCACTGCTAGCATGTCATCCCTGACATGGAATTCTATGCACTTATGATTGGAACTATTAGCAAGCATCCACAACTACTAACGTTTATTAAGGTAAAACCCAACCATAGCATTAAGATATATTGGTCCCCCTTCAATTCCGTATGCATCAATTTCTACGCTAGGTTGAAGCTTCTGTCACTCTTGCCCTCCAATACGTAGTCCTATCAACATACAACTAACCCTATGGTGTGGTCCATGCGCGCGCTCATATGATGGGCACCAAAGGACAGCAACATGACCAGAAGCAATTTAAATCAATCATAGCAATTCACCAATCACCGATAGGACAACGAAAATCTACTCAGACATCATAGGATGGCAACACATCATTGGATAATAATATGAAGCATAAAGCACCATCTTCAAGTAGAGGGTACAGTGGGTTGCGAGAGAGTGGACCGCTGTAGATAGATGGAGGAAGGTGATGGAGATGTTGGTGAAGATGACAGAAGTGTTGGTGTAGATCACTGTCACACGATGATGGCCCCGGTAGTGTTCCGACGCCACCGGGAGAGAGGGGGATAGAGCCCCCCTCCTTCTTATTCTTCCTTGACCTTCTCCCTAGATGGGATAAGGGCTTCCCCTCTGGTCCATTTCCTCCATGGAGGCAGAGGGGTGATAGCCCCTCCGAGATTGGATATGTCTCTCTGTTTCTCTCTGTTTCTGCGTTCCCAGATTCTGGCCCTTCACCGTTTCTTAAATTCCCGGAGATCCGTAACTCCGATTGGGCTGAATTTTGGACAAAATCTTTATCCGGATATTAGCTTTATTGCAGCGAAAGAAGGGCATCAACTGCCTTACGGAGTGGCCACGAGGGCCCAGGGCGCGCCCCTCACCCTCGTGGGCCACTCAGGCATCGTCTCATGTTGGTTCCAGTTCCCAAAATTCACATATATTCCAAAAAAATCTCCATCGGTTTTTATCCCGTTTGGACTCAGTTTGATATGGATATTCTGCAAAACGAAAACATGCAACAGACAGGAACTGGCACTGGGCACTGGATCAATATGTTAGTCCCAAAAATAGTATAATAACTTGCCAAAAGTATATGAAGTTGTAGAATATTGGCATGGAACAATCAAAAATTATAGATACGACGGAGACGTATCAATGATCATGCTATTGTTTTGTTGTGCATGCACTTGAGTATCTATTCCGTTGCTAAGTAGTTCGTTGCTTAGGAAATCCCTCAGCTAAATTTCCTCAGTGACGAATTTGTAAATTCTTCAACTATTTCTGTGGTGACAATTTCCTCAACTGAGGAAAACACTAATGCTACTGACAAAAATGCAGGGTTGAAGGAATTGTATGTGACAGGCATGTACAAAAGCCTCAAAGTTCATCAGACTCTTTGCGATGTGCATAAAAAGCAGATTCGAAATAGGAACCCTATGAAAGAGGGTATTGCCTTTGAGAGGAAACTCAATGTTGATGGGACCTACTAGAAACCTGAGCAGTATCCCAAAACCTCATGGGTTGCTGCAAAAGGACCCCACGTAGATCTGTCTACCTTATCTGGCTTTGCTTGTGAATCATCACATTCTTGTGATGAGTCATTTGACTCCAACTATAAGCTGTTCAAAAATCAGAATGGTGAAGTGTTTGCTAGATATGTTGGAACTAACTACAGGAATGGTCCCCCTATGAAGAAAATCTGGGTTCCCAATAGGCACCTTGAAAATTTTCAAGTGAATGTCCTCATGACACCATCTGTGAAGAACAGGAACCCGGATCAAATTCTTCATATGAATCCAAGTCCTCATATGGACCAAATTCCTCAAGTGGATCAAATTACTCATATGATCATCATCGTGCTAATGCTTCTGTTTCGCAGGGAAAGAGTAAGGATTGTGAATATGTGCATTATTCTTCAAATCATTATGTTCATAAATCCTCGAAGAATTTCTCTGCTTACTCATATTCATACTATAACCCCTCAGCTGTGAAACGAAATGCATTGGCTTCAATGCCACCATTCTCAATTGGTGCTCGCAGAATGATGAAATCTTTGCCACCCCTTCAGATGTGGGTGGTGAAGAAAAATAACTAATCTCTTATGTAGGGTCAGGTCTCCAGACGAATTTAAACGTCCGAAGAATTTGCTGGAGACCTGAAAATGCTTGAAAGTACGCAAGCTAATTATGTAGAAATGATTCATTCATTTCTCACGTCCTCATTCTCCATTTATTGCTGAAATTCATTCTGATGAAATTGATGTAATATTCTTCACTATGAAGCATATGAGTAGTAAGATGCACTAATTCTTCTACATGATGACTCCCTCAAAGCTACTGAGTGGGTCCTCGACAGTGGATGTACTAATCACATGACCGGTGACAAGAACCTATTGATGGACTCTACTTTATCTCCATCTCACCTGAAGCATATCACCTACGCTGACAAAGGAAAAAAGCAAGGCTTCAGGAGAGGAGACTTGTATATTGTTGATTTCCCTACAGGACCACAACATGCCACATGTCTACTTGCAGAAGCTTCAGGAGGATGGCTATGGCATCAACGACTCGGTCATGCTGGCATGAGGAACTTGGACACACTTGTGAAGAAGAAGCATATCCTTGGAATTGAGGGTGTCAAATTCCTCAAATATCATCTTTGTGGGGCTTGCGAAGCTGGAAAGATGACCAAATCCAAGCATCCCTTGAAGACTATCATGACTACCACTCATCCTCTTGAATTTCGTCACATGGACCTCTTCGGCCCTACACATTACTCTGCATTCACAAATGAAACATCTCTTTATGGCTTTGTCATTATTGATGACTATTCTCGTTATACATGGGTGCATATCATCACATTTAAGCATGAAGTGCAGGAAATCTTCAAGCGATCTTCCTCAAGGGACTTGACGAATTTCCGTGTGAAGCTCAAGCATATCCGGAGTGACAATGAGACCGAGTTCAATAACACTGGTCTTGATGACTATCTTGATGAACTTGGCATTACTCATGAGCTATCAGCCCCTTACACTCCTGAGCAGAACGACATTGTGGAGTGCAAGAATAGGACTCTTGTTGAGATGGCTCGCACTATGCTTGATGAATACACGACGACTCTCTGTTTCTGGCCCGAGGCTATCAACACTATGTGCCGCATCATCAACAAGGTATATCTCCACAAACTCTTCAAGAAAACCTCATACGAACTCCTCACTGACAAGAAACCCAATGTGAGTTATCTCAAAGTCTTCGGTGCTAAATGCTGGGTTAGAGATCCTCATCACAATTCCAAATTTGCATCGAAATCACATGAAGGTTTTATGCTTGGTTACGGAAAGGACTCGCACACCTACAGAATCTTCATCAATCATCTCCACAAGATTGTTGAGACTATAGATGTGCAGTTCGATGAGACTAATGGCTCGCAAAGAAAGCACCTGCCTCCTGTGACAGGTGAAATACCTCCTGAGGAATCCCTGAAGTGTAAATCTACTGAAGATATCATCCCCACTGAAGAATTTGCTGAAGAAGTCATTCCTGACAATCAAGAAAATCATTCCGGTGCTCCTGAAGAAACTGCTGCTGAAGAAAATGCTTAGCCAGATCAAAGTCGTCAGGTAGCTCATCCTTGTGTGGCAAAAGAAGTGCAAATCGAAAAAATCATCGATGATATCAATGCACCAAGTCCCCTCACACGCTCAAGAGGTTCACACTTATCTAACTTTTGTGGGCACTTTGCTTTTGTCTCTATCACAGTGCCCACCAAAGTTGATGAGGCATTCCTGGAACCTGAGTGGATTCAAGCTATGCAAGAGGAATTGTATCAATTCGAGCTCAACCATGTGTGGGAACTCGTCAAGTGACCAGATCCTCGGAAACACAATATCATCGGCACTAAGTGGATCTATCGCAACAAGCAAGATGAAAACGGCTTTGTGGTGAGGAATAAGGCTCGTCTTGTAGCTCAAGTCTACACACATGTTGAAGGAATTGACTTCGATGAAACTTTTGCTCCTTTTGCTAGACTTGAAGCTATTCACATATTACTTGCTTATGCTAACCATCATAATATCATCTTATATCAAATGGATGTGAAAAGTGCATTCCTCCATGGTAAGCTTGAGGAAGAAGTATATGTTGCTCAACCCTCAGGTTTTGAAAATCCTAAACATCCTGACAAAGTCTTCAAACTCAACAAGGCCCTCTATGGCCTCAAGCAGGCCACTCAGGCGTGGTATGATACTTTGAAGGAATTCCTCATGAATAAAGGTGTCATGGTATTCTCACGGGGGGTTGCAAGACGACAGATTCCACGGGGTGGCTTCGTGTGAGGTCAAGACTGCTGCTGGAATATCCAGGGACGGGTATGCGAGTAGCATGCACTAGTTTACCCAGGTTTGGGGCTCTCCGGAGAGATAACACCCCTACTCCTGCATGTGTGAATATATGTGGTATATCTGGTACAGAGTGCCCCTGGAGCTGTATCTGGGGTCAGTTTCGCAGGCATCTGGCCTCGTATATGCATGGGTGTGTGAGCACAAGCATGTGTGCGGGTGGCTCAGTCGCCTAGCTGGCTAGTTGCGGGTAGACGGACGAATGGATGCGTGTGGGTGCTAGCTAGCTATTTTGCTAGCTAGCATGCATGCGTGAGTCCTCCCTCCTGATGGATGGATGGCTTGCTTTATAGTGTGGCTAGCTTACTATCTAAGCTAAGGGGTGGCATGTGCAAGGCATGGTGGATGTCAAGATTGTCCCCTGGGTCACTTCATAAATAGTGTCCAGGGACAAGCGACACTATACATGATGGCTGGGGTGATGCGTTCATAGTTCTCAGGTACAACCATCTCGTCAAGCTGTAGTTGACTTTGGGCAGCTGGCTGGTTGGTGCAGTCAGCAGTCGGTCAGGCAGCCGGCCGGGTGGAGCAGTTGGATGGGGAGCCGGCAGGAGCGGCCGGGCAGTCGGACCGAGGGGCTTTGCTAGCCCGATGTCTTGAATTATTGTCTTGCCGTCTTTGGGGTACCCGTGGTCAATTACCCCGACAAAAGGCTTCAAACCTGGTTCATTTGACCCAACTCTTTTCACTAAATCATAAGATGATGAATTATTTGTGTGTCAAATCTATGTGGACGATATTATCTTGGTTGTACTGATGAATGTTACAGTGACGAACTTGGCTACTTGATGCGTGAAGAATATCAAATGTCAATGATGGGAGAACTAAAATTCTTCTTAGGCCTTCAAATTCGTCAACAACGCAATGGCATCTTCATATCTCAAGAGAAATACCTCAAGGATATCCTGAGGAAATTTGGCATGCAAGATTGCAAATGCGTCAAAATCCCTATGCCCACAAATGGCCATCTGTGCACCGATGAAAATGATAAAGACTTCGATGAAAAGGTATACCGCTCCATGATTGGATCTTTATTGTATCTATGTGCATCTAAGCCAAATATTATGCTTAGTATTTGCATGTGTGACCGATTTCAATCTACACCAAAGGAATCACACCATAAGGCTGTGAAGCATATTCTTCGATATCTAGATCACACTCCAACACTTGGATTATGGTATCCCAAGGGCTCTAATTTTGATCTCATCGAATATTCTGACTCTGACTATGCGGGTGATCGAGTGGATCGCAAGTCTACATCTGGCACATGCCATTTCCTCGGACGATCCTTAGTATGTTGGTCCTTAAAGAAGCAGAACTGTGTATCACTCTCTACTGCTGAAGCTGAGTACATTGCTGCTGGTTCATGCTATGCTCAATTGTTGTGGATGAAGCAAACCATCAAGGACTATGGCGTCAACATGAAGAATGTGCAACTCTATTGTGACAATGAGAGTGCCATCAAGATTGCTCACAACCCAGTTCAGCACTCAAAGACAAAGCACATCCAGATCCGTCATCATTTTCTTCGTGACCATGTGTTCAAGGGCGACATCTCCATCTACCACGTGAAGACTGAAGAACAGCTGGCAGATATCTTCACTAAGCCCGTGGATGAGAAAAGATTTTGCAAGTTGCGGCGTGAGCTAAATATCTTAGAATCTTCGAATGTTCTTTGAAAGGACACACATCCTAACACTTATGCAAAATTGATGACTTTGATGCGCAACACACGAAGTAACGTTTTTCTTCAATCAATGAAGACTAAACCTATAAGTGTGACGAAATTAATGAAGAAATTGATTCTCAAAGCCGTACGACTGTTGTACGCGGTGTCTGAAATCATCATTCTTATACGGTGGGTCACACCACCAACCAAAGTTTGAATTTGAGTTTTTCTTCGATTTGCAAATTCTTCAAATTTGAAATTCCTCAAAAAATTTAATTTCTTCAACCTTTTATGGTGTTATTCATTGGCTATATATACACATATATTGAGTGTTTATGTCCTCTACATCATTCACTTATTGCTAATGCTTCAAGTATATTTTTCCTCTAAGTGAATGTGATCGGACCCTTCCCCCTCTATGCTTAACTCAAACAAATCTATTCACCAATTCCTCATATGCGTTCTATTTGAAACCTGTTCAAAATCTTCACTGTGTCCTTCACAGCTGAAGAATTTGTGAATGTAACGTTAAAATTTTCTTATCCAAAATTTTCGGATTTTGCCGCTCAAACCGTTCCGCATCCCACGATGGATTAAACAACTCTCCCACGATCTCCACTATCCTTACTCCTCAAAACGTGGGTGACACATGTCGCTAGGATAGCAAAGGGCAGGGGCACGTTCGTCCAATATCTTCGAACGAGCGTTTTTTCACAGTGGCTATAAATACCCCTCCCCTTTCACCTCACCTCATTTACTTCACTCGACCACCATCTCGCTCGAGCTCTCAGACCTAGCGTCCCTGCTACTCTCCATCGACGCCGGCGAGGAAGAGCTTCGCTGCCTCGACCTCCTCCTCGTCGTACTCACGCCAATGGCAGAAATCTTCACTCCATCGCTGCCGTAGCTGTCTCCTTCTGCCAAGTTAGGGCGTGGGAGATCTGGACAGACGAGCTTCTCCAAACTTCATCTAGTTTGTCGTGTTCTTCACCAAGGGTAATTAAAATCTAATTTTACTACCCTTCCTTGATTCTCATGATGCTCACAATTTTTTCAAAAGGTGTTTATTCTTCAACTTCCCACTACCTAAACACCTATATCTATCTGTTCTTGATTTTCTTCTCTAAGTTGTGTTTTTCTTCATGATTCCTCAATTGTGTGGATTTCTGATCTATACAACTCTGGAACCTAAAGCAAGAACACTTAGTGAAAAATTTCAAGACTCCAAACTTGACACTTTTGAAAATTTCTGAGAATGCATATGACCTCTCCAAATTCTTTGCACCTATACTCTGTTCACGTGTACACATGTCTGCTGCTGAATCTCTGGGTTCTCATCAACTTAACTCATTTGCAGCATTCCTTGAAGAAAAGTTACATACTTCCTCTAAAACTTCAATTGTTCAAAATCCTAAAGTGAAGAAAATGGTTGAATGAAAGAGACCACAGAAGGGAGGAAAGAGACCAGAGACAAACACTGCGTTTGAAATCCCTGAAGACATCTATGATGAATATTGCACTTCAGATGAGGAAACCCATGGCAAAGAGAATAAGAATCAGCGCAAAGTGCGCATTCAGAGGATTGAGAGGAGATGGGCAAAGGAATTGAGGGAATACCGCTATGTTACTCCAAAGTACCTGAAGAAATTCGTAGCAAACCCTCCTTGCACAAGATCTCCTTTGGCACCATGCCAAGTTGCAGATCCCTCAAGTGTCAGACGTGGTGAGGAATTTCCAAAGGAATGGGCCAAGCATCAAGCAAAGTTTCAACGGGAAGCCACAGAAGCAGTGAAGAAATTCAATGAAGACTCTGCTGCTGCTGCCACTGCTGCTGATGCCTCTGCCAGCAAGCCCAAGAAGGCTATGCTGAAGAAATCGGTCGTCAAGCCAAATTACTCAACAGCAATGCCCTCAAGTCCAGGTTCATCAAAGCCTTTAGGACACATTCCTCATGCCACTTCCTCAAGGGCCGCCTCAATTCCATCTGTTACTGCACAATCCTCACCTGCTGCTGCAAAGTCCTCAACTCTTGTGCACCTTGCAACATGTCAATGGACTGCAGGGTTCTCAATTGCTTCAGGAACCTCTGCAAGTTCATCAGCTCCACCATAATCTTCACCTGGTCCAATCTTGCTGAAAGTGAAGACCACTGCTGGCTGTGGAAAGAGGCGAAGTCCCCAGAAGAAAGTGGCTTTTGAAATTCCATCTGATGATCATGAAGCTGATGATGAAGAACTTGCTAAAATCATCAGGGACAGGCAGATGAAGGCCGCTAGAGCCAAGGGAAGTTTTGTGCCTCTCATGCTGGATCCTAAGAAGATCCTCGATTACATTGATCTTTGGCACAAGGATCCCTATACACCTCTCCCCGACATGAACCTCACTCGTAGTCAAAGTCACATGTTGGCTGCTTTCATTGGTGAAGAAAAATGGAAGTTTGAACAAGCCAGGAAGGCCAAGAAAGATCAGTACAAGAAGGAGCATCTCTTGAAGAAAAATATTGTGAACATGTCTCTTAAGGACCTTGTGAAACTGTAAACTAAAATCAAAGGCCCCAGTGATGAATTTGACAGATACTGTGCTGATTGGCTAGGTGCGAAGGTCAGATTCGTCAAGCTCTCCAAGTCCCATAAGCTTGGTGGTGAAAGCTCCTCACAAGAAGAAATTCATATTGCTGAGGAAACTGAAAGCGCAGTTGAAAATGTCGCTGCTGAAGAAACTGAACGTGCCAGGGCTGATGAAGAAATTCCAGCCGCTGAAGAAACTGCCAGGGCAACTTGCAATGTTATGCCTGAAGAACAACCTAGGCCTGAAGAATCTGTAGCAGCGCCTGAAGAAACTAAGAATGCCAGGGCGACTTCAACAGTCGTGCCTGAAGAAACTGAACCTGTGTCATCCGCTCCTCGTGCAAATTCTTCACCTGTGAAGACCATCAAACTTCCTTTTGCATCAGAAGTGAAGAAGACAAAGGCTGCAGAGAAGGCAGCTGTGAAGAAAAGGAAAGCATCATCAACTACAAAATCCTCAGCTCCCAAGAAAGTGAGCACTTTGTCAAGATCCGTCACCAATCCCATTGATGATGTTTCGATTTCCATTGTGCCATCAAAGGAGATTGTTTCCTTTGGTGAGGATTATGAAATTCCTGATGACACTGCTAAAGAAAATCCTTCTGCTGCTTCTTCAGAGCAGTTGGATGATGAAATTGTAGCAAAAGATATCCCTTCAACCCCTCTGGTATCATCGCCCATGCCTTAGTTCACTGCTGAAGAGGCTGGCGTTGAGGAAATGGAAGAAGATGAAGATGTGGATATTGGATCTACAACTCCTTTGCTCAATGATGATTATTGGGAAAACACTCATCCCAATTCACCTTTGACCACACCATTGCAGCAAGTTCCTCGGTCCCCTGCTCAAACTGTAGAAATTCGCGCGGGATCTGAAGAACTTCAGACCCCACTTCCGTCCTTTCCTTAAGGAGCTCCAGCTGCAACAACTGAAGAAATTGAACAACAAACCACTGCTAAAGAACCCGAAGCTTCAATTCCTCAGGCAGCAGCTCCATAAGTTTTGCATCAAGAGACTGAAAAGTCATCATCTACTGATCTTCAACCCAAGCAGAAGAACCCTCATGCAACAAAGCAGAAATTCAAGGCTGATGATTTCTTTGCTAAACATCAATTCTTCACTAAATTCAATCCTTATGACTTAGCACGACTTCGTCGCAAGCAGTTATGTACAGCAACTCAGATGAATTTCTATTCTTCACTGCTTTTCGATAAGGACAAGGTATTTGAGCATCGTCAAATTCCTCATGTTGACATGGAGTCCATCCCTTGCTTTGAGCATGTGCTGAATTTGCTTCACGAAGCGGGGCTTCTAAGTTTCTGCTCTGACATTTGTGACTGGAATGAAGAACTCATTCTTCAGTTCTATGCCACTTTGCATCTCATTGGTGATGTGAATGATGTGAATTCATGGGTGTTGGACTGGATGTCTAAAAATACTCACTACAAGGCACCAGCATCTGAATTGCTTCATGCCATCCCAGTTCACCCTCCTGCTGACGGCGCAAGAAGAATCTATGATGAACCTGAACTTCAAAATCATCTGATGCAAGTGCTGATGAAGCCTTTGAAGGCTGGCCAACCTCCAAGAACAACCTTCCTTGTGAAGGATTTTCTTTATGTGCCAAGGACCATCTACCGCATTCTCACCAAAACCCTCAGTCCAATTAAGGGCCACAACTCTGAAGAAGAAGACGTTGTTGGCATCATGAAGAATCTGCCGTTCAATATCATGCATGGGATTCCCATCAACTATCACGATTTCTTCATGAGGACTTTGGTGAATGTTGCACTGTCACCTTTTGAGTTGAAGCCTTATGCTCCCTGGATTATGAGATTTATCAGAACAAGGTCTTCAATTCCATACAAGGCTGACTTTCGGAATCACCTCAGCTAATTGCCTCCTGTTGAAGTCCTCAAATGGAACATTTCCTCAGTTGACAGAAAGGGCAAAGCTGCTATCATTGATGAAGGTACTCGTCCTTTGGATGGCCAAATTCGCAAAGCTGCATCTTATTCTTCCAATGATGATTCTGCAACCCAAGATACTGCCGCAAATGCTTCAAAGCAAATTCCTCAAGCAATTGTTCCGTGAGTGATGACTGACCGGGAGCTTCTCCTATGTCTTCATCAGAAAGTTGATCGAAATCACAAGTGGGTCAAGCGCCAGTTTGCTACAATTCTTCAGAACATTACTGTCACACAAAACACTGTGAAGAAGAATCACTACTATGCGCATGAAATTATCGATCACACTTGGGCTATTCTTTCACATCACTTCAGTGCTGAAGAACTCAGGGAGATGGACTTCCAACAGGACTTTGACTGGTCTCATCCACCTTCCAAGAAATTCAAAAATGTCAAAGTTCCTCAGCTGGTCACAAGTTCATTTTCCTCATCGCGCGCGACAGATGAAGCTGAAGATTTGGATGACACTGCGGCAGGCCCTACATCAACGGACGACCCCAACAACAATGGCGCCCCTCCATCGACATCATGATGATATTCTTCAGGGGCGTTAGTCCTCATTTTTCATCCCTTTTGGTCATTTGATGACAAAGGGGGAGAAATTTGAGTTAGTCTTCAAGCGGGTCTCTTATATGGGCTATATTTTCATTAAGTTACAACTCTCGTTCTTCTGAAGAGTTTTCTTTGATGAGTTGTAAACTTAAATCCGATGGTGGTCTCACACTTCTTGAACTAATTTCTGCATGTTTATTTCCTCAGTACCTTAATGCACGCATGCTGAATTTCGTCAGACACCATATTTCATCATGCATTTCAAATTCTTCAAATCATATGTTAAATGCGTGTATGAATTACAAGATATAGGGGGAGATCTCCATGATATTACTCTATAATGTGCATTTGCTACTCAAGCAAAATCCTCAAATGTGCACATCTTCAGGGGGAGTTCTTCTATATCTTGTAATCAAATTCCTTAATATCAGTTGTTACACTTCATATGTTTATCACCGTTGAAAACTTAACCTATTTGTCGACAATCACAAAAAAGGGGAGATTGTAAGTGCATCTAGCGCCCTTAGTGATTTTGGTGTATTGAAGACTTATAGGTTAAGGGGCTAATGAGTTTGTGAGTGTATACGTGTCATATAAGTCTATGAGGAGTTTGATATTTAGTCGACCCCTAAAAATGTATGTCTTCAGTTGAAGACTTTGAAAATGAGGAAATTGGTGTGACCTTGAAGACTTGGATATTCATGCGAGGATTATGAAGCGTGAAGACTTTTTGTTTTCGTAGTTTCATTTTCACTTTCTTGAGTCATAGGAAACACCGTACTGTTAAAGGAGGTCGAGGTAAAACTAAGGAAACACATTTCCAAGTGATGCTCAACTCAAAGCCTACACTACCCAATCCCTTCGAGTGAAGCCATTGGAAATCTCATACGGTTCAGTCAATTTCTTCAGTGACAGAGACGAAGTTCTTCTGTTCTCTGAGGAATTTGTTTTGACTGAGGAGTTAGGAATTCTCCAGTGCGGATGGCCTACAAGTGAGGAACATGATAGCCCTTAGGAATTTGAGAGCTCAAATTTCCGACCATTCATGTGCTATGCTCCAACTGTCCCAAATATCCTATCCACCTAACGGTCATATCATGTAAGGGCATTTATGTCTTATCATGTTGGGATGCTCCCTAGGCTATAAATAGCCGCCCCCTACAACCACTAGTTGGTTGGCTGCTCCAAGAGAAACTGGCACTTGTCATTAGAGCGACCCATCCTTCGAGGACTTTGAGTGAAAATCATCAAGTGAGGAAAAACCCAAAACCCCAACACCTAAAACACCAAAGTGATTGAGCATCACTGAAGAGAGTGTTCCTGTGTGGAACCGATGCTTGTTACCTTTGAAGACTATGATCTTCCAGACGGTTAGGCGTCAATGGTCTAGAGCATTGTAAGTGCATCTAGTGCCCCCTAGTTGGTTTTGGAGTATTGACGACAAACGAGGTTGAGGGACTAATGTGTTTGTGAGAACTGCAGGATAACACAGGTAATAGTTCCTCAAAGATTCGGTTTAACTACCAGAGCTGACCCCTAAAAATGTGTGAAGACAATGAAGTCAATGGTGGTACGTGAAGACATTCACGTGAAGATAATGGCCTATGAAGACATTCACTGAAGACTATAGAACGCGAAGACATAGTTTCTTTCGTAGTTCTTTTTATTCCTTCTTGAGTCATAGGATCCATCGTACTATTAAGTGGGGTCCAAGTGAACACAGTTGAATAACTGATGTGATGCTCAACCAAAACACCTATGTCTTCAAGCGAAGAAAAATGAGAGCAAATCTTATCCGGAGTTGGATAAGTCAGCTTTACTTGGAGCTCAAGTAAAGTTGCCGCGTGTGTTCAAAATCCGACCGTTAGACACGTGTTAGTTCCTTAGAGACCAAGGGTCATTTCAGACATATCTTGTCGGGTTGCCTCATGGCTATAAATAGCCCACCCCCTACACCATAAATGAGTGGCTGCTCAGAGTTAGTGTACAACTTTTGTCGTTTGAGAGCAACCCACCTCCGAAGCCTTTGAGAGAAAAGATCCTTTTGAGGGCAAAACACAAAACACTCAAAGCCAAAGAGAGTTAAGAATCACTGAAGTCTTTCTGTCTGTGTGACCCGAAGACTTGTTACACTTGAGGATTGTGCTTCCTCCAGCCGGTTAGGCGTCACGTTCAGAGCGTCCTAGAGTGATTGTGGACTACCAGTGAACGAAGTCTGTGAAGGTTCAGAAGTCTACCTTGAATACTTACCCGAGTGATTGGGCGAGGACTGTGTGTCCTTAGCTCAAGGGGAATACGGTGAGGACTGTGTGTCCGGGACTGTGTATCCTCAGGTTTGAATACCTTGCCGCCCTAACCAGATGTACAGTTGAGACATCAACTGGAACTGGTCTACCAAATCCTTGTCTCCATCAAGCTACTGGTTCTATCCTTATTCTCTCTTACATTTCAGTTTATCTTTGTGAAGCCATTTCCTATCTGCCTGCTCTATTTGTCTTCACTGTGTGAAGATCACTGTCTGTTTAGCTTCAGTTATATTTTCCATCTCGATCCATGTTAGTTCTGTGTCAGGACCCCGATTCTAAGTCACACCGATCTAGCCTGTAACACATCATATCACTTTGCGGCCTCACGCACGATATCCCCACGGGTGCCACCTTACCTGGCCCGGGACCGTTTGCGCATTTTGGCACACATATATGATAGTGTCGCTAGCATCCATATGACAGAGAACCCGGGCCGACATGGTTAGTTATAAACCAAAAGTGGCACTAAATTACAGAGACAGGCATCCATGACCCAGCAACAAACGTGTCGGTCATCAACGTATGAACCGAAGTCGTAGCAAGCTATATGGACTTAAAGGAACAACGCGTGACATTTCCCCTAAGGGACAGACACAGGAACGAAGAAGGACACATGCCATCCAGTCTACATGTTCCGAGCAGTAGCAAGCTACCAAGCTTCAGTGGAAGCACTAGGAGGCATTTCCCTGTAAGGTAGGCTACCAAAGGTAAACAACTAGGTGTCGGATCCCACACATACCAATCATTTCAATCATACACACAATATGCTCAATATGTGCAAATGCAACATTGCATCACAACAGAACTCTATGACTCAAAGTACTTTATTTAAGAGGCTCCGAAGAGCCATACATAACATATCCATACAGGTAGGGGTCACATGACCCAACACTCAAGTCATACAATCATACAAGCACAAGCGGAAGCTAACATGTCTGAGTACACACAACTTGGAAATAAAACAGGCTTGGTGTAGCCTGACTATCTACAAGGCCCTTCACAAGCTTAGGATCTCCTTCTGGGTAGCAAGATACTCATCGACGTCAACGTCTATGTAAAACCCATCAGAAGGGGCAGGGTTCTCCTCTGCAACAGTTATTAAGAAAACATGAGTACAAAGGTACTCAGCAAGTCTTACAACAGAACCTATCATACATGCATCATTATCAACAAGGGTAGTGAAGTTCATAGCAGCAAGCCAGCTTTGAATCTTGGCTAACCTATACTACAACTCTCAGCAGATTGCAAGATAAGACTACGTACACGAGTCCTCTACTCACCAAAAAATACACCATCGTGGATCCTCTTCCGTCATCCTACGGAAGGGCCATCCACGGCACTCACACTTGTCTTGAGGCTTTTAGTAGTATCCATCAACTTGTATATGAACTGTATAAGTAACCAAGTGGTTCGTACCGCGAACAACGGCTATTCGAATAGATTGATAACCCTGCAGGGGTGTACTTCTTCACACACGCTTCCACCACTTATCACCGTTTATTCGACATGTACTCGGCAACCTTCAAGCGGAAGCCCAGCGAGGGTGTCGGCCACGACCTGACTAACTACACAAGTCCCTAATCCAGGTATATCGCCTATTTGGGTTCCATCCATGGGGAGATCTGGCCGGGGTGTCGCTCACGGCCCGAAACGATGTGTACAGGGTTCTCGAGTCACCAAAAGGGCGACTGGTACACCGTGTCACGTACCTGCCGCATCACAGCCCACCCCGAGGGTCAGCGCTGTGCACGACCACCAGTATTCTACAAACACCAGAAACTAGTTGCAACTCCTGGACAGAGGACAAGGGCAGTTAATAAGCCGAGAGGGTCCATTGGTTTCGGGCCCAATGCATGGTAGTAGCTGATCCTTGAACCACACATACAGATCTTAGGTCCTATGGACAGTTTCAATGAAACAACCCACCATGTACTCCTACATGGCCTTTCATCGATACCTTTACCAAACATGTTCTACACTTCCCTCTCTTTGTCGAGTATGATCATTTCACTCTGATCCATCGCCCAGATGAACCAGACCTGACACAACTCTAAGCATAGCAGGCAACATAAACAAATAGCATGGTGGAACAGACATCACATGGCTCAAACAACTCCTACACATGCTAGTGGGTTTCAACTATTTACTGTGGCAATGACAGGTCATGCAAAGGAATAGGGTTCAACTACCGCAGCAAGTAGCAGTTCACATTCTGTTGCCTTAATGCAGTAAAAGAGAGCAGGAGCGAGAAGATGGGTTTGTATCGAAATGATCAATGGTTGCTTGCCTGACAGAGTGGTTGTCGGGTACTGCTTTTCAGTTGGATACACAGAAGTATCCTCGGGAGCAGGACCTACCACGGAGAACACCGACGATACAATCAATATACAAACAAATGCAACAATATGATGCATGCTCTTGACATGGTAAGATGAATGTGTTTTGGGCTAATGCAACTATAAACAGAAAGGTTTGAGCTCAATTGAATCAAAGATTCAAATTTAAACCCAAACTAGTATTTATTAAAGTGCCTTATCATGTTTTAATGTGAACATCAAGGTTAACTTGCTCAAACATGCATGAAACCAGTGCCATTGGAAAGATTGGATTTTTCTGATCAATTTTCATATATAAATCTTTTCCATCTGAGCTAGTGTTGAATTTATATGATTTTTTGAAGTTTAATGCATTTTTTGGAATTTTCTGAATTGTTTTAAATCAATTAATCCCAGAAAAGCATTTACTGCGCCAGCATGACATCATGCTGACATCAGCAGGTCAACAGACCTGGTCTAGGCCAAACCTGACTGGTGGGTCCCGCGTGTCAGTGTCATTAGGTTAACTAATTAAATTAAACTACTAATCCTAATTAACTTAGCCGGCTGGGCCCACATGTCATTGACTCCAGGAGGTCAACCTGGGCCCACCCGTGGTCAAACGGGGTCAAACTGACGGGTGTTTAGCCGCCAGCGAGGCCAAACGCGGCGTTGGGGTGCGGGAATCGTGCTCCGGCGACCAAATCAACGGCGGAGCACGTCTACGTGCTGCTGGTGAGGTGCCGCAGCGAGTGGTGGTGGTGGTTGGCCTCGAGGTCACCAGAGAATGCGCCGGCGACGAGTCTAGGGGCTGCCGGCACTCGGGTGAGCTTGGGCTAGTCGCTAGAGAGCACGGCGAGGCTCGTGGGGTGGTGCGTTGGGCTCCTGGGGATGCGGTGAAGCTAATGGACAGGGTGGCACGACCGTTGGGTGGCCGGAGCCTCGTCGGCGACGAGCTCCGCGACGGCGCGTGCGGGTGAGCTTCGTGCAGTCGGTACAGGGCTCGAGGGGGAAATGGAGAGGATGGGGAGGTAGCTGGGCTCACGGCGGTCGCGTTGGAGTTGACGGCAAGTTCGGGGACGAGCTGCTGCGACGGTGAGGTCGCCGGCGATCTCGGTGGCCGAACGGGGGAGAAGTGCTCGGGGACGGCGCGTTGGAGCTTTCGGCGTTGCATGGCTCGTCGAGGAGGCGTAGCAGACGGTGTCGGAGCTCGGGGACATGACGACGAGGCGAGGGGAGCTCGGTGGCTGCGGCTATGGCGGCAGGACGGCGACGGCTGCGTCGGCCATGGCACGGGTAGGGCGAGGGAGAGAGGCAGGGGAGGAGTGGAGGCATCCAGCGTCTTCGGGGCGCGACGTGGAGGTCGTCCAGGCCGTTCCCGCGGCGAGGCGGCGGCCAGGGCGGCTAGCAGCTGCCGCGGTGGCGCGCGGCCGTGCGCCGGCGTCACCTGCCTGCCTGGCTGCCGAAGCAGCTGGCTGGCTCGGGCTAGCACAGTGCTGGGCCGCCAGGTGGGCCGGCTGGTTCAGGTAAGTGGGTTGTGCCCTCTTTCTCTCTCTTTTCTATTTTTCTTTCTGTTTTTTTTTCTTTTTCAACTTTGTTGAATTAATAAAAATGCTAGAACATTTTTATAGATCATGAAACTAGTCATGCCCACTGTATATAATATGAACAGCATGGAACATTTTAGTTTATGATTATTTGGGCACCTAAATTATTTTATAGCATTTAAATGCCCAAATGCAATTACAATATGAATTAATCTAGAGACCCTTGGATGTCCTAGAAAATTGTGCACCATTTTTGGCAGAGGTTTAAGACCAAGGCAATGATGATGAACATTTTTGAAGGGCATTTTGGGTACATTGGAAAAGATTCTATTAAACCCTAGTTGTTAGAAGAGGGGTGCTGGGGTTTCTATCATTCCCATTTCAAGTTTCTCTAGAAAGTAAACATGATGCACACTCTAGCTAGTCCTAATGCAAGCACTGACTAGGGATGTGACAACTCACCCCCACTCAAAAGAATCTCGTCCCGAGATTCGGGTTCCTCCGGAAAAAGGGTGGGGTACTCAAGTCGAAGACGATCCTCCCTTTCCCAAGTAGCTTCAGTCTCGGAATGGTGTGACCATTGAACCTTGAGAAACATGATATTATGACGTCGAGTGGTACGCTCGGTTTGATCAAGAATACAAACGGGGTATTCTCGATATGTGAGATTGTCCTGGAGATCTAGCGTTTCGTGGTCCACTCCTCGGATAGGATCCGAGAAGCAACGCCTGAGTTGAGAAACGTGGAAGACATCATGAACTCTGGAAAGGTGCGGGTTTAGTTCCAATTGGTAGGCAACTTCTCCTCGTTTGGCAAGAATGCGAAAAGGACCGATGTAACGAGGTGCCAATTTGCCTTTGATACCGAAGCGATGGGTTCCCTTAAGAGGGGTAACCCGAAGGTAAGCCTTATCGTTGACTTCAAAAGTCACAGCCTTATGATGACTATCATATTGGCTCTTCTGGTGAGACTGGGCTGTTTTCAATTTTTCACGAACGATGCGAACTTGCTCTTCTGCTTCCTGGATCATATCCAGACCAAAGAATTATATTTCCCCAGTTTCTGACCAGTTAAGAGGCGTTCGACACCTTCGTCCATATAGAACTTCGAAGGGAGCCTTGCCCAAGCTGGCTTGATAACTATTGTTATAAGCGAATTCGGCGAATGGAAGACACTTCTCCCAATCCATACCGAAAGAGATGACAGAGGCTCAAAGCATATCTTCCAGAATTTGATTGACTCGTTCCACTTGACCACTTGACTGGGGATGAAAGGCGGTGCTAAAAGAGAGATGAGTCCCGATAGCATTCTGGAAACTTTCCCAAAATCGTGAAGTGAAAAGACTTCCACAGTCTAAGTTAATCTCCAACGGCACACCATGAAGTGATACTATCCGAGAGATATACAAGTCTGCTAGCTGGCTAGCGGTTATACTCTCTCGAACAGGCAGGAAATGGGCTACTTTGGAGAGGCGGTCAACAACGACGAAGATAGCATTATTCCCTTTCTTGGTCCTGGGAAACCCGGTAATGAAGTCCATACCGATTTTGTCCCATTTCCATTCAGGAATAGCTAAAGGTTGAAGGGTGCCAGCAGGCCGTTGATGCTCTGCTTTGACTCAACGACAAACGTCGCAGTTAGCAATGAACTGAGCGATTTCTCTCTTCATCCTAGTCCACTAGAACCTCTGGCGTAGGTCCTGATACATTTTGGTGCTACCGGGATGAATCGTGAGAGGAGATTCATGAGCCTCCTTAAGGATCAACCATCTTAGGTTTCATACCTTAGGGACCACTAAGCGGTTTCCAAAGAACATGACACCTTGATCATCAATTGAGAAACATCCCGCGACTCCTTTCTTGATGTTCCTCTTGATAAGGGAGATTTCCGGATCAACCTTCTGTGCTTTGATGACCTGATCCGTAAGGGTAGGTTTCGCCACCAAGGTGGAAAGGAATCCTCGAGGAACAATGTGAAGGTTAAGCTTACGAAATTCCTCGTTTAGAAGTGGTTGCCCTTGTTGTAACATCAGGTTGTTACAATAAGACTTACGACTTAGTGCGTCAGCCATGACATTGGCCTTCCTAGGGGTGTAAGTGATTCCTAAGTCGTAATCTATGAGCAACTCAACCCAACGTCTTTGCCTGAGATTCAAGTCCGGTTGGGTGAAGATGTATTTCAGACTTTGGTGATCAGTGAAGATTTCATAGCGATTACCAAGAAGGTAATGTCGCCATGTTTTGAGTGCGTGGACTACAGCTGCAAGCTCTAGATCATGTGTAGGATAGTTATCCTCATGTGGACGCAACTGTCGAGATGCGTATGCGATCACTTGACGATCTTGCATGAATATGCAACCTAGTCCTTGTCGCGAGGCATCGCAATAGATAATAAAGTCCTTGGAAAAGTCTGGTGGTACCAGTACGGGTGCAGATGTCAGGCGTCTTTTCAGTTCCTGAAAGCTGGACTCGCACTATGGGATCCACTCGAACTTTTTATCTTTCTTGAGGAGTTCAGTTAGAGGTTTAGCAACCTTGGAGAAATTATCTACGAAGCATGGGCAATAGCTAGCTAAGCCAAGGAAACTCCTAACTTGCTTGACCGATTCAGGGGGAGTCCAATCAAGAACGGCCTGAACTCGTTCGGGATTGACGGCAATACCCTTACCAGAGATTACATGACCCAGATAGGTCACTTCTGGCAACCAAAATTCACACTTGGAGAATTTGGCATAAAGGCGGTGCTCTTGAAGTTTCGTCAATACCAGCCTTAGATGCTTGGCATGATCTTCCTTGTTCCTGGAGTAAATGAGTATATCATCGAGGTATACCAAGACGAATTTATCCAAGTACTCCATGAATATAGAATTCATTAACCGGGAGAAAGTGGCTGGGGCATTGGTTAACCCGAAAGACATGACGGTGTACTCGTATTGGCTATAACGAGTAACAAAGGCCGTCTTGGGAATGTCCTCGTTCTTAATTTTGATTTGATGGTAGCCCAACCTCAAATCCATTTTGGAAAAGACTGAGGATCCAACGAGCTAATCATACATGTCGTTGATCCTGGGGAGCAGATACTTGTTCTTTATGGTGACCAGATTGACAGGTCGATAATCTACAACCATCCATTCCGTTCCATCCTTCTTCTTGACGAAGAGGACGGGACAAGCCCAGGGAGAAGAACTAGGACGGATGAAACCCTTTTTCAAGGACTCATCGAGTTGTTTCTTAAGCTCAACTAGTTCTAGGGGTGCCATCTTATAGGGTCTCCTAGAGATTGGGACAGTTCCTGAAACAAGATCTATCACGAACTCGACATCTCTGTCAGGTGGAACACCTGGCAGTTCTTCTGGAAAGACATCCGAAAAGTCACGGACTACCGGAATATCTTCGAGTTTTGGTAGAGGGCTGGCATTAAGAGAGTAGAGCTGACACTCAGCCATTCGGGTCAAAACATTGACTGTCTTGTCTGATGGGTGTGTAAGTTGAACAGTCCTACTGTAGCAATCAATCTTGGCATAATGGGATGTCATCCAGTCCATACCCAAGATGATGTTTATGTCCGAGGACTTGAGAGCGATTAGTGATGCAAGGAAAACAAGTCTATCGACAAGAATTTCATTTCCATGGCTTACCCTAGAGGTTTGCCACTTTGAACCAGGAGTTTAAATAACCATGGAAGTGGGCATGTCAGAAAAAGTCATGTTGTGCATTCGAGCATAGCTCTCAGTTATGAACGAATGAGATGCTCCAGTATCGAAAAGAACAGATGCCGGATGGCAGTTTACAAGAAGCGTACCAAGGACGACGTTATGATCCTCATAAGCTTCATCAGCAGAGACATAGTTGACATGACCACGTGCAGTGAGGATTGGCTTGACATAGTTCACCTTTCCTGTTGGCTTACCACGGCCAACGGACCTTCCTGGTTGGTTCTGAGGACACTCACGCATGTAGTGCCCTGGTTCCCCACACTTGAAACATGTCACAGTGCCAGTGTGTGGAGCAAAGTTGGCAGGTGGTCCTCCATAAGTCTTGGCAGGTGCATACTGTTGGGTTGGGCGAGGCGCCTCATAGGATGGCCTCGGAGTGTACTTGGGTGGCAGAGCAGTGTTAGGAACCCACACACGGCGCTTGTGAGAGCCAGAGCCGGATGAGGAACCAAAGTCACGTGGATGCTTGCGTGTGGCTTCAAAATCAGTCTGGCCCGTCTCAGCACTGATGGCTTCGTTCACCAACTTCTGGAAGGAGGTGCACTCGTGCAGACGTAGATCTCGGCAAAGTTCAGGGCTGAGTCCCTTGTGGAACCTCGCCTGCTTCTTGGCATCGGTGGACACTTCCTCGGGAGCATAGCGTGCCAAGTTGCCAAACTCGCGACTATAACCATCCACGGTTAACCGGCCCTAGGTGAAATCGCAGAATTCCCCCCGCTTGCTATCCATGAGACCTTCCGGAATGTGATGTTCACGGAATGCCTCACTGAACTCTGCCCAAGTAGTGAGTTGGCTAGCAGGACGCATGGCTTCAAAGTTTTCCCACCAGAGGCTGACAGGGCCCTCAAGATGGTAGGTGGCGTAATTAACCTTGTCAGATTCGGCCACACGGGCAGAGTGTAGCTTGTGGGTGATACTGCGGAGCCAGTCATCCGCATCCAAAGGTTCAGCGGAATGATGGAACTTCGGTGCACGGTAGGTGCAAGCCGTGTGAAAGTAATCCAGTGGGCGGCTCGAGTGTTATACAGCTCCATCCGGAGGGCACGGACCTCACGGTCCCTATCCTCCAGCATCTGAGTAGTAGTCTGAAGCAGTGGCTCCTCATGAGCGGCATCAGTATACAGACCAGTATATTAGCCTTCCTCTCCAGGAAGTGAGGCTGGCATGTAACAGAACTCAGTGTTCAGCAGCAGGGCATGCCTAGCCCGGATGATGGTCATCATCGAGTAAGCGGCATCCTGCACTGCCATCTCGATGGTAACCCCGAGTCCATAAGACCAATGGATGGGGTCGGTAGCTTCGGGATATGAGGGGTATATCCGGACGGTGCATAAATACTGACTCTGGTTGAAATCCCGGCACTGTTCCTCCACAGTGTACTCAGGATACCAACGATAGCCGGTCTTAGTCAACACACGGACTAGCATGGCCGTGTGACCTGGCACTTTAATGCACCGAGTCAAACGGACCACCTGGTGAGGTGTGCGACCAGACATCTGAAACACGAAATAATGCAAAGGCATTAGAATTTCTGGAAGAAATCGGGCAGCATAACAACTATAAATGCTTAAAAAGATTTTGAGACATCATACAAATGATAGCATAGCCACTCAACAATATCATATCAAGGTTCCGGGTCCAACTAATCATCATACTAGAAGGGTAGAAACTGAACTGAGGCTTGAAACCAACAATCCTAAGATTCTACGGAATAGTAACATGTGAACCTAGTAAAGATGAGAGGCCTAGTCCTAAACCCCCGTAGAAAGAATAGGCTGACTCAGATCAGAATGGCATAAGGTAAAGAAGTAAAAAGAGCCTTACGTTCCCTTCCAGAATCAATTCCCCTACATATAACTAAGAATTTTTCTAGACTCAACATCGACCAGTTTGGCTTGAGAAACCTACAGGCAGTCCGGCTCTGATGCCAACGCTGTCAGGACCCCGATCCTGAATCACACCGATCTAGCCTGTAACACATCATATCACTTTGCGGCCTCACGCACAGTATCCCCACGGGTGCCACCTTACCTGGCCCGGGACCGTTTGAGCATTTTGGCACACGTATATGATAGTGTCGCTAGGATCCATATGACAGAGAACCCGGGCCGACATGGTTAGTTATAAACCAAAAGTGGCACTAAATTACAGAGACATGCATCCATGACCCAGCAACGAACGTGTCGGTCATCAATGTATGAACCCAAGTCGTAGCAAGCTACATGGACTTAAAGGAACAACGCATGACATTTCCCCTAAGGGACAGACACGGGAATGAAGAAGGACGCATGTCGGCCAGCCTACGTGTTCCGAGCAGTAGCAAGCTACCAAGGCTCAGTGGAAGCACTAGGCGGCATTTCCCTGTAAGGTAGGCTACCAAAGGTAAACAACTAGGTGTCGGATCCCACACATACCAAGCATTTCAATCATACACACAATATGCTCAATATGTGCAAATACAACATTGCATCACAACAGAACTCTATGACTCAAAGTACTTTATTTAAGAGGCTCCGAAGAGCCATACATAACATATCCATACAGGTAGGGGTCACATGACCCAACACTCAAGTCATACAATCATACAAGCACAAGCGGAAGCTAACATGTCTGAGTACAGACAACTTGGAAATAAAACAGTCTTGGTGTAGCCTGACTATCTACAAGGCCCTTCACAAGCTCAGGATCTCCGTCTGGGTAGCAAGCTACTCGTCGACGTCAACGTCTATGTAAAACCCATCAGAAGGGGCAGGGTTCTCCTCTGCAACATTTATTAAGCAAACATGAGTACAAAGGTACTCAGCAACTCTTACAACATAATCTATCATACATGCATCATTATCAACAAGGGTAGTGGAGTTCATAGCAGCAAGCCATCTTTGACTCTTGGCTAACCTATACTACAACTCTCAGTAGATTGCAAGATAAGACTACGTACACGAGTCCTCTACTCACCACAACAATACACCACCGTGGATCCTCTTCCGTCATCCTACGGAAGGGCCATCCACGGCACTCACACTTGTCTTGAGGCTTTTAATAGTATCCATCAACTTGTCTATGAACTGTATAAGTAACCAAGTGGTTCGTACCGTGAACAACGGCTATTCGAATAGATTGATAACCCTGTAGGGGTGTACTTCTTCACACACGCTTCCACCACTTATCGCCGTTTACTCGACATGTACTCGGCAACCTTCAAGCGGAAGCCCAGCGAGGGTGTCGGCCATGACCTGCCTAACTACACAAGTCCCTAATCCAGGTTTATCGCCTATTTGGGTTCCATCCGTGGGGAGATCTGGCCGGGGTGTCGCTCACGGCCCCAAACGATGTGTACAGGGTTCTCGAGTCACCAAACGGGCGACTGGTACACCGTGTCACGTACCTGCCGCATCACAGCCCACCCCGAGGGTCAGCGCTGTGCACGACCACCAGTATTCTACAAACACCAGAAACTAGTTGCAACTCCTGGACAGAGGACAAGGGCAGTTAATAAGCCGAGAGGGTCCATTGGTTTCGGGCCCAATGCATGGTAGTAGCTGATCCTTGAACCACACATACAGATCTCAGGTCCTTCGGACGGTTTCAATGAAACAACCCACCATGTACTCCTACATGGCCTTTCATCGATACCTTTACCAAACATGTTCTACACTTCCCTCTCTTTGTCGAGTATGATCATTTCACTCCGATCCATCGCCCAGATGAACCAGACCTGACACAACTCTAAGCATAGCAGGCAACATAACCAAATATCATGGTGGAACACGCATCACATGGCTCAAACAACTCCTACACATGCTAGTGGGTTTCAACTATTTACTGTGGCAATGACAGGTCATGCAAAGGAATAGGGTTCAACTACCGCAGCAAGTAGTAGTTCACACGCTGTTGCCTTAATGCTGTAAAAGAGAGCAGGAGCGAGAAGATGGGTTTGTATCGGAATGATCAATGGTTGCTTGCCTAACAGAGTGGTTGTCGGGTACTGCTCTTTAGATGGATACGTAGAAGTATCCTCGGGAGGAGGACCTACCACGGAGAACACCGACGATACAATCAATATACAAACAAATGCAACAATATTATGCATGCTCATAAAATGGTAAGATGAATGTGTTTTGGGCTAATGCAACTATAAACAGAAAGGTTTGAGCTCATTTGAATCAAAGATACAAATTTAAACCCAAACTAGTATTTATTAAAGTGCCTTATCATGTTTTAATGTGAACAGCAAGGTTAACTTGCTCAAACATGCATGAAACCTGTGCCATTGGAAAGATTGGATTTTTCTGATCAATTTTCATATATAAATCTTTTCCATCTGAGCTACTGTTGAATTTATATGATTTTTTGAAGTTTAAAGCATTTTCTGGAATTTTCTGAATTGTTTTAAATCAATTAATCCCAGAAAAGCATTTACTGCGTCAGCATGACATCATGCTGACGTCAGCAGGTCAACAGACCTGGTCCAGGTCAAACCTGACTGGTGGGTCCCGTGTGTCAGTGTCATTAGGTTAACTAATTAAATTAAACTACTAATCCTAATTAACTTAGCCTGCTAGGCCCACATGTCATTGACTCCAGGGGGTCAACCTGGGCCCACCCGTGGTCAAACGGGGTCAAACTGACCGGCGTTTAGCCGCCGGCGAGGCCAAACGCGGCGGTGGGGTGCGGGAATCGTGCTCTGGCGACCAAATCGACGGCGGAGCACGTCTACGTGCTGCTGGTGAGGTGCCGCAGTGAGTGGTGGTGGTGGTTGGCCTCGAGGTCGCCGGAAAAGGCGCCGGCGACGAGTCCAGCGGCTGCCGGAGCTCGGGTGAGCTTGGGCTAGTCGTTAGAGAGCACGGCGAGGCTCGTGGGGTGGTGCGTTGGGCTCCTAGGGATGCGGTGAAGCTAATGGATAGGGTGGCACGGTCGTTGGGTGGGCGGAGCCTCGTCGGCGACGAGTTCCGCGGCGGCGCGTGTGGGTGAGCTTCGTGCAGTCGGTACAGGGCTCGAGGGGGGAAACAGAGAGGATGGGGAGGTAGCTGGGCTCACGGCAGTCGCGTTGGAGTTGACGGCGAGGTCGGGGACGAGCTGTTGCGACGGTGAGGTCGCCGGCGATCTTGGTGGCCGAACGGAGGAGAAGTGCTCGGGGACGGCGCGTTGGAGCTTCCGGCGTTGCGTGGCTCGTCGAGGAGGCATAGCAGACAGTGGCGGAGCTCGGGGACATGACAGCAAGGCGATGGGAGCTCGGTGGCTGCGGCTATGGCGGTAGGACGGCGGCGGCTGCGTCAGCCATGGCGCGGGGAGGGCGAGGGAGAGAGGCAGGGGAGGAGTGGAGGCATCCAGCGTCTTCGGGGCGCGACGTGGAGGTCGTCCAGGCCGTTCCCGCAGCGAGGCAGCGGCCAGGGCGGCAAGCAGCGGCCGCGGTGGCGCGCGGCCGTGTGCCGGCGTCACCTGCCTGCCTGGCTGCCGAAGCAGCTGGCTGGCTCGGGCCAGCACAGTGCTCGGCCGCCAGGTGGGCCGGCTGTTCCAGGTAAGTGGGATGTGCCCTCTTTCTCTCTCTTTTCTATTTTTCTTTCTGTTTTGTTTTCTTTTTCAACTTTGTTGAATTAATAAAAATGCTAGAACATTTTTATTAATCATGAAACTAGTCATGCCCACTGTATATAATATGAACAACATGGAACATTTTAGTTTATGATTATTTGGGCACCTAAATTATTTTATAGCATTTAAATGCCCAAATGCAATTACAATATGAATTAATCCAGGGGCCCTTGGATGTCCTAGAAAATTGTGCACCATTTTTGGCAGAGGTTTAAGACCAAGGCAATGATGATGAACATTATTGAAGGGCATTTTGGGTACATTGGAAAAGATTTTATTAAACCCTAGTTGTTAGAAGAGGGGTGCTGGGGATTCTGTCATTCCCATTTCAAGTTTCGGTAGAAAGTAAACATGATGCACACTCTAGCTAGTCCTAATGCAAGCACTGACTAGGGATGTGACATTCTGTCTTCCGCTATGTCGCTATAGGTTCATTTCTATCGTTTGTCTTCAAAACCCTCATGTTTTGAAGACTTTCGTAAAAATCGCCTATTCACCCCCCTCTTGTCGATAACTTGCACTTTCAAGCATCCAAGAGGAATTGTGGATCGCCGAGTGACCAAGTTTGTGAAGACTTTCCACGAGTGATTGGGCGAGGTCTGTGTGACATTAGCTCAAGGGGAATACGGTGAGGACTTGGTGTATTGGACTGTGTGTCCAAGACTGGGTGTCCGGGACTGTGTGTCCTCAGGTTTGAATACCTAGCCGCCCCAACCAGACATACAACTGTCACAAAAGTTGGAACTGGTCTAACAAATCATTGTCTTCACCAAGCCTACTGGTTCTATTTCCTCAACCCTTCCATTTACTCATTCATGTGTTGATGAACTTGATCTGTACTGTTTGAAGACTTTGACTGAAGACTTTCTCAATTTCCTCAACCCTATTTCTTCAGTCCGCAGTCTTCAGCCTGCTTATCCTGTTGACACGATACTTGTGCTATGTGTTTGCTTTCATTTCATCATGATGACCATGCAACTGTTTTGTTGTGCATGCACTTGAGTATTTATTCCACTTCTAAGTAGTTCGTTGCTTAGGAAATTCCTCAGCTAAATTTCCTCAGTGATGAATTTGTAAAAATTTCCTATTCACCCCCCTCAAGTTGATATAATGCACTTTCAGTAAGCCGACCATAGGTTGAACTTCGGGCGACTGCCTCTAGAGCATAGATGTCCCGGAGTACGTGCTTCCTCTCCCTTTTAGGGATATGGGTAACGTAAATCATGTTTACTTCTATTACCTCATTAAGAAAATTCGTTTGGCCTCCACTGTTGGGCCACCGATGTTCATCCTAGTCTTCACTGCGATTTTGGTTTTACTCTGACCCTCCGTTGCTACCTTGCCAGCCTATTTGAAGACCCAACAATTTCTGTTAGTGTGAGTTGCTGGCTTGTCCTCGGTGCCATGAATTCTCCATGGTTTGTCCAATATCTTGTCTAGCTGGCTAGGTCCATCCTTGTTCCCTTTAATGGGTTTCGTTTCAGCCTGAATCTAGGTCTAGTGAACCCCCGCGTTCACTGCGGCGTCCTCTGTGTTGCTACCGCCATTTTTATGCTTGCGCTCGTTTTTATTGCGCTTATGCTTCCCATTAGCGACGTGAGTCTCCGAGGTGCCCGCCTCGCCATTATGGGTACTGCAGGTAAGCCAGCTATCCTCTCCCGTGCAAAAGCGGGTCATGAGTGAGGTGTGGTCAGCCATGGTTCTCGGTTTATCCTGTCGGAGCTGGCGGGCGAGCCACTCATCTCGGATGTTGTTTTTGAATGCCACAATGGCCTCGGCCTCGGAACAATCTATAATCTGGTTCTTCTTAGTAAGGAGTTGATTCCAGAACTTTCGAGCTGATTCGTCGGGCTAATGTGTGACGCGGTTGAGGTCATAGGCGTCCGGAGATCAGACGTAACTTCTCTGGAAATTTGCCTGAACGACGTCCTCAAGGGCTTCCGAGCTACCGATAGAGTGGAGGCAGGCTGTTGAGATAATGCTTGGCCGACCCATTTAGCATGAGCGACAAGTATTTAATGGTGTGGAGGTCATCTCCGTTGGTCATGTGTATGTGGAGGAGAAAATCCTCGATCCATACGGTTGGGTCCGTAGTGCCATCGTCTGCTTTTATGGTGATGGGCTTAAACCCTTCCGGGAACTGATGTTCCATTACTTTGACTGTAAAATAGATCAGTTGGGCCGGACCATGGCACCGAGTTGTATCGCGTCAGAGGTCGGGTGAAAGCCATGCATAGGCTTTATCTCGGGCGCGGTTGCTCCTTTCTAACCAGGCATCATAGCCGTCAAGCCCGATGGGTGCACGTCCTCTCGATCCGTAGATGGACCAAGGAGGTGCTCGATTTGCCTCAATGTGATGTTGATCATCGTGAGGATCTAGGTTATCCATTGGGTCCATGCCATAACGGTGTGGAGTCAGTCTTGTATTGTGGTTTACTCGCACTGGCCGGTACCGACCTCTAGGGGGGCAGTCAGGCATGTCGGCGGTTAGTTTATCATCGAACTTTGGCAGCAAATGCATGCAGGGACATGTTTTGGGCGCGCTATGGAGTCGGTCTTCGAGATACTGTTTGGTCGAGAATACTTCGACCCACTTCTTGTTTAGTGCATCTATGTGGGCTTGCAGCAGCTGCTGCTGCTGGTTGCATTTCATGCTTCGAGTGATGGCGATGATATGTCACTGAAAGCGCTCTTGCACTACTGTAGGATGTTGCTAACGTGACACTACGATCAGAGACCTTTCGAGAAACTGTGTGCGATGCAATAATCGCAAACGGTGTTGTATGAAAACCATTAGAAATGTGTAAAACGTTTGCGATGATGGATGCATCAAACATGGTTCAGGTTTTATTTGCGTGTGCGATGAAGGGCATACGGTTCAGTTCAATGAACTGTTTGCGATGAGGAGGAACAAAAGAAACGGGCAGCCAAATGAAGGCTTTGTGATATACGACATTCGGTTCACTCGCATGAACTGTTTGCGTTGAGACATGAGAACAGAAATGGTTCAACTTAACAAGATGTGTGTGATACACGGCAAACAGGTCTGTAATCAGAAATGTGTGTGAAGACCGATAATAACACAGACGGTTGCTGCTAATAAGACGTGTGTGTTGTGCGATGGGATTGCATACAGAACAACTATATATATAGACACACACACACACACACACACACACACACTTATAAGGACATGCATGCATAACCAAATTAAACATCCACTTACATAGGTGGTTACTACAACCATGGATTTGCACACACCATAATAAACTATTACATGCATAATTACATAGGTGGCTATGACACACATGACATTTCCACACACCAATAAAGAAAACTATGTATTACATGCATGATTAACTTGCGTAAATGATCATCTGATCATCATCTACTTCTTTTGACGCTTGCACTTCTTGTGGCTCGATTCGGACTCGTCGACTTGGGTAACGAGGCACTTCCTCATGTCAACGATCCGCCTGTGCATCTCGTAGCATGTGTACATGCTCTTGGCCGCAAACCTGAGGTGAGGTTCATCCATTTGCCGCATCCATGCCCTGTGCCAGGATACGGGACTTGTTCTCTTGGCATCCTGCTTCATCTTTTCGTAGTAGGGGTCGATGATGGCGAAGGCGAGTTCAACCAGGGAGTCCTTCTTCGTGCTGCCTCAGACCCTGTAGTGCTCACGGATTTCGACAAGGTTCTGGCAGGCCAAGCCCATAACCTTGAGCGCTTTTGCATCGTCGGTGGTTTCCACCGTGGCGCACTTGTAGTCGGTGCTGTTGACAAACCTGTTGATACGGTCGTAAGGCTCTTTGGCCATGAAGTTGTGGTAGATGAGGACATGATGGCGCACGCACAACTGGGCGATGGTAACCTTACGATCTATGTCGGGACGACCAGTAGTGTATTGGACGTCGATGCCGACTACCTTGTACTTGTCTCCAGCAAGCAACTGCTCAACGGTGTTGATGTAGTCATCCACCACGGCCGGGTCGATGGTGTACACCACCAAGAGACCCATCTCCCTCGCGTGGGTCTCCACTCTATGCTTGCTGAACTCCATTGGAGTGCCACTGGACATCCCCTCTCTATGTGTCGTCGTGGGTGTGCTTGTTGTGTTGTGGGGCGCGATTGAAAGGTTGAAGAGACTAATGTTATAATGGCCACGGGAATTAAAGGGGAAGCCGAACGGCCAGGAATATTGGCAGGCCCTGTTGGCAGTTCTAATTTGCAGTGCGTAACTCCATCGTGCCGCACGTAACTGCGTCACGTGGAAACGCGCGCGGCACAACCGCATGCATATGGGGCCCCATACGTGATTGTGCGCACGCCGAACCGCTGGCAGAGCACGCGCGGAGGGACGCGAGCAGAGCGCTCCGAGGTCGCCTCAAGGAAAAGCTGTCCACAAGCCGAGCGCGCGGACAGACGCGAGCAAAGCGCGCCAACGGACGTGACAGAGCGCGTCGCGGCGCCTAACGATGAGCAGAGCTTGCAGAGGGACGGGAGCAGAGGACGGCAGAGTGATACGTGGCAAATAAGACGAACTATGCGAGCGATGTCGGAGACATCATGCACGAATCAAATTAGAGTTGCGTGTGCGATACGTGGTAGACAGTTGATCCGTCAGAGCTGTCTGTGATGGAATAAGTCATGTGTGTTGTGGGTAAATGCTTGCTGGTGTATAACCTTAAATTTAACCAAAAAAGTGTTAATGCATGTTACAAAAATTGTATAGCTGGAAACTATGTTCAAATACGACTCCAACGATATAATCTATGGTGACATGCATTCGTATTTTATTAGTTAAATCCTACTTAAAAACCAGGACGGGGGTATAGTAGGTAATTAAATCGCAAACATTTTTTATTAACTGTATGTGTATGTGTCCTCTCTTCCTCCTCTCGCACGTCTTGTCACCCCGCTGTTGTAGACGGCTTACATCACAAGATTGCGCAGCGCGCGGGGGCGTTCTTTTAGCCAAACGGTGGCGCCAATGAATCTTCGGTGAGCCCATTCACATGCAACCTCGCAGGTTCCCACGCAAGCTTCCCGCCTGACTCAGCGAAATCCCCCAAAATCCCAATGCTTACCGGCCTGCTATAAAAACCCTCATGGCTGGCGAGTCCTGCGTCGCATTTTCCCCTCCCTCCCTGTGTCTGAGATATGGACCATGGGTACCCTCAGCGCCTACCCTTGGTATTTTAAGACAAATAACAGCCGCTTGGTCGACTGCAGCCGTCTGCTCTTCGAGTCGCCTCCTAGGGTAGCCTGCCCTAGGAGCCGGCTGCCAGCAGGCGGCAGGGACCCAACAGGCGACGACACCAAGCACCACCAGCCAGCAGACGGCCCCGCACTCCACCCTCAGGGAACACACTGAGGTGAGTCCTGGCATGGCGGGGGCGTGGCTACAGGAGAACATGTCCTTAGAAGATCTACAAGGACGTGGCTGCAGTGACCGTGTACTTTGGGAATATCTCCTAAGCGGCGGATCGCTGTAGCTATGAGGCTCGTGACCAAGCAGCGGTCAGAAGAGGCCACGATCCCACTACCCACAAATGGCGGGGACACCAGGCGGCTGGCCCCACCGGCCAGCGAGCAAGCTCAAGAACAAATCGCCTCTGGCAGGCGGCTGGGGGAGACGGACGTCCGGTAGCAGACGGCACACCCCGCCCTAGAAGTCCGAGCCTCATCAAGGTGACGAGACGGGGCGAGGCGGCAGCGTACGGCGAGGGATGATGGCACTGTAGCCATCTCCTTCCCGACGAGGTTGTCGTCAGCAAAAGCACCCCCACAGTGAAAGACAATCACGAGGGGCCCGCAGGCGGCGGGCCCCAGCAGACAGGCGGCAAGGCCGGCGCCAGAAGACACTGACAGCTGGGGACCACGCCGTCGAGATTACCATTGTACCCCTGGGGGGTAGGCCTATATAAACCCCCCAGGGTCCTCCATGTTGAGGGCTGGAAGGTTGGCTATTAGAAGTTCACAAGACAAGAGCCCTAGATAGGAGAGAGAGGAGGTGAGCTAGCCTTGCCCATCTTCTTCCTTTAGACATCACAGCTCAAGGAGCAATCCTGTAGCTACTCTAGTGCTATCAGTGATGACGCGGAGTCCCCGCAGAGCAGGACTAGGGGTGTTATCTCCCCGGAGAGCCCCGAACCTGGGTAAGATTCGTAGGTGTCCTAAGTATCGCCTTATCCCGCTTCCCGAGCCTGGCGATGTTCTTTTGACCCCATGCATGATAAGCCATCCTTTGGCATATGTCGTCCCAAAACCCCGACATTTGGTGCCCACCGTGGGGCTAGGTGCACCGTCGTCCAGAGACATGTCCTGGACGGGAACCTTGTTCCTCCCCGGCGAGAGTAGCCAGCCCGGCACGCCCGCTGGCGTGGAGACCGGGATGCTTCGCAGCGCTGAGGCTGCATGCGTCGCGAGCGGGCTCGCCGATCTGCTCGGTGCCGCCCGCGTCCACGACGAACCTTCTCCGGCGGCCGAGCCAGTGGCGCCGGAGAGCTTCCTCGTCGAGCTCCTCGACAGGCTCCACCTCGTCGACGAGCGCGCCTCTGACGTGGAGTCAGTGGGCTCTTCTGACCCACCAATAGACATGATCGTCGACCCCGACGACTCCTTCCCCGAGCACGTGGAGATCGTCAACGACCCTCTTCCCGTTCTTCCGATCTGCGGCACCATCGGCATCGTCACACAGGTGCTCGTCACCGACCACGGCGAACCGTCGTGCCGAACGGGCCCAGACCCGCTCGAGGCCGCTCTGCAGCACCTCACCGCCCCCGTCGCGGCGGGGGCAGACGGCGCGGAGTTGGAGGCACTCCGCGTCTCGCTCCTCGACAGCGCCAACAAACTGGCCTCTTCCCGACGCCTCACTAAAGCTTACCGTCGCAAAATGGACCGCGCCATCTGTGGCACGCCGGTTGCTGGCGAGCCTAGCCGAGCCGGCGTTGTCCGTGATCACGGCGGGCTGCTAGCGGATATGCTAGGAGCCTCGTGGCCTGTCTACCTCACTCCATCGGAGAACCTAAGGGCTGCCCAGGCAGCAGTCGATGAGATGGGTCACTTGGAGGGAGACGAGCTCCGTTGCATGACCCAGCGTGCCCGCCAGCTCCTCGATGCTGCTGCTACGCAGCAGGAGGCCCGTCACCGGGTATCAGAGGTGGCTGCGCACGCCGACAACCGCCCTCTTCGGCGGGAGCAGGGATCCACTCCCCGCTCTCCAACAGTCGGCGCCACCGACCGGCAAGACTCAGAGCCCGCTGCCAGCCACAGCCGGCAGACGCGCTTCACCATCGAGCGCGATGAAGACGGCCGCCCAAGGGCCATAGAACGACGAGGGGAGCAGCCGCCTTCTCCCAGGTGGGAGAGGTGCGTTTCTCCTCCGCCTGTTGACCATCCCTCTCTGGCAGGCTGCCTGGGCCGCCGCGAGGGGGTTGGGGAGAACGACGCCTGCCACCGCCTGGACCGTATGGCTCGCTCCCAGGCGGTTGAAGAAGAAGATGACCTCGCTTCGGCCTGCTGTTAGACTTCACCGACGCCTTCACGCGCAACTTCACCAGCACCTACAAGCGCTCGCCCAAGCCGCGTCAGCTCTCCCTGTGTGTCCAAGGCCCGGACGAGTCGGCTCGTGACTATCTGACGCGTTGGGCGGAGCTGCAAAACTCTACGAGGGAGTGCACGAGGTACAAGCCATTGAGTATTTCATGGCCGGGTGCAGAGAGGGCACCTTGCTCAAGCACCGGCTCCTGTGCGACGAGTCGACCACGTTGGATGAGCTGCTAAGCATAGCGGACAAGTACGCCACCGCTGACTCCTCCATGAAGACCGAGCTACAAGTGGATGCTTCCGGCAAGATGACCCCTCCAACTCCCAAGAGGCCGGCAGGAGAATCTAGCCAGCGCCAGCAGAACAACGACCAGAAGCGTAAGGCCCAGGCGCTGGCTGCCAACAGCCGGCTGGTGGCAGCGGTCGACGGACAGCAGCCAGAAGCTCAAGCAGGGCCCAAGCGCCAGAAGGGCGGCAAGCCGGTGTGGCAGCCGGCCTTCTCCTTGGATCAAGCCTTGGACGCCCCTTGCAAGTTCCACAGCGGCGCGAAGCCCTCCAACCACACCACATGAAAGTGTCACTGGCTCACGAGGATTGCGAGGGGAGAAGCTCTGCCCCCGCCGCCTGCTGGACAGCCGGCTCCGCCTCCTAATCCGCCGGCTGCTCGTCCTGGCGGCCAGATCTAGGACGAATTTGTCACACCCTGCATTTTGTAACATGTTATTTGCATCAATGAAGCATGAAAATTTGGACCAGCAAATTTTTTTGGCATCATTTGGCTTTTATTTGGAATTGAGTTTTTCTTCATGTGCTTTTATGTGCTCATTAAAGTCAACTATTACCTCTTGTAGAATTCATCTCCATACCCAAAACTTCTGCCCAATGATCATGCCAAGTGTTATATAACAGTATAGTGTTTTCTTACAAAATTAATTTGGCCAAAATGTATTTTATAAATTTAGTATTCCTAAAACCCTTGAATTGAGGTTTGCACTACAAGTGCTTGATTTAGGGTGAGAAAATTATTTCAAAAGGTATATTTGAGACCAAGTAGTCATAGGATTCCCAAAAACCACAAAAGTATAATTTTAAAAGTTATTTTCCTATTTTATTTAAAAGCTTTTTCTTAAGGCCAGAAATGGTCTTTAATAGGGAAAAATTATTTAAGTATTTCAAAACTATTTGCCAAAATTCAGGGAGACTCATAGGACATATATTGTCCATATATAAGAGTTTCAACACTTGGTCATGTTCAAAATAATGGGCTAAACCCTCTAAAACCCTTTCTAGATATTTCAGGCTTTTGAAATATTTACAAAGGAAATATTCTCCAAAAATTCCAGGGAAATTCTATTATGTCACATATGACATATTTGATGATCTTGCCAAGTCCCATGCCTTGGGAAGCAAGATAACCTCCTCAAAACCCTTCAAAATCATTCTGTCCATATTTGAAGTTTGAGCAACTCTACATTGCTAAACTTATCCAAATGCTCTCAAACTTGGTGCACATGCTAGAATGGCCTAATAAGGCATCTAGACCAAATGGCACAAGATTTGGAGTAGGGTAACTTGATCAGAATACCCTAAAACCCTTTCTGTTCAAATGCAAATTTGAACAACTTTACATTACCAACTTTTTACCTGGAGCTTCATACTTTGTGGGCATGATCAATACCCCAAATGATGAAACTACACTAAGTGGTGCATCAAGGGGAGATGATTAGCTTGACTCAAATAAGATGAAGTCATTTCTGTTGATTTCTAGGGTTCATCAAAGTTACATTGGCTAGTTTCTTCAAATGAGCCCAAATTTGGAGAAACACCCTATTTTCTTATAACATTCAACCCTGTTAAGTGTCATGGCAAGTAGAGATCATTTGCTTGAACAAAGCTTGATCAAACACCTTCTGCAATTTTACCAAAACTACCATCTTGACCACTTTTACTATTTACCTTGGCCTCAACTTTTTACCACAGCTTCATCTGGTTACTATCTATCTCCAGTAACTCCCCCATGTCCCCAGCTCCATGATTGAGGGGTGAAAACCCTAGATCACCTTGCTGGACAGCCATTTTCTACCAAGTTACCAGCTTCTCTTCTCTCTCACAGCATCTCCAGAGCATCCAAGGCCTCATCCGTATTACTTGCATCACCCTGGACCCCCCAGACACGGCGGACGTGCCCAGGAGGCCAATGGCATGCCATGGCATGCGATAAGGCCGCTCCAGAGCGCGCTATAGTGCGCCCCCGCACTGTAGCTTCGCCCAATCGCCTGCCCCCGACAGCCTCGAGCTCTCCCCTCGCACCAGTCGATGCCCCTCGACGTCCGCGACCTCCCCGGCGCTGTTCCCCCTACTCCTCCGCCCTCCAGTGGCTATCTTCACACGCGCACTGGCCGCCCGCAGCATCCACTCGCCGGCCTCACACGCGCGCGCTGTCTGGAGCTTCCCCCGCTCCTCCTCTCTCCTCTACTAGGCGTAGGACTCGTCCACGGACCTCCCCGACTCTAGCACAAGCACCAGAACGACCTCTGGCCTCGCCCAGGACCTCGCCGGCGCACGAGTCCATGGTGGACCGTGGGCTCTGCTATATAAGCCCGCCCGGGCCTCTCTAACGGCACCAACAGCCTCCCCTCATCCCCTTTAGCCCTCCAGCACCACTAGTTCATCCCCGAAGAGCCCCAGTGCTCGGGATCGACCGGAGCTCCGCCGCGTCGGGCAGCCGGCGATCTCGTAGTACGAGCCCCCTCAATTCCTCCTTTTGCTCGATTTGGAACCGCCGCACCTCACTGATGCTTTCCCCTCTCTTCCCCCTCTCTGCAGCTACCGGATTCGAGCTAGCCAGCGACCTCCCGACGACCCTCCGCCGTCCCACCTCGCCGCCGGCGAACCAGGCCTCCCCGGCGAGTCGCACCACCACCACTGCATCCGCGACTCGCTGCTGAGTCCATCCCTGCCATCCATTTGCCCCGCCGTTCCCGGATTCGCCGCCGGTGAGCTCGTCGTCGCCGTGGCCGAGAGGTTGAAGATGACAGGCGGGCCCCGCCTGTCATCCTCACCGCTCCCTCTCTCCCCTCGCAGCCGCTGACCGCTGGGCCCCGCCCGTCAGGTTTAAAACCCTGACGCGCGCGCGCGCTGGCGCCCGAAGCGGCTGGGCTAGATGCCCTGGGCCGTGCAATGTGGCCGCTCTGGCCCAGTGGCACAGGGCCATTTCTTTTTATTCTTTCTGTGATTAATTCAATTAATTTTACAGAAATGAATATTAGTCCAAATGAAATAATTCCAACTCCTAAATTCTTGTAATATTCCAACCTATTTAATGGTGTCACTTTCACACATATCCATGAAACTTTTATGTTCTGTTCAAATTTAAATTCAAATTTGAACAATAAAACTCTTGTTCTAAAATCCTTAGGTTCCATTATGTCACTCCAAAACTCCAACCAAGAATTTTCTCCATCTTAGTTTTCCCTCTAGTATTTAACAAAAATAAGTTGACATTTTTCTGAGCACTTTGATTTTTCTGTTTTTATTGTGGTCTTATTTTTCCGTTGTTATTATGCGACGTATAGATACCGTATTTGACAAAGTTGCTGAAGAAGGAGAAGGAGAAGGATTTGAAGACTTTGAAGACCAAGCCAATCCAGGCAAGCAGCCCTTTGAGCATGATACACTTGTTCTTCGGAACCCGTTTGTTTCCGATGCATGATGATAGAGTTACGGTGGTGACCTAGATGAACCACCACATGATGCATGCTTTGCTCATGATCTTGCTATGAGCTAGTTGTCATGCAAAAAGTTAGTAGTGATGCTTAGTGATGCATGTGTGACAGGAACCTCCGTGGTTGAAATCTTTGCATAAACCCCATCGGGTGCCCCTAATGCCCGAGGGGGATGTTGAGTAGGTCATCACTTGAGGAAGAAGTGATGTGCCGGTGAAAATCTTGTGCATGGGTGAATGATGGTTTAGATTTATGTGTGACTACCGTCCCAACCAAACATGTGCAACCACTCTACCCCTTATGGGACGGGGCTTTATTGATTACTTAGGTCGATACTAGCATGGTCCCCACATTACTAGTGACGGGAAGACTTGAGGTCTTTCCAGAGACGGGGTCGTGCTTGGATAGACGACCATGACTGTTTTTACAGGGCACCGGACACACCGTTGGTCCCTTCGGGTACGCATGACATTGAAATTAGGGCAAGTCCCGTGATCTATTGTTTGTACTCGAGGGCCGTGTACCAACTAGTGGACTCTATGTTAGTGTCGTCTAAGGAAAGATAATGACCGGGTGCTTCCCCCGAGTACTTGAGGTACTGCAGGATCGTGGGTGACACGAAAGATTCCCGGATCTTGTGGGTAAAGTACGCAACCTCTGCAGAGTGTAAAACTATTCGAATAGCCGTGTCCACGGTCATGGACAGTTGGGTGGTGCTACTTAAACTATGTCCAGAATTTTACCACATCAATGGAAATATGTGTGTGATGAGTCAAGGTGGTGACTTGACTCGATGAGTTGAATCAAACTCATGTTGATATCGGTAACCTGTCTTCGAGGTTACGTGAAGTTATTGATGCATATACTTGATATTTATTCTAGCCTATTGCTAGATTGCTCATTATTGTTCAATTGCATTGTTACTTTGAGCCACATCATGGGTTGCTTGCGAGTACATTCAAAGTACTCATTGGCCTGCCACTGGTTATTTAATTGGCCAGGCATGGAGGAACAGGAATATGAAGAAGAGTTCTTTGGAGACGAACATGCGAACTAGGACGCTATCCCAGTCAGAATGCCTGTAGGGTTAAGGCAGATGGCATGGGTTCTACCTATCATCGAAGACTTCCGCTATTTGAGTTATTTGCTATTCAGCCCTTGAGGCTTTATCTATGTAATACTTGGCCATAATGGCCATAATTTGTGTAAGACGATATGTATGGATGTAAGACTCTTGTTATTCAGCTTCTGTGTGTTCAGTGAGCATTGATCTCTGGGATCACTGTACACGTGCATTCGGTGATCTCGACTTCTAAGTCGGGGTCCCCACAGAGCTGGTATCAGAGCCATCCTGACTGTAGGAAGCCTTAGTTAGCATGGGCGTTAGTTAGATGAGACCCCCTTTTTTTATAAAAACCTTATGAACCTCTCTTCTTTTCTAAACCTGAGATTTCATCAGCTTATTAACCTATCCTATTCCACCTTTGTAGATGGCCGCTGTACCCGAAGAGCACCTGACCACTGGGTTTCCCTTGCTTCTCGAGGATAGCCTCCAGGAGTGTCAATTCCATCGAGCGCCCATCCTCACCTACCTTGAGCATTGGGTTAGCGACACTGAGGTGGAGTACCACGTGGAAGTGATCGTGAAGGCAAACGATCCTCCCACAAGTTGGTTCTTCGAGGGACCCCAGATGGCAACACTACCTCTCGCTGTCGAGGCTGCTGCACTTAAGGCACTAACCCATCTCCGCGAGCTTCTTCCGGAGATGGCAGCTAAGATGACAACCCGCTTCTTGCCTTACCGGAAGGAAGCTGAAGATGAAAGCAGCGCACTAGCCCCTCCACTGAAGGAAGGACTCTCGCTTCGGTTCCAGACCTACTTTAGTCTATGTGCCGACAACTTGGCACAAGACTTGGCCTCGGAATCGATGAAGCTTTGAGAAGAACTTCACAAGACCAAGGCACTTCTTCGTCGAGCTCAAGAGAAGACAAATAGGATCAAGAAGGAAGGAGAACCTTCCGGACAGTCCACTATCGCATACCGAGGCGGAAGGCCCTCCAAAGATGTATCTTCCAAGAATGAAGAACCACCTTGGCGACGCCGGATGACGGCACGGGAATATCGCAAGCTTTTCCCTGCACCACCGACAAAGCACTATCGTATCCAACTCCTCCACTCCCCCACACCCTCAAGTCACAAGGGGGCCCAGACAGATGAAAACAAGGAGGAAGACCCAGAAGAGCCGGAATACGCGACCGAGCATTCCGCCGCTTAGGCATTATTCGCTACTCGGATATGCCAGTTCGTGACCTCTACGGTAGAATAGGTCGTGTAACCCCTATGCGCAGTCAAGTCCTTGTATGGTTCATATGAAACCATCTAGTGTTTGCTTTTGTTGTGTTTGGATGTATGTCGTATTCTTCCTTCGGGAACATGTAAACGACTACATCACCCATTTGGATTTTAATAAATGTGTTTTGGCCTTTCGGCCCTTGCATGATTTGATTAGTGTCACACCCACCCCCTTACTAGGCATCCATCTTGCTTTCCCTCTTCCAAGTCATGAGACCTTTTACCGCTCCAACAGGATGCCTATTGTAACTCGTACTGGTACCTCTACCCAGCAGCCTGAAGCCGGAGCATCCGCTCAGTCAGAGGCCGGTCACGACCAAACCAACGACCAGGCTCCACCACCACCACCTCCTCCGAACATGGACATGGCTCAGCTTCTCCAAGCTTTCCGAGAGGAACGCCAAGCCAACACCGCAGCCCTTCAGTTGATTGCTCAAGTTGTCACCAACAACCGCCAGCCGGCGGGGAATGGCAATGGACGTTCCACGTTGGCAGAGTTCAAGAAGCATGCACCGCAAACTTTCATCGAGACTGCTAAACCCCTGGATGCAGACGACTGGGTCCGCACCATTCAGGACATACTGGAACTAGTCGGATGCACCGAAGACCACGAGAAGGTGGCTTATGCAGCCCACTTCCTCGGGGGGACTGCTAGAGCTTGGTGGGATGGATTCAAGGTCATGCATGCTGAACAAGACATCACTTGGGTCAACTTCAAGGCAGAATTCTGCAAAGCCCACATTCCTTCCGGAATCATGGCTATCAAAAAGCGTGAGTTCCGAGCCCTGAAGCAAGGAAGTGGCACTGTCAAGGAGTACATGCAGAAGTTCAGTGTTCTGTCAAGGTATGCCCCTGAAGATGTCAGCACTGATGCTGCAAAAGGGAGCGCTTCATGGAAGGCCTCAATCAGACTCTGCAATACTCGCTTGTCGTGTGCGACTGCCCAACCTTCCCTGACCTGGTGAACAAGGCACTTATGCTTGAAGACAAGCGGCGTGCTTTGGAAGACACTCGCAAGCGCAAGATGGTCAGCAAGGGAAGTTCCAGCAACCAGAAGCCTCGTCCGTGGTAGTCAGCCCCGGCCAAGCCAACCTATCAGCAGCCAAGAGCTCCTGCACCTCGTACCAACTATCAGCCCCAGAAGTATGCCAACCCAAGGCCAACTTTCAACCCCAATAACAGTGGTGGCAACAAGATCAACAATCCAAACCAAGTCACTTGCTTTGGATGTGGTCAGTCAGGACACATCTCAAGGGTGTGCCCCAACAAGAAGCCTGATACCCCGCGCCCCAATGCGCAGAACCCAGGACAAGGCCGCGGCATGCCGCCAAGGAACCCAACTCCTCGCAACCAACCTAACCAGGGGAAGGGGCGTGTGAATCACGTCACTGCTGAAGAAGCCCAGGAAGACCCGGACGTCGTGCTGGGTACGTTCCTTGTCAACTCAGCACCTGCAACTGTCTTGTTTGATTCTGGAGCAACACATTCATTTGTCACTCAAAGATTTGCATTAAAAAGTGGCATGACCCCTACACCCCTGAATAACCCTATGGTGGTACAAACCCCCGGAGCGGAGATGAGAGCCAAGATAGGCTGTAAGGGAGTCAGTATTACCATTAACGGTGTAGATTTCCTAGCAGACCTCATCGTCCTGAGATCACAAGGCTTGGATGTGATCCTAGGCATGAATTGGCTCAGCAAGCACCAAGGCTTGTTAGACTATGCCAATCGGACAGTCACCGTGACCAATGACCAAGGAGTCGAAGTCAAGTTTGCTTCCAACTCCTCTTCCGCTCAAGCTGCTCAAGTCAACTGTCTGTCTGAAGTTGGGCTAGAGCAAGTATCGGTGGTATGCGAGTATCCTGATGTCTTTCCGGATGAACTACCGGGAATGCCCCCTGACCGTGACATTGAGTTCATTATCGAGCTCGTGCCCGGAGCAGGACCCATCTATAAGAAGCCTTATAGAATGGGGACGGAAGAATTAGCCGAGTTGAAGAAGCAACTGGAAGAGCAGCTGAGGAAGGGATTTATCCGCCCAAGTGCTTCCCCTTGGGGATCACCTGTTCTATTTGTGGCAAAGAGGGACGGTACCATCCGCTTATGCATTGACTATTGTTCCCTCAATGAAGTTATAATCAAGAACAAATATCCACTTCCCAAGATCGAAGATCTGTTTGATCAGCTCAGCGGAGCCAAGGTGTTCTCCAAGATCGACCTCAGATCTGGGTACTACCAGCTGAAGATCAGACCCCAAGATATTCCGAAGACGGCATTCGTAACCAGATATGGCCTGTACGAGTGCACGGTCATGTCCTTTGGGTTAACCAATGCCCCAGCTTACTTCATGTATCTCATGAATAAAGTCTTCATGGAATATTTGGACAAGTTCATCGTTGTCTTCATCGATGACATTCTTGTCTTCTCGAAGACGGAGGAAGAACACGAGCAACATTTGAGGATGGTCCTAGACAAGCTTCGGGAGCACCAACTTTATGCCAAATTCAGCAAGTGTGAGTTCTGGCTGCATAAAGTTGGATTCTTAGGTCATGTCTTGACCGAAGAAGGATTATCTGTTGATCCCGCAAAGATCGAAGCTGTGACCCAATGGCAATCTCCAACGACCGTCAAGGAAGTCAGAAGCTTCCTCGGACTTGCGGGCTATTACCGCAAATACGTGGAAGGATTCTCTAGCATTGCCCGACCAATGACTCAGCTCCTCAAGAAGGACAAAAAGTTCGAGTGGACGCCAAAATGCGAAGAGAGCTTCCAAGAGCTCAAGAAGAGATTGACCACCGCCCCAGTTCTGGCAACACCTGATATTCACAAGGAGTTCGTGATATATTGTGATGCCTCTCGAACCGGATTGGGAAGCGTTCTGATGCAAGAAGGCCGAGTCATAGCCTACCTCTCTAGGCAACTACGACCTCATGAGAAGAACTACGCTACTCACGATCTTGAGTTAGCAGCAGTGGTTCATGCCTTGAAGGCATGGCGACATTACCTCCTAGGGAAACGGTGTGAGATATACACAGACCACAAAAGTCTGAAGTACATTTTCACCCAAAAGGAATTGAACATGAGGCAGCGAAGATGGTTGGAACTCATCAAAGACTATGACCTCAGTGTTCAATATCACCCCGGGAAGGCTAACGTGGTGGCCGATACCTTAAGCAGGAAGGCTTGCTCTTTGAATGCCATTATTCAAGAAAGGCAGCCAGCCTTGTTTAAGGAACTTGAACAATTCAGTTTGGAATTGGTCACCCCGGTTTTCTGGATCACCTAGAAGTCAGACCGACCCTGATGGACGAAGTCAAGAAGGCCCAAGATGGACACGCAAGCATTGAAGGCATCAAGAAGAAGATGAAGCTAGGCAAGGCCCCAGGATTCTCTGAAGACGAGCACGGGATTGTTTGGTACAAAGGCCGCATATGCGTACCAAATAAGATGGAGCTGAAGAACCTGGTCCTGCAAGAAGCTCACGACACTCCGTACTCCATCCACCCCGGAGGAACCAGGATGTATCAAGACTTTAAGGCAATATTCTGGTGGCACGGGATAAAAAGAGAGATTGCAACCTATGTTGCAAAGTGTGATGTGTGCCAAAGGGTCAAGGCTGAATATCAGCGACCCGCTGGATTGCTTCAACCACTCAAGTTTCCTGAGTGGAAGTGGGATAAAGTTGGAATGGACTTCATCACTGGATTACCGAGGTCAAATAGAGGACATGACTCCATCTGGGTCATAGTTGACCATTTGACCAAGGTGGCCCATTTCATTCCTGTCAAGACTACTTATGATGGCAACCGGCTGACAGCTCTCTACATCGACAGAATCGTAAGCCTTCACGGCGTTCCCAAGGAGATTGTGTCAGATCGAGGAACCCAGTTCACCTCAAGGTTCTGGAAGAAGTTCCAAGAAGCCTTGGGAACCAAGTTACCTTTCAGCACGGCTTTCCACCCACAGACCGGAGGTCAGACAGAACGAGTAAATCAAATTCTCGAAGACATGCTCCGAGCCTGTGTCTTGGCATATGGAGCCAAGTGGGAAGATTGTCTCCCTTTTGCCGAGTTCTCCTATAACAACAATTATCAGTCGAGCCTTCAGATGGCACCATTTGAGGTGTTGTACGGACGCAGATGTCGCACACCCCTCAACTGGTCAGAGACTGGAGAAGGGCTGGTCTTTGGACCGGATATCCTCCGCGCAGCAGAAGAGCAAGTCCAACTAGTCAGAGAGCGTTTGAAGGCAGCCAAGTCAAGGCAAAAGAGCTATGCTGACACTCACCATCGGGACATGAGTTTCCATGTCGGGGACCATGTTTACCTGCGGGTAACTCCTCTAAAGGGAACCAAGCGTTTCCACGTCAAGAGGAAGCTCGCACCAAGGTTCATTGGACCCTTTGAGATCACTGCACGACGAGGAGAAGTGGCTTACCAGTTGGAACTACCACCTGAGCTATCCGATGTGCATAACGTATTCCACGTGTCACAACTCCGGAAATGTCTCCAAGTTCCGAACAAGCCTGATCTCTACAAGGATGTTGATCACCAAGCCATTGATCTACAGCCTGATTTGACCTACTGCGAGAAGCCCATTCGCATTCTGGACGAAGCAGAACGACGGACGCGAAGCCGCACCATCAAGTACTTCAAGGTCCAGTGGAGCAACCACACGGAAGCAGAAGCAACCTGGGAACGTGAAGACTATCTTAGATCGGAGTTTCCCGATCTCTTTTAAGACCTAGTTTAGGAATCTCGGGGATGAGATTCTTGTAAGGGGGGTAGGTCTGTCACACCCTGCATTTTGTAACATGTTATTTGCATCAATGAAGCATGAAAATTTGGACCAGCAAATTTGTTTGGCATCATTTGGCTTTTATTTGGAATTGAGTTTTTCTTCATGTGCTCTTATGTGCTCATTAAAGTCAACTATTACCTCTTGTAGAATTCATCTCCATACCCAAAACTTCTGCCCAATGATCATGCCAAGTGTTATATAACAGCATAGTGTTTTCTTACAAAATTAATTTGGCCAAAATGTATTTTATAAATTTAGTATTCCTAAAACCCCTGAATTGAGGTTCGCACTACAAGTGCTTGATTTAGGGTGAGAAAATTATTTCAAAAGGTATATTTGAGACCTAGTAGTCATAGGATTCCCAAAAACCACAAAAGTATAATTTTAAAAGTTATTTTCCTATTTTATTTAAAAGCTTTTTCTTAAGGCCAGAAATGGTCTTTAATAGGGAAAAATTATTTAAGTATTTCAAAAATATTTGCCAAAATTCAGGGAGAATCATAGGACATATATTGTCCATATATAAGAGTTTCAACACTTGGTCATGTTCAAAATAATGGGCTAAACCCTCTAAAACCGTTTCTGGATATTTCAGGCTTTTGAAATATTTACAAAGGAAATATTCTCCAAAAATTCCAGGGAAATTCTATTATGTCACATATGACATATTTGATGATCTTGCCAAGTCCCATGCCTTGGGAAGCAAGATAACCTCCTCAAAACCCTTCAAAACCATTCTGTCCATATTTGAAGTTTGAGCAACTCTACATTGCCAAACTTATCCAAATGCTCTCAAACTTGGTGCACATGCTAGAATGGCCTAATAAGGCATCTAGACCAAATGGCACAAGCTTTGGAGTAGGGTAACTTGATCAGAATACCCTAAAACCCTTTCTGTTCAAATGCAAATTTGAACAACTTTACATTACCAACTTTTTACCTGGAGCTTCAAACTTTGCGGGCATGATCGATACCCCAAATGATGAAACTACACCAAGTGGTGCATCAAGGGGAGATGATTAGCTTGACTCAAACAAGATGAAAGCATTTCTGTTGATTTCTAGGGTTCATCAAAGTTACATTGGCTAGTTTCCTCAAATGAGCCCAAATTTGGTGAAACACCCTATTTTCTTATAACATTCAACCCTGTTAAGTGTCATGGCAAGTAGAGATCATTTGCTTGATCAAAGCTTGATCAAACACCTTCTGCAATTTTACCAAAACTACCATCTTGACCACTTTTACTATTTACCTTGGCCTTAACTTTTTACCACAGCTTCATCTGGTTACTATCTATCTCCAGTAACTCCCCCATGTCCCCAGCTCCATGATTGAGGGGTGAAAACCCTAGATCACCTTGCTGGACAACCATTTTCTACCAAGTTACCAACTTCTCTTCTCTCTCACAGCATCTCCAAAGCATCCAAGGCCTCATCCGTATTGCTTGCATCACCCTGGACCCCCTAGACACGGCGGACGCGCCCAGGAGGCCAATGGCATGCGATAAGGCCGCTCCAGAGCGCGCTACAGTGCGCCCCCGCACTGTAGCTTCGCCCAATCGCCTGCCCCCGACAGCCTCGAGCTCTTCCCTCGCGCCAGTCGATGCCCCTCGACGTCCGCGACCTCCCTGGCGCTGTTCCCCCTCCTCCTCTGCCCTCCAGTGGCTGTCTTCACATGCACACTGGCCGCCCGCAGCATCCACTCGCCGGCCTCACACGCGCGCGCTGTCTGGAGCTTCCCCCGCTCCTCCTCTCTCCTCTACTAGGCGTAGGACTCGTCCACGGACCTCCCCGACTCTAGCACAAGCACCAGAACGGCCTCTGGCCTCGCCCAGGACCTCGCCGGCGCACGAGTCCATGGTGGACCGTGGGCTCGGCTATATAAGCCCGCCCGGGCCTCTCCAACGGCACCAACAGCCTCCCCTCATCCCCTTTAGCCCTCCAGCACCACTAGTTCATCCCCGAAGAGCCCCAGTGCTCGGGATCGACCGGAGCTCCGCCGCGTCGGGCAGCCAGCGATCTCGCAGTACGAGCCCCCTCAACTCCTCCTTTTGCTCGATTTGGAACCGCCGCACCTCACTGATGCTTTCCCCTCTCTTCCCCCTCTCTGCAGCTGCCGGATTCGAGCTAGCCAGCGACCTCCCGACGACCCTCCGCCGTCCCACCTCGCCGCCGACGAACCAGGCCTCCCGGCGAGTCGCACCACCACCAATGCATCCGCGACTCGCTGCTGAGTCCATCCCTGCCATCCATTTGCCCCGCCGTGCCCGGATTCGCCGCCGGTGAGCTCGCCGTCGCCGTGGCTGAGAGGTTGAAGATGACAGTCGGGCCCCGCCTGTCATCCTCACCGCTCCCTCTCTCCCCTCGCAGCCGCTGACCGCTGGGCCCCGCCCGTCAGGTTTAAAACCCTGACGCGCGCGCGCTGGCGCCCGGAGCGGCTGGGCTAGATGCCCTGGGCCGTGCACTATGGCTGCTCTGGTCCAGTGGCACAGGGCCATTTCTTTTTATTCTTTCTATGATTAATTCAATTAATTTTACAGAAATGAATATTAGTCCAAATGAAATAATTCCAACTCCTAAGTTCTTGTAATATTCCAAACTATTTAATGGTGTCACTTTCACACATATCCATGAAACTTTTATGTTCTGTTCAAATTTAAATTCAAATTTGAACAATAAAACTCCTGTTCTAAAATGCTTAGGTTCCATTCTGTCACTCCAAAACTCCAACCAAGAATTTTCTCCATCTTAGTTTTCCCTCTAATATTTAACAAAAATAAGTTGACATTTTTCTGAGCACTTTGATTTTTCTGTTTTTATTGTGGTCTTATTTTTCCGTTGTTATTATGCGACGTATAGATACCGTATTTGACGAAGTTGCTGAAGAAGGAGAAGGAGAAGGATTTGAAGACTTTGAAGACCAAGCCAATCCAGGCAAGCAGCCCTTTGACCATGATACACTTGTTCTTCGGAACCCGTTTGTTTCCGATGCATGATGATAGAGTTACGGTGGTGACCTAGATGAACCACCACATGATGCATGCTTTGCTCATGATCTTGCTATGTGCTAGTTGTCATGCAAAAAGTTAGTAGTGATGCTTAGTGATGCATGTGTGACAAGAACCTCCGTGGTTGAAATCTTTGCATGAACCCCATCGGGTGCCCCTAATGCCCGAGGGTGATGTTGAGTAGGTCATCACTTGAGGAAGAAGTGATGTGCCGGTGAAAATCTTGTGCATGGGTGAATGATGGATTAGATTTATGTGTGACTACCGTCCCAACCAAACATGTGCAACCACTCTACCCCTTATGGGATGGGGCTTTATTGATTACTTAGGTCGATACTAGCACGGTGCCCGCATTACTAGTGACGGGAAGACTTGAGGTCTTTCCCGGGACGGGGTCGTGCTTGGATAGACGACCATGACTGTTTTTACAGGGCACCGGACACACCGTTGGTCCCTTCGGGTACGCGTGACATTGAAATTAGGGCAAGTCCCGTGATCTATTGTTTGTACTCGAGGGCCGTGTACCAACGAGTGGACTCTATGTTAGTGTCGTCTAAGGAAAGATAATGACCGGGTGCTTCCCCCGAGTACTTGAGGTACTGCGGGATCGTGGGTGACACGAAAGCTTCACGGATTTTGTGGATAAAGTGCGCAACCTCTGCAGAGTGTAAAACTATTTGAATAGCCATGTCCACGGTCATGGACAACTGGGTGGTGCTACTTAAACTATGTCCAGAATTTTACCGCATCAATGGAAATATGTGTGTGATGAGTCAAGGTGGTGACTTGACTCGACGAGTTGAATAACACTCATGTTGATATCGGTAACCTGTCTTCGAGGTTACGTGAAGTTATTGATGCATATACTTGATATTTATTCTAGCCTATTGCTAGATTGCTCATTATTGTTCAATTGCACTGTTACTTTGAGCCACATCATGGGTTGCTTGCGAGTACATTCAAAGTACGCATTGGCCTGCCACTGGTTATTTAATTGGCCTGGCATGGAGGAACAGGAATATGAAGAAGAGTTCTTTGGAGACGAACATGCGAACTAGGACACTATCCCAGTCAGAATGACTGTAGGGTTAAGGCAGATGGCATGGGTTCTACCTATCATCGAAGACTTCCGCTATTTGAGTTATTTGCTATTCAGCCCTTGAGGCTTTATCTATGTAAGACTTGGCCATAATGGCCATAATTTGTGTAAGACGATATGTATGGATGTAAGACTCTTGTTATTCAGCTTCTGTGTGTTCAGTGAGCATTGATCTCTGGGATCACTGTACACGTGCATTCGGTGATCTCGACTTCTAAGTCGGGGTCCCCACACATCCGCAACGAGCCTTTTCCCAAGGGCTTCTCGCTCCCCAGAGATACCCCCAAGTACAATGCATCAGTGAAACCAGAGGACTGGCTGGTGGACTACTCCACGGCTGTCAGCATAGCCACCGGCAACAGGCGTGTCGCGGTGAAGTACGTGCCTCTCATGCTCCAGGGCACGACACGGACGTGGCTGAACAGCCTCAAGCCCAACAGCATCAACGGCTGGTGAATTCCCGGAAGAAAATGGAGCCTACGTTGTCTTCACCAGCCAGACGGATGATAGGCACAGCCGGCGCCAGCAGTGCAGAGAAGTCAACTCTATTGCCGTCAAGAGTCCGAAGTTCATGCACTGGTCTGAAAGGCCTGACAGCTGGAGCTGAGAGGATCACCCGGCTGTCATGCCGTCTCCAGGGGCCTATGCCTTGGTCCTGGACGCCACTCTCTCCACTGACAGGCGGGCTTGCCATTTCTCCCGGGCTCTGGTAGACGGCGGCAGCAGCATCAACATCATGTACCAAGACACCATGGAGAAGTTGGGCATCAAAGAGAAGTAGCTTCAGCCTTCCAGGACCGTGTTCCATGGCATTGTGCCAGGCCAATCTTGTTCACCAATCGGCAAGACCAGGGTCGATGTCCTATTTGGTGACAAGACGCACTTTCGGAGGGAGCCGGTCTGGTTTGAAGTGGTAATTCTGGAAAGTCCCTATCACGTGATCTTGGGCCGGCCTAGTCTTGCAAAGTTCATGGCAGTCCCCCATTATGCCTACCTCAAGATGAAGATGCCTGGTCCCAATGGAATAATCACCATAACCGGGGACTACGAGAAGTCCATTGCATGTGCGACGGCCAGCAGTCGCCTGGCAGAAACCCTTGTTGTGGCTGAGGAGAAGCGCCGTCTGGAGCGGCTGGTGGCAATGGCTGGCGAGCAGCCGGCCATACCAGCCGATCCCAAAGAGGCCGAGCCGCAAGGCTCGTTCCAGCCCTCCAAGGACACAAAGAAGATTGCCTTGGACCCATCTCACCCGGAGCGATTCGCTGTCATAGGGTCAAGCCTAGACAGCGAATAGGAAAGCGAGCTCGTCGATTTCCTCCGTCAGAATCGGGACATCTTTGCATGGTCCCCCAAGGACTTGCCAGGAGTCCCGACGGAATTCGCCGAGCACAAGCTACACGTGAGAGAAGATGCAAAGCCTGTCAGGCAGCCACTGCGCCGCCTGTCAGAAGAGAAGAGAAGAGTCGTTGGGGAGGAGGTCGCCCGCCTGCTAGCAGCCGGTTTCATCATGGAAGTTTTTTATCCCGAGTGGCTAGCGAATCCAGTCCTAGTGCTGAAGAAGAACAATAAATGGTGCATGTGCATTGTTTACACCAGCCTGAACAAAGCTTGCCCCAAAGATCCGTTTGCTCTGCCACGAATAGATCAAGTGATTGACTCCACAGCAATATGCGAGCTTCTATCTTTCCTTGATGCCTATTCGGGGTACCACCAAATCAAGCTTGATCCAGCCGACCGTCTGAAGACTGCCTTCCTCACGCCGTTTGGGACCTTCTGCTACCTGACCATGACGTTCATCTTGAGAAATGTCGGCGCCACCTTTCAGCGTTGCATGCAGAAGTGTCTCCTCAAGCAGCTTGGCAGGAATGCCCATGTTTACGTGGATGATATTGTGGTGAAGACGGAGAAGAGAGGAACCTTGTTGGAAGATCTCCAAGAAACATTTGAGAATTTGCGCCGCTTTCGGATTAAGCTAAACCCGAAGAAATGCGTCTTTGGGGTACCCGCAGGCCAGCTCCTTGGCTTCCTGATGTCCGAACGCGGCATTGAGTGCAACCCTGCGAAGATCAAGGCCATCGAGAGGATGGAACGACCGACCCGTGTGTGAGATGTCCAGAGGTTCACGGGGTGCCTGGCATCTCTCAGCCGCTTCATTAGCCGGCTGGGAGAAAAAGCACTCCCCCTGTACCAATTGATGAAGAAAACCACTTGCTTCGAGTGGAATGACCAGGCGGATGAAGCCTTCCAGTAGCTCAAGCGACTGCTGTCCACCCCGCCTGTCCTGGCGGCACCAGCAGACAAGGAACCCATGTTCCTTTACATAGCCGCCACCAGCCGGGTGGTCAGCACTGTCATCGTGGTCGAGCGCCCAGAAGACGGCAGAGCCTTGCCCGTCCAGCGGCCCGTCTACTACTTGAGCGAAGTGCTATCAGCGTCCAAGCAGAATTACCCCCATTACCAGAAGATGTGCTACGGCGTGTACTTCACCGCCAAGAAATTCAAGCAGTACTTCCAAGAGCATTCTGTCACAGTCGTCTGCACGGCCCCGCTTGCTGAAATCATGGGGAACAGAGATGCCTCAGGAACAATGGCCAAGTGGGCCATCGAGCTGGCCCCCTTCACCATCTTCTACCAGCCACGCACCACCATCAAGTCGCAAGCAATGGCCGACTTCCTCGTCGATTGGGCCGAAACCCAGTACCTGCTGCCGGTGCCACACTCAACCCATTGGCGGATGCACTTTGACGGATCAAAGATGCGCACCGGCCTGGGAGCCGGCGTCGTCCTCACCTCCCCCAAAGGCGATAAGCTCAAGTACACCCTGCAGATCCACTTTGCCGCCTCCAACAACGTGGCAGAATATGAGGCACTTATCCACGGGCTCCGGATGGCCAAGGAGATTGGCATCCGCCGAGTGCTGTGCTACGGTGACTCAGACTTGGTTGTCCAGCAGTCGTCTGGGGACTGGGATGCCAAGGATGCAAATATGGCAAGCTACCGCTTCCTCGTCCAGCAGATCAGCGGACACTTTGATGGCTCCGAGTTCCTCCATGTGCCACGAGCTGATAACATGCAAGCGGACACCTTGGCACGAATCGGTTCCACCCGCCAAGCAATACCAGCCGGCGTATCTCTCCAGTGCCTGCGCAAACAGTCTATCAAGCCTTCACAAGAGTCGGAGTCAATCTTCATACCAGCCGACCCCGGGGCAGGCGGCCCCGCGGTTTCGGCTACTGGCCAAAAGACTGCCCAAGCAGACGGCCACGAGACTCCAACTCCAACAGGCAGATCACCTACACTCACGCCAGCTCCTGGCCCGGGGACTGCTCCAGCAGACGGCCAGGAGGCACCGGCTCCAGCAGTCGGCTCGGGGACTTCGGAGACACAGCAGGTGGCTCAGCCCGGCCCTCCACCTCCCAGCCCAACCACGCTGGTCTCTCTGGCCGAAACAACTAGAGTCTCAGCGCCGTCTTGGGCACAGCCAATCCTCACATTCCTGCTCAAAGGAGAGCTGCCAGCAGAAGAAACTCTGGCGCGTCAAGTTCAACGCCGAGCCTCAGCCTACACCATTGTCAACAAAGAGCTCGTCAGAAGGAGTGCGACAGGCGTTTTCCAGCGCTATGTAGAAGCAACCAAAGGGCTGGCCATCCTGAAGGACATTCACCAAGGGGAGTGCGGCCACCACGCGGCCTCAAGATCTCTCGTAGCCAAAGCTTTCCGCCACGGTTTCTTCTGGCCGACTGCTTTGGACGATGCCAAAGATTTGGTGAAGAAGTGCAACGGCTGCCAACGCTTCAGCTCCAAGCAACACTTGTCGGCTTCTGCACTCAAGACTATTCCGATCACTTGGTCATTTGCCGTCTGGGGTCTGGATATGGTGGGACCTTTCAAGATTGCCAGAGGAGGCCTGACGCACTTACTTGTGGCGATACATAAATTCAGCAAGTGGATCGAAGCCAAGGCAATCAAGAAACTCAGTGGCCCAACTGTTGTGACATTCACTGCACACATCACAGTCCGGTATGGTTTACCGCACAGCATCATCACTGACAACGGCACAAATTTTGCCAAAGACGCACTTGCCCGTTTCTGTGCAACTCAAGGCATCCGGCTGGACCTAGCGTCCGTTGCCCACCCATAGTCTAACGGCCAAGTCGAGCGCACCAACGACCTTATCCTATCTGGCATCAAGCCCCGGCTGGTCGAACCTTTGGAGCGATCGGCCGGCTGCTGGATCGAAGAGGTGCCGTCTGTCATATGGAGCCTCAGAACCACCCCGAACAAATCCACCGGCTTCACACCTTTCTTCCTCGTCTACGGGTCCGAGGCCGTCATCCCAACGGACGTTGAGTTTGACTCACCTCGCGTCACCATGTACACGGAAGCTGAAGCCAAAGAAGCACACGAAGATGGCGTGGACTTGCTGGAGGAGGCCCGGCTGGTAGCACTCAGCCGCTCCGCCATCTACCAGCAGGGTCTCCGCCGCTATCACAGCCGGCGAGTGAAGCCACGCTCCTTCTGCGAGGGAGACCTTGTGCTCCGGCTGATCCAGCGAACAGCCGGCCAGCACAAGCTCTCGGCTCCTTGGGAAGGACCGTTCATCGTCAGCAAAGTACTGGGCAACGATGCCTACTACCTTAGCGACGCTCAAAAGCGAAGGGCGCGCAAAGAGACGACTCAGGCAAGGAGTCGGAGCGCCCATGGAATGCGAACCTACTTCGTCGCTTTTATATCTGAAAGACAGTATGTGTCATGCTATCTAGGTTATTTTCAGAATTAGTGGGAACCCCGAGGAGTTCTCGGGGACTGCCCAACCCTTTATCTATATGATAAGAATTATGCCTGTGAGTGTTTGTTGTTCACTCTTCTGTCTGGCACCGGAGCCTACCAGACGGCCCGGGGAGTGGCCACCTGGCCCTATGTCTAGAGGATTCTCCTTAAAAAGTCAGACAAGTAATGTGATGGCACCCGAGCCCTCTCCTGTATCCAGTCATAGACTCGCAGAACACGGCTGTCCGGCTGGCAGGAGCCAAAGGCAAGAAGCGGTGCCCACATGAAAATGGCTAAGGAAAAAAGACATAGGTCCAGCCGGCCCTTAAGATTAACTGCCGGCTGCCGAGCAGCCGGCCAGCCAGTTCTAGGCTTGGCCAGACCGTCTTCCAGAGGGCGAGATACTTGCCCACCCCGAAAACAGCCAAGTCCCTGACCCAGCCACAGAACCACGGAGTGGCCATCTGGCTGGCAGGGTAGCAGTACAAAGGGTTGGCAAGGAGAAAATCGCCACGAGGAACTAGGGCAAGGCTAATCCTAGGACTCGCCATAGTTGCTTAAAAACAATGCTGCATTAAAAAGAATATTTACATCCAAAAGGCCTTAAGAGCCGCCTCGTAGCAATAGCTTACTAAATACACCCAACGGGTGGAATTGTTCGAATTAACCTTGCGAGTCTTACAGAAAGGCAGACGATACAAATGAAAATCCTAAGGAGCAGCAGGCTGGGCAGGTGGCACGACGGAGCCGGCCTCTGGGGAGGCCACCTGGTGGGGCTCGGTCTGGCCGTCTTCTGCAGCAGGCGGGGCCGTCACTCCTGGCCCTCTTGTTGAGGACTGGTCAGGCTGGCGACTGCCCGCTAGGTCCGCCTCCTGGGAGCTGGTCTCCTCGTCGCTGCCTTCATCGTCCTCATCGCCTTCGCTGGAGGCGATCTTGAGGGATCGAAGAAGGTGAGAGTGTCTAGAGGGGGGGTGATTAGACTACTCGACAAGATAAAAATTCTGTCTTTTATCAAGAACAGTTTTTGGCAGATTTTGCATAACACACAAGTCAAGTAGCACACTACACATGCAATTCTAGAGTATGGGCAGCGGAAAGTAAATTGCACAAGTAGTAAAGAGAAGTGGAGAAGATCAAACGCAATTTGGAGACGCAATGATTTTTCCCGTGGTTCCGATAGGTAGTGCTATCGTACATCCACGTTGATGGAGACTTCAACCGACGGAGGGTAACGGCTGCGCGAGTCCTCGGAGGGCTCCACCCACGAAGGGTCCACGAAGAAGCAACCTTGTCTATTCCATCATGGCCTATGCCCACGGAGGGCTAGCCTTACTCGGGGTAGATCTTCACGAAGTAGGCGATCTCCTTGCCTTTACAAACTTCTTGGTTCAACTCCACATCTCGATGACGGAGGCTCCCAAGCGACACCTAACCAATCTAGGAGGCACCACCCTCCAAAAGGTAATAGATGTTGTAGATGATGATGAACTCCTTGCTCTTGTGCTTCAAATGATAATCTCCCCAACACTCAACTCTCCTCACTGATATGGCTGTGGTGGAAGAAAGGATTGAGTGGAAAGCAACTTGGGAAGGTTAGAAATCAAGTTTCATATGGTAGGAATGGAATGACTTGATCTCAACACAAGGGTAGGTAGTTCTCTTCTCAGAAAGTGTAAGGTAGGAGTGGTAGTTCTTTCTGATGGCTCTCTCCACGAATGAAGAGGGGGTGGAGGGGTATATATAGCCTCCACACAAAATCCAACCGTTACACACATAATTGAGCAATCTCGGTGAGACCGAAGTGAAAACTCGGTCAGACCGAAAGTTCAAATATAGTGAACGTTGGGGTTTTCGGTGGGACCGAAAATACCATCTCGGTGAGACCGAAAGTGTAAATGATATGAACGTTGGAGTTTTCGGTGGGACCGAGAAAGAAAACTCGGTTAGACCGATTTGAGAAAAGACAGGAACATGCCAGTTTCGGTGAGACCGATAATGCAATCTCGGTTAGACCGATTTGAGCCAAGACAGGAGCTTGTCAATTTCGGTGAGACCGAAAATGCAATCTCAGTTATTCCAAAATGATGTCAAACGGTTACAGAAGGTTGGCAGCCCGTATTTCGGTGAGACCGATCTCAAACTCGGAATGACCGATTTTTCTAGGGTTTGGAATATGGCAGAAGTGGTTCATCTCGGTGGGACTGAGTTGGAAGAATCGGTTTGTCCGAGATTACTTATGAGTGTGTATAGTAGTGAAAGTTGCTGATAGTTGAAGGAGATATATCACTAAGCACTTGAGCAACCAGATCATCAACACAACATCATCCCCTTTTAATAGTATTGGCTTTTCCTATGGACTCAATGTGATCTTGGATCACTAAACCAAAAATGGAGTCTTGAGCTTTTGCCAATGCTTGTCTTAGCATTTTGAGGGGTCCACTTCTTCAGTCCTTTTGCCATAGCCAATGTGATTGGATTTCCTGAAACATACTTGATAAAAGCATTAGTCCAACCACAAAGTATGTTGTCATTAATTACCAAAACCACCCAGGGAGCAAATGTGCTTTCAGATCTCCTCGTCCGGCTCTTCCGACGCCGTCAAGTCCAGCCCGAAGTTACCAGGCGGCACTACGTGGCCCCTGTCGTCCAGCTCCGGGATGAAGAGGGAGGTGTCGGCGTATTCGGCGAGGGCGGCAGCTCGCTGGATGAGTTCCCTCTGCTCTGCAGCCAGCTCCGGCTGGGCCTCCGCGCGGAACGTCTCCATCTGCTCAAGGCTCAGGCCTGGGTACCAACTCTTGGCTAATTCCAAGGCGGTCCGTGCACCAGCCCTTGCCGCGGAGCCCTTCCAGGCTTCGAAGCACTGGCTGGCCGCCTCCAGCCAGGCGGTCGTCAAGCTGGGGTGCGAAGCATCGGCACACCTGGCCAGAGGGCGGCCAGGACTTGGGCGCCAGCACGATGGAGACGGCGGAGAAGACGGCGGACTGGTAGGAGACACACCCGTATGGCGAGAAGCTCCTCGGCCGGGGCCCCGGGCGCGTTGGGTGCGATTTCCCGACCCGCCTGGCGCCTCGCAGCACGCTCGGCCTCGATGGCCTGGGTGGCAGCCACAGAGTCGCCCGGGAAGAATTCTGCCAAGACTAGAACAAGTATCAAAAGAAAAGCAAGACGGCTGCTGCAAACAATGAAAACAGAACGAGAAGGCAGATGTCTCACCGTCGACCATGTCTCCATTGGCTACATAGCCGTCTTGGAGAGCCGCCTCCTTCTCGGCCCAATTCAAGCGCTCAGTCTCGAATTCGGCCCGCAAAAGGGACTCGGCGTCAGACATTTTGCCGAGCTCGGCCTTGTGGGCCGCCGCCTGGTCCGCCAGCTCCTTGGCCAGGCGATCGCGGTCTTGGGCGGCGAGGGCACGCTCCTCCTCCTTTGCGGCTAGCTCCGTCTGGGCCTCGCCCACCTGGCTGCGGAAGCTGGCTGCAACCGCTGGCAGGGGAAAAAGAAAAAGAAGAAGGGTCAGCAGCAGAAGACACAACCTTGGAGTTCCAAGCCGCCTGCTCAGCAGCCGGCTCGGAACTCGGGGACTACACCCAGCGGGTGCGCTGACGCGCCCCCGCAAGGAGAAGAAGAGACACTCACCTCGGCTGTCTCTCAGGGCAGTCTGCAGCTGCGTCAGCTCCTGGCGATGCGCGTTGTAGGAGGCCACACGGATGTTGTGGTACTCCTGCAACAAAAAGCAAGATCAGATCTGGGTGAACACTTTGGAGTTCCAAGCCGCCTGCTCAGCAGCTAGCTCGGAACTCGGGGACTACACAAAGTGGGTGCACTGACGCGCCCCCACGGAAAAAATTGAAGGAATAAAAACATAGGAAAATAAAAACACACTTACCCGAACGGAGGACCGCGTGGCAATGAACTCCTGCATCGCCGTTTGCACGACGCTGCCCAGGGAGTTCATGCGGTCCAAGACATCCCGCGACGCGACGAGCCACGCGCCGGCTCCTCCGGATCTCCGGCTCGATGGCGCCGCGCTGGTCGCCTCGTTCTCCGGTGCGGACGAGCTGGCCCCGCCGACCTCCACCTGTTGGGGCATGGAAACCGCCCTCGCAAGGCGCCGATGGGCTGGGCCTCGGGGGGCCGGTTGCTGGCCAATCACCAGCGTGCCCCCAACCGGCGGCACCTCCGTCCCCACCGGCCGGTTGCCCGGCTCCCCAGCAGGCGGCGCGGGGGGTGGTGGCGGCGTCTCCAAGATGACGCATTCGTCACCTCCATCGCCTGGAGCCGGATGCTCATCAGCAGCCGGCTCTTGAGACCTTGGCGCCGGGCGGTCGACGTGGCCCGCTGGCTGCTGGGGGCCCTTCCCCCGCTCTCGGACCCGAGTGGCGTCCGCCTCGGCCTTCTTGGCGGCTTTGGCCTCCACCTGGGCTGCGGCATCGGCCGCCGCCCGCTCACGCTCCGCGGCCTCGCGCTCCGCGCGTGCCTCGCGGGCGTTCCTCTCTGTCGCCCCCGGAGCGCGGCAACTGGATCCACGCGGGGGAGCACGGAAGGGGCGCCTGGGCCTCCTACCACGGAGCCCGCTGGCACCCGCGAGAGGGAAAGCGGCGCGCTGAACGGACGCCCAGAGAAAACAAAGAATCAAGAAAGAATCAGCCGTGAAAGAAGAGCAAGACGCGAAGAAAAGATGAAGAATACTTACCCTGACACGACCTGGCCTTGGGCTTCTTCGGCATGTTTGACCCAACGGCTGCCTCTTGACGCCTCGTGGCGGCAGTCGACAGCCGAAGCTTCTTGGGCGGGACACCAGTCAGCCCTAACAAGGACCGCCGTTTCCTGCCGCCAGCTGTGCCAGACGGCCCCGCCTGCTGGTTGGGGCGGACGGGTGCCTCCTCCATCTCCTCGTCGTCGGCCGGCCAGTTCTCGAGGCCGCCTTCCGGCTGGCCTCCGCCGCCTGTCACCTCCTCCTCCTCCACGGCGGCGGCGGCCCCAAGATCGGGGTCGCTCGTATCGCTCTGGGAGCGATCTGGCTCGAGGGGGCGGCCCGGTTGGTTGGAGCTCGGCGCAGGCTGGCCTGGGAAGATCTGAGCCGGGTGTCAGCACCAGACGGCTACAGCAGCCGGACAAAGAAGAAAGAAAATAGAAGGACGAAAACTTACTGCGGGCTGCTGGTTGTCGCGGCTGTACGGAGCCTTGCTAAAGGCCCAGCCGGCTTCGGAGACCTGGCAGCTGGAGATGTGGTTCACCAGCCGGGCCACTTCCCCGTGTGGTAGGGGCTTGGTGCTGGTCCGGCTGGGGTCCCGGCGCCCGCTCATATCACAGATGAGATGGTGCCGGCGCTGCAGCGGCAGCACCCGGCGCTCGGCGAACGTCAGAAGCAGATCCGCAAACTCCAGGCCTTCGTCGTCTCTCAGCTCCCGGAGATGGCGTACGGTGACGGAGCCGCCTTCCGTCAGGGCGACGGGCCGGGTCCTACAGGAGTCCCGAGGCTCAGCAAGCGGCCCCGGCGCCCACTCCGTCAGGCAGATGAAATCTTCCTCGGGGTTGATGTTGGAGATGTAAAAATACGTCTTCTGCCATTGCTTCAGTGATCCAACGAGTTTCGGCGCCGGGAAGAAGTTTCTCGCCCCGTTGCGCTTCACGGCGATGCATCCTCCGCACTGAGCGGCCACGCTCTGGATGACAGTGCCCAACTTCACGTAGAAGAGCTCCGTCCAGAGGTCGACGGTGGGGAGGATGCCAAGAAAGGCCTCGTAGAGGACGACGAAGGAAGAAATGGTGGTTATCGTGTTCGGCGTGAGGTGGTGCTGTTGGATGTGGAAGAAGTCGAGGAACGAGCGAATGAAACCGCTCGCCGGCAGGCCAAAGCCGCACGGAAAGTGCGAGCGGAAGATGACCCGCTTGCCTTGTTGTGGGGCCGGCCTGATTTCCGCCGCCGGCGCCAGGCGCACGGCGACCTTGTCGGCCGGCGGCAGCTTCCGCGACCGCCGAAGAACGTCCACTTGCTCTTGCATGACCTCACTGCCGTCTCATTGGCCATGGTGTCGGGTAGGTGCTGGAGCAGCCATGGTTCGGCCAGTGTTTCGCTGTGACTGCGGCAAGGAGAAACGAGGAAGAAGATGAAGGACGGGGGAGAGTGAGCGCGAGAGCGGCGCCAGCCCTCTCCCCCGGCCTATATATAGGCCCCGGCGACGAAGGCAAGGGGGCGGGCATGGGCTTAACCACCCCACGTCCCGCACGACCCCTGATTTTCTCGCGCCTAATCCGCGCACATTAAATGCGCGTGGGAGGGTAATCGATTACCCCTGCCACAGTGGATCCGCGCGGGGTCCGAGGCCCTTAGTGCCGGGCCCCGGCCCACTGTTATGTCCTGTCACGCGTGTGGGCTGGCAGGCCGACGCGACAGGGCGGTGACGCGTGGGCGCTGCCCACGGTCCGCGGGTCCGGTCGACTGCCCGCTAACCAGGCGGCGCCTTCTCACCGAAGATTTCGAGACGGCGATACGGCTGCCAGAGGCCGGTTCCTGCAGCGCAGAGCCGGCTGGCGGCAGACGGACTCCTTAAGCAGACAAGAGACAGACGACAAGCTAGCCTAGGGGGAGAAGCTGCTGGAACCCCTCAGCATCTCCAGCGTCCGCATTGGAGTTCCACCAGCTTCAGGGACTACTGTCGGAGATATAGACCATGGGTACCCTCAGCGCCTACCCTTGGTATTTTAAGACAAACAAAAGCCGCTTGGTCTACCGCATCCGTCTGCTCCTCGAGCCGCCTCCTTGGGTAGCCTGCCCTAGGAGCCGGCTGCCAGCAGGCGGCAGGGACCAAACAGGCGGCGACACCAAGCACCACCAGCCAGCAGACGGCCCCACACTCCACCCTCAGGGAACACACTGAGGTGAGTCCTGGCGTGGCGGGGACATGGCTACAGGAGAACATGCCCTTAGAAGATCTACAAGGACGTGGCTGCAGTGACCGTGTACTTTGGGAATATCTCCTAAGCGGCGGATCGCTGTAGCTACGAGGCTCGTGACCAAGCAGCGGTCAGAAGAGGCCACGATCCCACTACCCACAAACGGCGGGGACAGCAGGCGGCTGGCCCCACCGACTAGCGAGCAAACTCAAGAACAAACCGCCTCTGGCAGGCGGCCGGGGGAGACGGCCGTCCGGTAGCAGACGGCACACCCCGCCCTAGAAGTCCGAGCCTCATCAAGGTGACGCGACGGGGCGAGGCGGCAGCATACGGCGAGGGACAGTGGCACTGTAGCCATCTCCTTCCCGACGAGGCTGTCGTCACCAAAAGCACCCCCACAATGAAAGACAATCACGAGGGGCCCGTAGGCGGCGGGCCCCAGCAGACAGGCGGCGAGGCCGGCGCCAGAAGACACTGACGGCTGGGGACCACGCCGTCGAGATTACCATTGTACCCCTGGGGGGTAGGCCTATATAAACCCCCCAGGGTCCTCCATGTTGAGGGCTGGAAGGTTGGCTATTAGAAGTTCACAAGACAAGAGCCCTAGATAGGAGAGATAGGAGGTGAGCTAGCCTTGCTCATCTTCTTCCTTTAGACATCACAGCTCAAGGAGCAGTCCTGTAGCTACTCTAGTGCTATCAGTGATGACGCGGAGTCCCTGCAGAGCAGGACTAGGGGTGTTATCTCCCTGGAGAGCCCCGAATCTGGGTAAGATTCATAGGCGTCCTAGTATCGCCTTATCCCGCTTCCCGAGCCTGGCGACGTTCTTTTGACCCCATGCATGATAAGCCATCCTTTGGCATATGTCGTCCCAAAACCCCGACACCCTGTAGCTCATCTCGTGTGCTTCTCCCACAATCGCCAATAGCATCGGTTTGTCGTCGTCGCTCAGCCACTCTGCCATCATTAGAGGATAGCTCCAGCTGGGAGGCTACACCGCGGCGACGGCGCAGTCTCCGGCGTAGTGTAGTGCGTGTGGCGTCCCTGTTGGGTGTGAACGGAACACCAACCACACGCTCCGCCGCCGCTGCCCGTCGGCAGCTGTTGCCAGTGACCGTTGTCGCCACACCACCGTCGAAAGCCATGGCCATCTCCCGCTCCGCCGCCATGGTCCAAAGGCGGGAGGTGGCCGTCGTGGCCGCCACCCACTGCTGGCCACCATGGCCATCACCTGCTGTGCCACCGCGGCCCAAAGGCGGGAGGTGGTGGTCGTGGCCGCCACCCCATCATCGGCCATCGTGACCGCCAGCCCATCATCGACCGCAGGGATCATCACCCGCTCCGCCACCGCCGCACGAAGGAGGGAGGCGGAGGTGGAGGCCCGCATGTGCGTCAGCGACCTTGCGTGCTACATCGAGTTACTGCAGGGGGAGGAGGAGCGCCTCGTCGAGCACGCAAAGAGCCTTACCGCAGCCGTGGCCGCAGCACACACCGACGCAAAGGCGAGGAATCAAGAGATCTACGAGCAGTCTGGCCGCTTCGAGGGGGATCGTCTGGAGCGGCAGTGGGCGTTCGAGCTGGCGAGTGTCGCTGAACGTGCTGCAGCGGCATCCATAGTATTGCATTTGTCTAGCTTGTTGGTAGGCTCCTCCTCCTCCTCTGCCTCTTACTGAGCGCGCTCGGCAGAGGAGAGGCTGTCGGAAGTAGCACAAAGCCCCTCTGTCGTGGAAGTGTCACGGCAGATGTCCTAAGGTAAGGAATTGATTGTGGAGCCATAGCGACGTGGTTAGCTTAAAGGGGTTAAAACGAACAAAGGACACATTGATTTTTTATACTAGTTCGGCCCCTTGCGGTGAAGGTAAAGGCCTACTCTAGTTTGTTGTGGTATTGCTAGGGTTTCGATGGCCCGGGAGCTAATCTGCTTTGCCTGAGTCTCAAGTTGTTGTTTCTTGCCCTAAGCCGCTGCCGGGTCGTCCCCTTATATACACGGGTTGACGCCCTGTGGCCTACGGAGTCCCGGCCGGCTCATACAATCATGTCCGGCTCGGTGACTCATCTTACATGCCTTACATCACAAGTTACATACATGGCGGTTGATATTTACAGGCCTTAAACCGCCGTCTTTAATGGGCTTCTGGGCTGGTCATATGAATCGTTGTCGGGTAACCCGGCCCCTCCTGGGCGGGTCATATGAAATACTTACATCCCCAACATTAGGCCCCAGGTTGATTTTGAACTTGTTCATGTCAATCTTTCCTCATCTTCTTGTGAGAGAATGTAAACCGCCGCTATCTTGTTTTTGAAATAATGGTGATCCGCCATGACGTCAGCTTTTGAAGTAACGGTAACCCGCCGTGACATCACTCACTTGAAAACGACCCAGATCTTAGCGAATCTTCCGTATTTATTGGTATCCCGAGAATCGAGGCGCATGCATAGTTATTTACCTATTTCTCCGTCTCCTCGATTTTCGCGCCTGACCTCTATCCACTTAGCTTATAAATAGGATCGAAGGTCCCTTCCCATTCTCTCCTTCGTCTCCCTCTCTTCGTCTTCTTCCTCGTGTCGTTCTTGCAACCAAGCTTCGTCAGCGCAGTCGCCCTCTGCTTCGTCCTCACTGATAGTCGCCGCGTCGACCCATCGCGACTAGGCCTCTTCTGCGCGCCGCCGCCACCGTCTTACCTGCACAGGTACATTCTTGCCCTTCTCCACCAGATCCATTAGGGTTCCTGTGAAGGTCCTCCGAGTTCTTCTTTTTCTTCCTCTGCAACTATGGTTTCTTCTTCTGAACCTTGATGTCTCTGTGTATGCGGATGTTGATAGCATCTCTCTAGTCAATACTGTAAAATCTCATCTCTGCTAATAACTGGATTCGTCTCTTAGAACTGCATCATATCAATCTTAAGTTTTGTCTGCTCATCATTTAATCTTGATTTTTGAGCAGCCGTAGATCCAAAATTTCCACCGCAACCTGTGAAAACTATTTTTTTCCAGACTTTAATAAAATTACTTTTCTGAACGCTAGCATTTACCATGGTGGCTGACTTTTCCAGTTTATGATTACTCTTATGCCAATAGGCCCCATTAAGCCGACATGCTGAACTTGTAGCCATACCTTATCTCCGGCTCTTCTGAATCGGCAACAATCTTTTACCTGTTAGGTATGTTTGTTCACAATGCCGCCGAAGACAGTCACCACATGCAACTGGGTTCCCTCAATAGTTACTGAAGCTACACTCGCCGACTTTCTCAGAGTCGGATATCTACACAATGCTCGAATTATGCCTTACCGTGCTCCTAACCCGGGCGAGGAAAGGCCTGCACCTACAGATGATGAAGTGATTGTTTTTACTGACCACATGAACCGGGGTTTCTCACCACCCGGCTCTAAATTCTTCAGAGATGTCCTGCACTTCTTCCAGCTCCATCCCCAAGATATCGGACCCAATTCCGTGTCAAATATCTGCAATTTCCAAGTTTTTTGTGAAGTATATCTTCAGGAGGAACCCATCATCTAGCTTTTCAGGGAATTCTTTTACTTGAACCGCCGGAATGACTTTACCAATGGCCCTAGCCCAGAGCTCGGGGCTATCTCTATCCAAAGAAGAAGAGACTCTATTTTTCCTTATGCCTGTCTGCCGAGTCATCCGAAAGACTGGAACAAAACCTGGTTTTATTGTAAACATACCTCTCCAGCTGATGAACATCCTTTGCCGGGTTTCCGTACTCAACGTTTAGATGCCAATCACCGTCTTGCTGAAAAACTCACCGCTGTAGAACGCAAGTCAATTTCCCCCACTTTGTCAAAGGTGAATGCCCTTCTTGCAAACGACTTAACTGGAATCGAATTAGCTCGATGCTGGCTTGCTTGGCGAATTATTCCGTTAAGCCGTAGGTCCGGCTTAATGTGCGAATATACTGGAGAGAAGAATGATCCTTTGCGCCATAGCTCTGAGGACCTGGAGGAAAATGTCATCACAGATATGACAAAAACTGTTTTAAATGAAACTTCGTCTGATTGCGGCAAAGTGGGCCTGTTGCCTTTTTGCAAATCTAACCCGGCTCCAGAGGTAACTCTTAATTTTGACTGTTGTCCTTTATAATTCCACTCCACTGCCAATGCTAAATTCACCGATTCTCGCAGGCTAAGTCATGAGGCCGCCAAAAGAACTAGAGCCGCCAAGAAAGCCGCCAAGAAAGTTATTAAGAAGACTAAGAAGAAAACCAGTGCTTCTAGTCTGTTTGAACTGAACTATGGCACTAAGTCGGAGGTAGTCCTCGACTCTCTTGGCTCTTATTTCAACTATCTTATTGACACTGATTATTGCCAGGATGACACAGAGGCCAGTCAGGCCGCAGATGAAGAGGTAATTACTATTTCCTGCGGCTCAGAATCATTGCCAAGACAAAAAGTTCGACGAGTTATCCAAAAAGTAAGATTTTCAGACCCTTCCGCTCATCTAGATCCTCACTTTCTTTTGAAGCAACAACAACACGAGAGCCACCGTCGGACACGAAACTCCGGAGAAGAGGAATTGTCCTCCGGCTTACCCAATACTCCGCCTCGACGAAAACGCCGGAATAAGTACTTTCATTCACAAATTCCCATTATCTGCCAATGAGTCTTATTCAGCAATCCCTGAACTCATCTGATTCAAATTAACAGGAAACTTCTCGTTCATCCTTCGGTGATTCATCTCAGAGTCAGTTTCCGGCTTTCAAAACCGCTCCTGGGTAAATGACTTGTCCCAAGTTCATTTTGACTTTAGATCTTTATATACTTGCAACGACTTACTGCTATTGATGTAGAGGCGAAGCAAAACCTATTAAGAGGGCTAGGGAGACTAAACCGGCGGCTGACCCCAAGACTACTGAGCCAGCACTACAGACGTCAGCAACAGATGCTCACAAATCAACTGAAGAAGTTACTCACGACACTCCTCTTGAGGTACCCGATTCCACTACTACTCCTGCTCAGGCTGATTCCGCACCTGCCAAACCGCCTGCACCCACTGAACCGACCAAAGATCGGTCTAAAGATGTTACATTTATTGTCACTAGTTTCAGAGAGCCGGGCAACCCAACAGTGCTAGCCAAACACATCGCCAAGCAAGAACTTGTTGAAAACCGGCGCGTGAGATTTGACATGTCACAGTATACACAGTTGAGTACTGGCGAAGTCTTGTCTGGTTTTCTCAATCAGGTTCATAGCAATCATGACCTTGAAATCGATATGGTGATGCAGATGCATGAAAAATTTGAGGTAACACACTTTGACCAATTTCCAATTGTCCTTCCAGCCCCTAAGTCTAATGGATATGATGAAATTGAATATTCTGTAGACTTTTAGATTGGCAGATTACTTAACCAGAAATTCCTCCTTAAGAAATATTGCATGTGTAGACCCCAAGGGCCGGCTTAATCAGGTTGAATGAGCCGGTCCTTATTATATAACTTGCCTGCACATCATCCTTAGACCATGTGATAAAAACTAAGCTGCCATCGGCTACCATATAAAAGCGATGTACATTAGCCCCCAAGTGCCAAGTGCTATTGCTTGCAAAGCGCTTGGGACTTTTATGTTTATGAATATACTGACTTGAAAAGAATTTTTGCATCCATTAGCCCCCAAGGGCCAAGTACTGTTGCTTGCAAAGTGCTTGAGACTTAATACCATGGATCCTGTTCAGAAAGAAAAACTTTAGCCTCCATTAGCCCCCAAGGGTCAAATACTGTAGCTTGCAAAGTGCTTGAGACTTAATAACATGAATCCGGCTCAGAAGAAAACTTCAGCCTCCATTTGCCCCCAAGTGCCAACTGTCGTTGCTTGCAAAAGTCTTGGGACTTGAATCATTGTTAAACCCGCAGTTAATCCGTCTCATGTCTACTTTACCTGTTCAGGAAGCGACTGCAGAATTACAAGCACAGTTGAAGGATGCTCGAGAACGGCTTAAGCACCAAGAATCCGAAACTTAGAAAGATGAATCCAAATTCCAATTTAGCTTGACAGAAGCGAATGATTTGAAGGCTAAACTTAAGTCCGAGGAATCTGCATGGAGTAAAGAAAGGGTTGCCTTAGTGCAACGGGCTGAAAGAGCCGAAACATCTCTGGAAGCGGTGACGACGGAGCTCTCCAGCTTAAAACACCGTGTCTCAGAAATGACTGCAGCCATCTTTGGTAAACCGCCATACTCAACTTGTAAAATCTTGGGAGAACTTAACCCATTACTGATCAACTTAATGATTTTGTAGGTAAAAGAAGCAACATTCTTGGCAAAGATCCTCTTGTGAAGCTGAAAGCTGTCTATACTCTCGTGGAACAATTCTACACTGGGGCACAACATGCCCTGGCTATTATCTCTCCCTCCAGTCAAGCACCGATATTCTTTGTAGATATCTTACGAAGACTCTCCGTTCTGCCTGCTAGGATTGATGAAATCAAACGGTCATCTGCGAGAGCCGGTGCTATTACGGCTTTAAGAGGGGCTAAGGCATGGCTTCCAGAGCTGGAAATGTCCGACCTGGCTACTGGGTATCCTAGTTTGAAAGAAGACGTCTCGGCCTCTGACCATAAAGACTTCGCTGCTTGTGTCAAGGACATCCAGCCATTGGCCAGTTTGATTGCAAATCAGACGGACTTGTCGAAATATCAGCCGGCTTACGATGCGGAAAATCAGAAGATGTCCACTCCTTCTTATAAAGTGATAGATTTGATTCCTCCAATTAGTAAGGATACCTTTGCCCGTGAAATTGAACCTGATGGCTTCTCGCCCCTTGTTGGTTACCCCAAGTGGAAGGTTTGAGATGTAGCGTAATGGCAAGTTTCCCTTGGCAAGATACCAAGGATCGAATCCCGTGAGACTCTGAGGGCCAACAAGTAGGTGTCAATGCTAACGGCGCCAACTTAGCGGTTGACAGGACCTGCACACAGATACAAATAACTTTGCTCCCAACGAGTACAGAGAGGTTGTCAATCCCTCCGGCCTTGCTGTTTACAAAGGATCAAACGCAAGAGGTAATAGTGATAGGTATGACTGCAACTAGGAAATAAGAATAGGAAGTAAATAGCGGGTGTGATCAGTGATGGTAATATGGACCGGGGTCCCATGATGTTCACTAGTGATGTCTCTCTCCCAAAAAACGATAAAACAGCTAAGCGAGGTAAACAAATTACAGCTGGGCAATTGACAGGATTATGTGCGCAAACCAATGCTAACTATGATGTAAAGAAAGGTAGAGGCTCAAAAGCATGGGCGGTACGCCAAGGCAAGTAGACCGAAATCCATCTGCATCTACTACTAATCATCCACCTTGAGATATCTATCCAGAAGATCTCGCTGGTATTAAGTTGCGAGTCCCACCCAAAGTGTAAACTCAAAGCAACAGACAACTACATTAAAAGAACTTTGCGTAAAGTAAACAATCCTTGCACCCGCAAGTACAAGCACCGTTGTTTTCCCCCTTGTGGCAACAGCACATCCGCTAGACTCATGTTTTTGTCACTCAAACTAGTCATCGAGGGGCATGAACCCACAATCAAGCATAACGTTCCCTCTTGGAGTTACTACCTACTACTCGGCCAAAGCAATAAATAGCAACGGAGAACATGCAAGAATTACTCAAGAACATAAATATAAAAGAGGTGAATCAAATATATTACTCACACACAATCTGAACATAATCTCATAATCCATCGGATCCCAGCAAACTCAGCAGAGCAACAGCATAAAGATTACATATGTGCCTCGATCATGTAGGGCAGCGCACGAGGTCTAATCCATGAAGAACAAAGAGGGGAGGAGAACGTCACATAGCTACTGGTCATGGACCCATGGTCCAAGGGGGACTACTCACAACTCATCCGGGAAGCGTCCATGGTGGTGGAGAAGCTCCCGGTGGTGGTTCTCCCCTCCAGCAGGGTGCCGGGAAGAGTTCTCCTGGTGCTCCCGATCTTGGAACCGCGACGACGGCGGAACAGAGGCGAGATCGTAAAAAAGGGTTCCGTCCTCGAGGGTTTCGGGACGCGAGCAATATATATGCAAAAGGGGGTCACCAGAGGCGGAGGTGGGGCCCCAGGCGCCCCCCTGGGCCACCCCAGGCTCCCCTCTGGCCCTGCTTTAGTTTTTCTGGAAGCTCCCGATACGCTGATTTTTCTAGTATTTTTCCCGGAATTTTTAGGGCACTTTTAATATGGGGGAAACCTGAAATAGAAAAACAGCAGAAAACAGGAACTGGCACTGTGGTGCACTGAGTTAATAGGTTAGTCCAAATATGATCAAAAGTGTATGGAAGTGCACAAATATCATAGCAATATCACACAAAAGAGGCATGGAGCAAGCAGAAATTATAGATACGTTTTGGACGTATCAGAACCCACTGATCTTATTGATGGGGCGGCTAAATTTGAAGCTCTGGCTAGCTTGGATTGGTTGGCGCAGAATTTTCAAATAGTGGAGGATGTAGAACCGACGACGGATGACCCAGAATCACAGAAACAGCAAGGCCAAGGAGAATGATCCATCTGACGGCTCACGCACCTATGATAGTAGTATTTGAACCTTTGTCCGGCTCACAGCCTTTTGTAATAGGATAGCAAACACTTTTCCTGCTGGTTTATTCTACCAACTGTCGCGCTGCCGTGCATACTGCTTGTCTTCTGATGACATTATGAATCTCCAAACATTGGAATCCTTACTTTATTCTTGTGATGGTTATTGGCGCGCACAGATCAATATAAACTGCATCCTGCACATAAACAAAAACAAGTGCCCCGGCGGTTTACCGCCGGGCGAATCACTGTGTCCAACCAATGCCACTGGGGACAGACGTCAAAACCCAGGGCCGATTTAATTGTTATAAACATAACCATACCTCAATGTATAATTTGAACCGCTAGCTTCATCAGCCTCCATATGTTCATGACGCTGTTAAGGTATGATTCTATGAGGTTTGTTTATTCTCCGGTGGCTGAGAGTCGTTCACTAAATTGGGTTGTAGAGACCCGGTGAGGCTTCAAATATGAGCCATGAAGGGATGCAATTTGTAGGCTGATCTTGCAAAGGACACAACTTCAAAACAAAAAACTCTCAAGAAAGCGAAGAGAAAACAGAAAGCAAAAAACACTCGAGGCTTTTGCAGGCCGCCAAGCCAAAGGTTCTTCTTCAATGAAACTAGCCATGTTGGCCCCTGGAAGATACGTGTGTGCTATGAGCCAGCTCTCACAGTACCCAATCAACATTTGAACCTAGACAAGTACATGTCTTTTTGTTTGTTTGTTAAAGATAGACTTGCCTAGAGTACGCGGGGTCAGAGTTGCATATTGCATCATAGGCCGAATTATCCAGGTTTCAAGGAAGGCGGCATTTTGAGCCTCGATCTATCCTAACTATCTGTAACACCGTGCTCTCACAGTGACATCCGACGTTTGAACCTTAGCAAGCTCAGGTCTTGGTCGAATACGCCATTAAGACTGATTGCCAAGAGTTCGTCGGGTCAATCAGGATGACCTGATGGAGTTGAAGCAGTTGGGTATAGGTAGGATGACCCACAGGTTATGTCCTCTTTGGTCGAATATGCCTATGTTTGAACATAATGATAACCCACAAGTGTAGGGGATCACAACAGTTTTCGAGGGTAAAGTATTAAACCCAAATTTGTTGATTCGACACAAGGGGAGCCAAAGAATACTCTTAAGTATTAGCAACTAAGTTGTCAATTCAGCCACACCAGGAAACTTAGTATTTGCAGCAAGATAGTTTAGTAGCACAGTAATATGATAGTGGTGGTAGCAGCAATAAAAGTAAAGATAGTGTTTTTGTAGTTTTTATGATATAAGCAACGGAAAAGTAAATAAGCGACAAGCAATATAGGTAAAGCTCATAGGCATTTGATCGGTGATGGGAAATTACATCGGATGCAATTCATCATGTAGAAGTTATAACCTACGGTGACACAGAACTAGCTCTAGTTCATCAATGCAATGTAGGCATGTATTCTGAATATAGTCATACGTGCTTATGGAAAAGAACTTGCATGCCATCTTTTGCCCTACCCTCCCGTGGCAGCGGGGCCCTGTTGGAAGCTAAGGGATATTAAGGCCTCCTTTTAATAGAGTACCAGACCAAAGCATTAACACATAGTGAATACATGAACTCCTCAAACTATGGTCATCACCGGGAGTGGTCCCGATTATTGTCACTTCGGGGTTGCCGGATCATAACACGTAGTAGGTGACTATAGACTTGCAAGATAGGATCATGAACACACATATATTCATGGAAACATAATAGGTTCAGATCTGAAATCATGGCACTCGGGCCCTAGTGACAAGCATTAAGCATAGCAAAGTCATAGCAACATCAATCTCAGAACATAGTGGATACTAGGGATCAAACCCTAACAAAACTAACTCAATTACATGATAGATCCCATCCAACCCATCACCGTCCAGCAAGCCTACGATGGAATTACTCACACACGGTGGTGAGCATCATGGAATTGGTGATGGAGGAAGGTTGATGATGACGATGGCGACGATCTCCACTCTCCGGAGCCCCGAACGGACTCCAGATCAGCCCTCCCGAGAGAGATTAGGGCTTGGCGGCGGCTCCGTCTCATAAAACGCGATAATTATTTCTCCTGGCTTTTTTTCTCCACGAAACAGAATATATAGGACCTGGGGATACGTCGGTGGGGTATCGGGGTGCCCTCGAGGCAGGGGGGGCGCGCCCTGGGAAGGGGGGCGCGCCCCCCACCCTCGAGGACAGCCCGTGGGCCCCCAGGTGTGGATCTTCTTGCAGGTATTTTTTATATTTTCTGAAATAAATCTCCGTTGATTTTCAGGTGATTCCGAGAACTTTTTATTTCTGCACAAAAACAAGACCATGGCAGTTCTGCTGAAAACAGCGTCAGTCCGGGTTAGTTCCATTCAAATCGTGCAAGTTAGAGTCCAAAACAAGGGCAAAAGTGTTTGGAAAAGTAGATACGTTGGAGACGTATCAACTCCCCCAAGCTTAAACCTTTGCTTGTCCTCAAGCAATTCAGTTGATAAACTGAAAGTGATAAAGAAAAACTTTGACAAACTCTGTTTGCTCTTGTTGCTGTAAATATGTAAGCTAGCATTCAGGTTTTCAACAAGATCATGAACTAACCACATTCACAATAACTTTCAGGTCTCAAGACTACTCACATCAATGGCATAATCAACTAGCGAGCAATAATAATAAACCTCGGATGACAACACTTCTCAAAACAATCATGATATGATATAACAGGATGGTATCTCACTAGCCCTTTCTGAGACCGCAAAACATAAATGCAGAACACCTTTCAAGATCAAGGACTGACTAGACATTGTAATTCATGGTAAAAGAGATCCAGTCATGATCACACTCAATGCAAATTAATAGTAATACATGCAACGACAGAGGTGCTCTCCTACTGGTGCTTTTTGATAAGAAGGTGATGACTCTGCATAAAAGTAAATTGATAGGCCCTTCGCAGAGGGAAGCAGGGATTTGTAGAGGTGCCAGAGCTCAATTTTTAAATAGAGATGAATAACATTTTGAGCGGTATACTTTCATTGTCAACATAACAACCAAGAATCTCGATATCTCCCATGCTATGCACATTATAGGCGGTTCCCAAACAGAATGGTAAAGTTTATACTCCCCAACCACCAACAAGCACACTCCACGGCCAGCCGAATCCACGGGTTACCGTCCAAATAAGCAACAGCCCTGGGGGAGTTTTGTTTAATTATTATGATTTTGAGCATGGGACTGGGCATCCCGGTTACCAGCCATTTTCTCGTGAATGATGGGCGGAGTCCACTCATCGTGAGAATAACCCACCTAGCATGGAAGATATAGACAACCCTAGTTGATACATGAGCTGTTCGAGCATACAAAACAGAATTTCATTTGAAGGTTTAGAGTTTGGCACATACAAATTTACTTGGAACGGCAGGTAAATACCGCATATAGGAAGGTAGTGGACTCATATGGAATAACTTTGGGGTTTATGGAAGTGGATGCACAAGTAGTATTCCCGCTTAGTACAGGTGAAGGCTAGAAAGAGATTGGGAAGCGACCAGCTAGAGAGCAACAACGGTCATGAACATGCATGAAAATTAATCAACAATGAATGCTAGCATGAGTAGAATATAAATCACCATGAACATAAATATCGTGAAGGCTATGTTGATTTGTTTCAACTACATGGGTGAACATGTGCCAAGTCAAGTCACTTAAATCGTTCAAAGGGAGGATACCACCCATCATACTACATCACAACCATTTTAATATCATGTTGGCACGCAAGATAGACCATTATAAACTCTCAGCTAATTAAGCATGGCATAAGCAGCTATGATCTCTAATTGTCATTGCAAACATGTTTCATTCATAACAAGTTGAATCAAGAACGACGAGCAATCATATTTACAAAAACAAGAGAGGTCGAGTTCATACCAGCTTTTCTCATCTCAATTAGTTCATCATATATCATGCTTATAGCCTTTCACTCGCACGACCGAACGGTGTGAAAAATAATAATAGTGCACGTGCATTGGACTAAGCTGGAATCTGCAGACATTTAATACAAGAGAGAAGACAAGGTAATATGGCTCAAGGTTAATTCTACAACAAAGCATATGAGAGCCACTAAGTATTTTAATAATGGTCTTCTACTCTTAACCCCGAAAGAAAAGAAAAGAAACTATTTACACGGGAAAGCTCCAACAAGCAAAAGAAGAATGGGAAATCTTTTTGGGTTTTCATTTTTTAATTACTACCACAAGCAAAGAAAGTAAACTAGCTAGAAGCTACAACTAATATTTTATTTTTCTGGGTTTTTCTAGCACACAAGAAAAAGACTAAGAAAAAAGAAAATTAAACTAAGCATGGATGGTACAGTGAAAGAGTGTGAGCACCGACAACTAGAATAAGTGTGAACATGAAAGTAAAGTCGGTGAGAAACATGTACTCCCCCAAGCTTAGGCTTTTGGCCTAAGTTGGTCTATGGCTAGTACTGGCCTGACAGATATCCAAAGTTGTAGTTGGGGTCATACTGAGATGCAGCAGATGCTGCCTGCTGAGCTGCAGCTCGAAGATGGGCTGCCTCCGTCATGTTATAATGGGCATTCGCCTCCTCCATAGTTATAGTGTGTCTTCCTTTTTCCTGAAAGTTAAACAAAGTAGGGGCAGGAAGAACAATAGGGATGGCATGGTGCGGGTTAAAGATTAGTCAATATTTGAGAGTCTGGTTATCCCACTCTATAAACCGGTGACTAGCCATAGCATTACAGTCTAAATAAGCAGTAGGTAAAGGTTCCTCATACGGATGCACAGACACACCAAGATAGCGGGCTATGCAAGTAGCATAGATCCCACCAAATAAATCTTCATTCGAACCATTATGGTGCAGTCTACGTGCAACAATTGCTCCTAAATTATATTGCCTATCACCTAGTACAACACTCCTGAGAATGTTGAGATCAGGGACACACATGTGACAGGCTTCATCTTTACCATTTATGCATCTACCAATAAAGAGAGCAAAGTAATGAATGGCAGGATGTATGCTCCCAGTGGTGGCTTGTGTGATGTCCCTGGATTCTCCCACTGTAGTGTTGGGGAACGTAGTATTTTCAAAATTTTCCTACGATCACGCAAGATCTATCTACTAGATGCATAGCAACGAGGGGGAGAGTGTGTCTACGTACCCTCGTAGACCGGGAGCGGAAGCGTCTAGTGACGCGGTTGATGTAGTCGAACTTCTTCGCGATCCAACCGATCAAGTACCGAACGTACGGCACCTCCGCGTTCAGCACACGTTCTGCTTGATGACGTCCCACGAGCTCTTGATCCAGTTAAGCTTCACGGGAGAGTTTCGTCAGCACGACGGTGTGGTGATGGATATGATGAAGTTACCGGCGCAAGGCTTTGCCTAAGCACTGCAACGGTATAATCGAGGTGTGTTTCTGTGGAGGGGGGCACCGCACACGGTTGGGAGAGTTCAACTGATCAACTTGTGTGTCCTTGGGTGCCCCCTGCCCCCGTATATAATGGAGCAAGGGGGGAGACCGGCCGACCCCTTGTGGTGCGCCTAGGAGATGCAATCCTACTAGGAATAGGATTGCAATCCTATTCCTAGTAGGAACTACCAAAAGGGAGAAGAGGGAAAGGAAGGAGAGGGAGAAGGAGAAGGAAAGGGGCGCCGCCCCCCCCTCCTTCCTTGTCCAATTCGAACCAAGGGGTGGGGGGCGTGCGGCCCAGCCCTGGCCCTCCTTCCCTCTTTCTCCTATGGCCCATTAAGGCCCATAGCTTCCCCAGGGGTTCCGGTAACCCTCCCGGTACTCCGGTAAATTCCGAAACTTTACGGAACACTTCCGTTGTCTGAATATAGTCGTCCAATATATCAATCTTTACGTCTCGGACATTCCGAGACTCCTCGTCATGTCCGTGATCTCATCCGGGACTCCGAACTACCTTCGGTACATGAAAACTCGTAAACTCATAATACCGATCGTCATCAAACGTTAAGCGTGCGGACCCTACGGGTTCGAGAACTATGTAGACATGACCGAGACTCATCTCCGGTCAATAACCAATAGCGGAACCTGGATGCTCATATTGGCTCCTACATATTCTACGAAGATCTTTATCGGCAAACCGCATAACAACATACGTTGTTCCTTTTGTAATCGGTATGTTACTTGCCCAAGATTTGATCGTCGGTATCTCTATACCTAGTTCAATCTCGTTACCGGCAAGTCTCTTTACTCTTTCCATAATACATCATCTCGTGACTAACTCATTAGTATTTTGCTTGCAAGGCTTATTATGATGTGCATTACCGAGAGGGCCCAGAGATACCTCTTCGACATTCGGAGTGACAAATCCTAGTCTTGATCTATGCCAACACCACGAACACTTTCGGAGACACCTGTAGAGCATCTTTATGATCACCCAGTTATGTTGTGATGTTTGATAGCACACAAGGTGTTCCTACGGTATTCGGGAGTTGCATAATCTCATAGTCATAGGAACATGTATAAGTCATGAAGAAAGCAATAGCAATAAAACTAAACGATCATAGTGCTAAGCTAACGGATGGGTCTAATCCATCACATCATTCTCCTAATGATATGATCCCGTTGATCAAATGATAACTCATGTCTATGGCTAGGAAACATAGCCATCTTTGATCAATGAGCTAGTCTAGTAGAGGCATACTAGGGACACTCTGTTTTGTCTATGTATTCACACATGTACTAAGTTTCCGGTTAATAAAATTCTAGCATGAATAATAAACATTTTTCATGATATAAGTAGATATAAAATAACAACTTTATTATTGCCTCTAGGGCATATTTCCTTCAGTCTCCCACTTGCACTAGAGTCAATAATCTAGTTCACATCGCCATGTGATTTAACACCGATAGTTCACATCGTCATGTGATTAACGCCCAAAGGGTTTACTAGAGTCAATAATCCAGTTCACATCGCTATGTGATTAACACCCAAAGAGTACTAAGGTGTGATCATGTTTTGCTTCGTGAGAGAAGTTTAGTCAACGGGTCTGTCACATTTAGATCCGTATGTATATCGCAAATTTCTATGTGTCTACAATGCTCTGCATGGAGCTACTCTAGCTAATTGCTCCCACTTTTAATACGCATCCAGATTGATACTTAGAGTCATCTGGATTAGTGTCAAAGCTTGCATCGGCGTAACTCTTTACGACGAACTCTTTATCACCTCCATAATCGAGAAACATTTCCTTAGTCATGCAGTTACTAAGGATAATTTTGACCGCTGTATAGTGATCTACTCCTGGATCACTATTGTACCTCCTTGTCAAACTCATGGCAAGTTACACAACATGTTTGGTACACAGCATGGCATACTTTATAGAACCTATGGCTGAGGCATAGGGAATGACTTTCATTCTCTCTATATTTTGTCGAGGTCGGGGTTTTCAGTCTTACTCAACTTCATACCTTTTAACTCACGCAAGAACTCCTTCTCTGACTGATCCATTTTGAACTACTTCAAAATTTGTCAAGGTATGTACTCATTGAAAAAACTTATCAAGCGTCTCGATCTATCTCTATAGATCTTGATGCTCAATATGTAAGCAGCTTCACCAAGGTCTTTCTTTGAAAAACTCCTTTCAAACAACCGTTTATGCTTTCCAGAAAATTCTACATCATTTCCGATCGACAATATGTCATTCACATATACTTATCAGAAAGATTGTAGTGCTCCCACTCACTTTCTTCTAAATACATGCTTCACCGCAAGTCTATATAAATCTATATGCTTTGATCAACTTATCAAAGCGTATATTCCAACTCCGAGATGCTTGCACCAGTCCATAGATGGATCGCTGGAGCTTGCACATTTTCTTAGCACCTTTAGGATTGACAAAACCTTCTGGTTGCATCATATACAATTCTTCTTTAGAAAATCCATTAAAGAATACAGTTTTGTTATCCATTTGCCAGATTTCATAAAATGCGGCAATTGCTAACATGATTCGGATAGACTTAAGCATCGCTACGGGTGAGAAAGTCTCATCGTAGTCAACTCCTTGAACTTGTCGAAAACCTTTCGCAACAAGTCGAGCTTTGTAAAACAGTAACATTACCGTCAGCGTCGGTCTTCCTCTTGAAGATCCATTTATTTTCGATGGCTTACCGATCATCGGGCAAGTCAACCAAAGTCCACACTTTGTTCTCATACATGGATCCCATCTCATATTTCATGGTCTCAAGCCATTTTGCGGAATTTGGGCTCATCATCGCTTCCTCATAGTTTGTAGGTTCATCATGGTCCAGTAACATGACTTCCAGAACCGGGTTGCCGTACCACTCTGGTGCGGAACGAACTCTGGTTGATCTACGAAGTTCAGCAGAAACTTGATCTGAAGTTTCATGATCATCATCATTAGCTTCCTCACTAATTGGTGTAGGAATCACTGGAACTAGTTTCTGTGATGTACTACCTTCCAATTCGGGAGAAGGTACAATTACCTCATAATGTTCTACTTTCCTCCCACTCACTTCTTTCGAGAGAAACTCCTTCTCTAGAAAGGATCCATTCTTAGCAGCGAATATCTTGCCTTCGGATCTGTGATAGAAGGTGTACCCAACAGTCTCCTTTGGGTATCCTATGAAGACACATTTCTCCGACTTGGGTTCGAGCTTATCAGGTTGAAGCTTTTTCACATAAGCATCGTAGCCCCAAACTTTAAGAAATGACAGCTTTGGTTTCTTGCCAAACCACAGTTCATAAGGCGTCGTCTCAACGGATTTAGATGTTGCCCTATTTAGCGTGAATGCAGCTGTCTCTGATGCATAACCCAAAACGATAGTGGTAAATCGGTAAGAGACATCATAGATCGCACCATATCTAATAAAGTACGATTACGATGTTCGGACACACCATTACGCTGTGGTGTTCCGGGTGGCGTGAGCCGTGAAACTATTCCACATTGTTTTAAATGAAGGCCAAAACTCGTATCTTCAAATATTCGTCTCCGCGATCAGATCGTGGAAAATTTTATTTTCTTGTTACGATGATTCTCTACTTCACTCTGAAATTTCTTTGAACCTTTCAAATATTTCAGACTTGTGTTTCATCAAGTAGATATACCCGTATCTGCTCAAATGATGAGTGATAGTCAGAAAATAATGATACCCGCCGCGAGGCTCAACACTCATTGGTCTGCATACATCAGTATGTATGATTTCCAACAAGTCAATTGCTCGCTCCATTGTTCCGGAGAACGGAGTTTTAGTCATCTTGCCCATGAGGCATGGTTCGCAAGCACCAAGTGATTCATAATCAAGTGATTCCAAAAGTCCGTCACTATGGAGTTTCTTCATGCGCTTTACACCATTATGACCTAAATGGCAGTGCCACAATTAAGTTGCACTATCATTATTAACCTTGCATCTTTTGGCTTCAATATTATGAATATGTGTATCACTACGATCGAGATCCAACAAACTATTTTCATTGGGTGTATGACCATCGAAGGTTTTATTCATGTAAACAGAATAACAATTATTCTATGACTTTAAATGAATAACTGTATTGCAACAAATATGATCAAATCATATTCATGCTCAACGCAAATGCCAAATAACATTTATTTAGGTTTTATACTAATCCCGAAAGTACAGGGAGTGTGCGATGATGATCATATCAATCTTGGAACCACTTCCAACACATATCGTAACTTCACCTTTAACTAGTCTCTGTTCATTCTGCAATTCTCGTTTCGAGTTACTAATTTTAGCAAATGAACCGGTATCAAATACCCAAGGGTTGCTATGAACACTAGTAAAGTACACATCAATAATCTGTATATCAAAATATACCTTTGTTCACTTTTCCATCCTTCTTATCCGCCAAGTATCTAGGGCAGTTCCACTTCCAGTGACCATTTCCTTTGCAGTAGAAGCACTTAGTTTCAGGCTTGAGATTAGCTTTGGGTTTCTTCATGGGAGTGTCAACTTGCTTGTCATTCTTCTTGAAGTTCCCCTTCTATCCCTTTGCCCTTTACTTGAAACAAGTGGTCTTATTAACCATCAACACTTGATGTTCTTTCTTGATTTCTACCTTCGCCGATTTCAGGATCGCGAAGAGCTCGGGAATTACCTTCGTCATCCCTTGCATATTATAGTTCATCACGAAGTTCTACTAACTTGGTGACTAGAGAACTTTGTCCATTACTATCTTATCTGGAAGAATAACTCCCACTTGATTCAAGTAATTGTAGTACCCACACAATCTGAGCACATGCTCACTGGTTAAGCAATTCTCCTGCATCTTGTAGGTAAAGTACTGTCAGAGGTCTTATACCTCTCGACACGGGCATGAGTATGAAATACTAATTTCAACCCTTGGAACATCTTATATGCTCTGTGGCGTTCAAAATGTTTTTGAAGTCCCGGTTCTAAGCCGTAAAGCATGGTGCACTTAAACTATCAAGTAGTCATCATACCGAGCTTTTGTCAAAACGTTCATAACGTTTGTATCTGCTCCTGCAATAGGTCTGTCACCTAGCGGTGCATCAAGGACATAATTCTTCTGTGCAGCAATGAGGATAATCCTCAGATCACGGAACAATTCCGCATCATTGCTACTAACATCTTTCAACTTAGTTTTCTCTAGGAACTTATAAATAATAAACGTGGAGCAACATCGCGAGCTATTGATCTACAACATAGATATGCTAATACTACCATGACTAAGTTCATGATTAATTAAAGTTCAATTTAATCATATTACTTAAGAACTCCCACTTAGATAGAAATCCCTCTAGTCATCTAAATGATCACGTGATCCAGATCAACTAAACCATGTCCGATCATCACGTGAGATGGAGTAGTTTTCAATGGTGAACATCTTATGTTGATCATATCTACTATATGATTCACGCTCGACCTTTCGGTCTCCAGTGTTCCGAGGCCATATCTGCATATGCTAGGCTCGTCAAGTTTAACCCGAGTATTCTGCGTGTGCAAAACTGGCTTACACCCGTTGTATTTGAACGTAGAGCTTATCACACCCGATCATCACGTGGTGTCTCAGCACGAAGAACTTTCGCAATGATGCATACTCAGGGAGAACACTTGTACCTTGAAATTTTGTAAGGGATCAACTTATAATGCTACCGTCGTACTAAGCAAAATAAGAAGCATAATAAGATAAACATCACATCCAATCAAAATATGTGACATGATATGGCCATCATCATCTTGTGCTTTTGATCTCCATCTTGAAAGCACCGTCATGATCACCTTTGTGACCGGCGCGACACCTTGATCTCCATCGTAGCATCGCACTACAGGAATCAGCTAATTTGCCGTCTGTCTCGATCTTTGTCGTAAGCTTTTCATCGGGACAGACGGCAAAGACATATCTTGCCGTCTGTATCTGACGGCAAAGAATTACTGATAGCAAAGACATACTTTGCCGTCTGTTTTTTTTCAGCTGAAGGCAAAGGCCCACTTTGCCGTCTGTTTTTTTTCAGATGACGGCAAAGACATACTTTGCCGTCATGGTTTTTTCGGATGACGGCAAAGACACACATTGCCGTCTGAATTTTTCTCAGATGACGGCAAAGACATACTTTGCCGTCATGGTTTTTTCGGATGACGGCAAAGAAACTGTATGTATATAGATTGTATGTAGCAAAATAAAATTTTGGAAATGCAAAGAAGGTCTAAAATTTACAAAATTTGGCATGGTATTGGTGTATGATTCATATAAGGCGTGGAAAAAGTCCCCCCTTTTTTTACTGAATTTTAACGTAGTTATTTTACCTAAATACCTATGGTTAAGAAGCACAACTTTTTACTTAGTATCTATTGGCCCAGCCCTCACTCCCCTGGATCGATGACGTGGCAGGGTAGCCCACTACCCACCCATGATCTCTGCCTTATCCACCGCACCCACCCACGATCTCTGCCTTATCCACCGCACCCACCCCTCGATCGACCGCGTCGGCCCATGCACTTCCCGCTTCGCCCCCCGCCCCCAGGCCGGCGCCCCCGCAGTCCTTTGCCGGCACCGCCTCCAGTCGCCACCGGCGCGGCCCTGCAGTCCTTCGTCGTGCCCCGCCTCCAGCCGCCACCACAGTCCTTCGCCGGCAACGCCTCCAGTCGCCACCGGCCCGATGCCCCGTCGACCATCGCCTGCGCCCCTGCAGTCCTTCGCCCCGCCCCGCCTCCAGCCGTCACCGGCGCGGTCGGCCCGATGCCCCTCCAGCGCGGCCTCCAGTCGCCACCGGCGCGGCCGGCCCGGTGCCCCGTCGACCATCTCCTGCGCCCCCGCAGTCCTTCGCCGCGCCCCGCCTCCAGCCGCCATCGGCGCGGCCGGCCCCGCCTCCAGTCACCACCGGCGCGGCCGGCCCGGTGCCCCTCCAGCGCGGCCCGATGCCCCTCCAGCGCCACCGACGCGGCCGGCCCGGTGCCCCGTCGACCATCGCCTGCGCTGTGCCGGTCGGGTGCGCCATCGCACAGGAGACTTGATTGCTTTTTTAAATTTTTTGTAAGGTTCTTCTTGCAAGAAACAAGGACCCATTTATTATTATTCCATGTGGAGGTCCTTCATGTAAAGTGTAACCATCGCATATGAATAAGATTAGATACTGTGTATCTTCAGCGTGTCACTTTCTTCAGCGTGTCCACATGTGCATTATGTATGGATATTGTGTACAATTTTTTTTATTAAACAAAAGCTTTGCCGTCTAGGATATTTTTGGCTGACAGCAAAGACACTAACGCTGTCCGTAAGTCGGGACGTTATGTTAAACGCTATTTTTTTGCCGTCTGGCAATTTTCGATGACGGCTAAATCTGTTGACTGACAGCAAATTATTTGTCGTCTGCCCGATAAAATGCTGACGGCAAATCCCCTTTTGCCGACTTTGACTTTGCCGACAAGGTTTGCCGTCATGGGCTGACGGCAAAATCTTTGCCGTCTGTAATCCAGCTTTTGCCGTCTGTAGGAGCCTGACGGCAAAATGCCCGATTCCTGTAGTGTCATTGTCGTCTCGCCAACTATTGCTTCTACAACTATCGCTACCGCTTAGTGATAAAGTAAAGCTATTACATGGCGATTGCATTTCATACAATAAAGCGACAACCATATGGCTCCTGCCAATTGCCGATAACTTTACAAAACATGATCATCGCATACAATAACGTATAACTCATCATGTCTTGACCATATCACATCACAACATGCCCTGCAAAAAAAAGTTGGACGTCCTCTACTTTGTTGTTGCAAGTTTTACATGGCTGCTACGGGCTTTAGCAAGAACCGTTCTTACCTACGCATACAAAACCACAATGATGTTTTGTCAAGTATGTGCTGTTTTAACCTTCACATGGACCGGGCGTAGGCACACTCGATTCAGCTAAAGTGAGAGGGACAGACACCCGCCAGTCACCTTTAAGCAACGAGTGCTCATAACGGTGAAACCAGTCTCGCGTAAGCGTATGCGTAATCTTGGTCCGGGCCGCTTCATCTCACAATACCGCCGAAGCAAAGTATGACATGCTGGTAAGCAGTATGACTAGTATCGTCCACAACTCACTTGTGTTCTACTCGTGCATATCATCTACGCATAGACCTGGCTCTGATACCACTGTTGGGGAACGTAGTATTTTCAAAATTTTCCTACCATCATGCAAGATCTATCTACTAGATGCATAGCAACGAGGGGGAGAGTGTGTCTACGTACCCTCGTAGACCAGGATCGGAAGCATCTAGTGACGCGGTTGATGTAGTCGAACTTCTTCGTGATCCAACCGATCAAGTACCGAACGTACGGCACCTCCGCGTTCAGCACACGTTCAGCTTGATGACGTCCCACGACTCTTGATCCAGTTGAGCTTCACGGGAGAGTTTCGTCAGCACGACGGCGTGGTAACGGATATGATGAAGTTACCGGTGCAGGGTTTCGCCTAAGCAGTGCAACGCTATAATCGAGGTGTGTTTCTGTGGAGGGGGGCACCGCACACGGTTGGGAGAGATCAACTGATCAACTTGTGTGTCCTTGGGTGCCCCCCTGCCCCCATATATAAAGGAGCAAGGGGGGAGGCCGGCCGGCCCCTTGTGGCGCGCCTAGGAGGTGCAATCCTACTAGGAATAGGATTGCAATCCTATTCCTAGTAGGACTACCAAAAGGGAGAAGGGGGAAAGGAAGGAGAGGGAGAAGGAGAAGGAAAGGGGCGCCGGCCCCCCCTCCTTCCTTGTCCAATTCGGACCAAGGGGTGGGGGGCGCGCGGCCCAGCCCTGGCCCTCCTTCCCTCTTTCTCCTACGGCCCATTAAGGCCCATAGCTTCCCCCGGGGTTCCGGTAACCCCCCC
>LR738715.1:61378780-61413549 GCA_902687465.1 Secale cereale
CAGACGGCGCCGAGCGCGACAGTGGTGGGGACGGAGGTGCGTGGAGGCGGGCGACCGGGCGGTGGAGGTGCCCGGCCGGGCGGGGGAGGCGGGCGGCCGACCGGAGCCCGCCGGAGTTTGGTGGAGGCCACCGGAGGCGCGTGGAGATCGGTGCTCGGGCGGCGGCCGGTGGAGTCAAGCTGCCGGTGCGAGGAGGCCTGCGGTGGCGCTAGGAAGTACTCGGGTGGAGGCAGGTAACTGGCGGCGAGAAAAAGGGAGAGATGAGTACGAGAGAGAGAGAGATGCGTACGAGAGGGAGTGGGGTAAGATCGATGGGAGTAATGGGTGGGGACGGGTAGGTTCATGGGGTGTGTGCAACGTGGTCTGTGGGTGTGGGTGGGGGCGTGCGTCCTCGTCCGACGACGGGTGGGATGTGCATCCCAGATGCTGCCATGTCATCAATCCAGGTGATCTATCCGCGTGATGTGCTTTCTCTTTGCCGTCTGCAAAACAAACACAGATGGCAAAGAGCTCAGTTTGCCGTCTGCCAAAAAAAATACAGACGGCAAAAAATCTTTGCCGTGTGCCAAAACTGACACAGACGGCAAAGATTTTTTTGCCGTCTGTGTATTTTTTGCTAGACGGCAAAATGAGCTTTTTGCCATCTATGTTTTGTTTTGCCGTCTTCTAATGACGGCAAATCTTTTCTTTGCCATTAGTTTTTCTTTGCCGTCTTCTGATGACGGCAAACCCTTTCTTTGCCGTCTTGCCCGACAAAAAGATGACGGCAAAGACGCCCCCAGACGGCAAATTAGCTGTTTCCCGTAGTGAGTGGTATCAGAGCCAGGTCTATGCGTAGATGATATGCACGAGTAGAACACAAGTGAGTTGTGGACGATACTAGTCATACTGTTTACCAGCATGTCATACTTTGCTTCGACGGTATTGTGAGATGAAGCGGCCCGGACCGACATTACGCGTACGCTTACGCGAGAGTGGTTTCACCGTTATGAGCACTCGTTGCTTAAAGGTGACTGGCGGGTGTCTGTCTCTCGCACTTTAGCTGAATTGAGTGTGCCTATGCCCGGTCCATGTGAAGCTTAAAACAGCACATACTTGACGAAACATCGTTGTGGTTTTGTATGCGTAGGTAAGAACGGTTCTTGCTAAAGCCCGTAGCAGCCACGTAAATCTTGCAACAACAAAGTAGAGGACGTCTAACTTGTTTTTGCAGGGCATGTTGTGATGTGATATGGTCAAGACATGATGAGTTATACGTTATTGTATGTGATGATCATGTTTTGTAAAGTTATCGGCAACTGGCAGGAGCCATATGGTTGTCGCTTTATTGTATGAAATGCAATCGCCATGTAATTGCTTTACTTTATCACTAAGTGGTAGCGATAGTCGTAGAAGCAGTAGTTGGCGAGACGACAACGATGCTACGATGGAGATCAAGGTGTCGCGCCGATGACAAAGGTGATCATGACGGTGCTTTAAAGATGGAGATCAAAAGCACAAGATGATGATGGCCATATCATGTCACATATTTTGATTGCATGTGATGTTTATCTTATTATGCTTCTTATTTTGCTTAGTACGACGGTAGCATTATAAGATGATCCCTTACAAAATTTCAAGGTACAAGTGTTCTCCCTGAGTATGCACCGTTGCGAAAGTTCTTCGTGCTGAGACACCACGTGATGATCGGGTGTGATAAGCTCTACGTTCAAATACAACGGGTGTAAGCCAGTTTTGCACACGCAGAATACTCGGGTTAAACTTGACGAGCCTAGCATATGCAGATATGGCCTCGGAACACTGGAGACCGAAAGGTCGAGCGTGAATCATATAGTAGATATGATCAACATAAGATGTTCACCATTGAAAACTACTCCATCTCACGTGATGATCGGACATGGTTTAGTTGATTTGGATCACGTGACCATTTAGATGACTAGAGGGATGTCTATCTAAGTGGGAGTTCTTAAGTAATATGATTAAATTGAACTTTAATTTATCATGAACTTAGTCCTGGTAGTACTAGCATATCTATGTTGTAGATCAATAGCTCGCGATGTTGCTCCACGTTTATTTTTTATATGTTCCTAGAGAAAACTAAGTTGAAAGATGTTAGTAGCAATGATGCGGAATTGTTCCGTGATCTGAGCATTATCCTCATTGCTGCACAGAAGAATTATGTCCTTGATGCACCGCTAGGTGACAGACCTATTGCAGGAGCAGATACAGACGTTATGAACGTTTTGACAAAAGCTCGGTATGATGACTACTTGATAGTTTAAGTGCACCATGCTTTACGGCTTAGAATCGGGACTTCAAAAACGTTTTGAACGCCACGGAGCATATAAGATGTTCCAAGAGTTGAAATTAGTATTTCATACTCATGCCCGTGTCGAGAGGTATAAGACCTCTGACAGTACTTTGCCTACAAGATGGAGGAGAATAGCTCAACCAGTGAGCATGTGCTCAGATTGTGTGGGTACTACAATTACTTGAATCAAGTGGGAGTTATTCTTCGAGATAAGATAGTAATTGACAAAGTTCTCTAGTCACTATCACCAAGTTAGTACAACTTCGTGATGAACTATAATATGCAAGCGATGGCGAAGGTAATTCCCGAGCTCTTCGCGATCCTGAAATCGGTGAAGGTAGAAATCAAGAAAGAGCATCAAGTGTTGATGGTTAATAAGACCACTTGTTTCAAGTAAAGGGCAAAGGGATAGAAGGGGAACTTCAAGAAGAATGACAAGCAAGTTGACACTCCCATGAAGAAACCCAAAGCTAATCTCAAGCCTGAAACTAAGTGCTTCTACTGCAAAGGAAATGGTCACTGGAAGTGGAACTGCCCTAGATACTTGGCGGATAAGAAGGATGGAAAAGTGAACAAAGGTATATTTTGATATACAGATTATTGATGTGTACTTTACTAGTGTTCATAGCAACCCTTGGGTATTTGATACCGGTTCATTTTCTAAAATTAGTAACTCGAAACGAGAATTGCAGAATGAACAGAGACTAGTTAAAGGTGAAGTTACGATATGTGTTGGAAGTGGTTCCAAGATTGATATGATCATCATCGCACACTCCCTATACTTTCGGGATTAGTATAAAACCTAAATAAATGTTATTTGGCATTTGCGTTGAGCATGAATATGATTTGATCATATTTGTTGCAATACAGTTATTCATTTAAAGTCGTAGAATAATTGTTATTCTGTTTACATGAATAAAACCTTCGATGGTCATACACCCAATGAAAATAGTTTGTTGGATCTCGATCGTAGTGATACACATATTCATAATATTGACGCCAAAAGATGCAAGGTTAATAATGATAGTGCAACTTATTTGTGGCACTGCCGTTTAGGTCATAATGGTGTAAAGCACATGAAGAAACTCCATAGTGATGGACTTTTGGAATCACTTGATTATGAATCACTTGGTGCTTGCGAACCATGCCTCATGGGCAAGATGACTAAAACTCCGTTCTCCGGAACAATGGAGCGAGCAATTGACTTGTTGGAAATCATACATACTGATGTATGCAGACCAATGAGTGTTGAGGCTCGCGGCGGGTATCATTTTTTCTGACCTTCACTGATGATTTGAGCAGATACGGGTATATCTACTTGATGAAACACAAGTCTGAAATATTTGAAAGGTTCAAAGAAATTTCAGAGTGAAGTAGAGAATCATCGTAACAAGAAAATAAAATTTTCCACGATCTGGTCGCGGAAACGAATATTTGAAGTTACGAGTTTTGGCCTTCATTTAAAACAATGTGGAATACTTTCACGACTCACGCCACCCGGAACACCACAGCGTAATGGTGTGTCCGAACGTCGTAATTATACTTTATTAGATATGGTGCGATCTATGATGTCTCTTACCGATTTACCACTATCGTTTTGGGTTATGCATCAGAGACAGCTGCATTCACGCTAAATAGGGCAACATCTAAATCCGTTGAGACGACGCCTTATGAACTGTGGTTTGGCAAGAAACCAAAGTTGTCGTTTCTTAAAGTTTGGGGCTACGATGCTTATGTGAAAAAGCTTCAACCTGATAAGCTCGAACCCAAGTCGGAGAAATGTGTCGTCATAGGATACCCAAAGGAGACTGTTGGGTACACCTTCTATCACAGATCCGAAGGCAAGATATTCGCTGCTAAGAATGGATCCTTTCTAGAGAAGGAGTTTCTCTCGAAAGAAGTGAGTGGGAGGAAAGTAGAACTTGATGAGGTAATTGTACCTTCTCCCGAATTGGAAGGTAGTACATCACAGAAACTAGTTCCAATGATTCCTACACCAATTAGTGAGGAAGCTAATGATGATGATCATGAAACTTCAGATCAAGTTTCTGCTAAACTTCGTAGATCAACCAGAGTTCGTTCCGCACCAGAGTGGTACGGCAACCCAGTTCTGGAACTCATGTTACTGGACCATGATGAACCTACAAACTATGAGGAAGCGATGATGAGCCCAGATTCCGCAAAAATGGCTTGAGACCATGAAATCTGAGATGGGATCCATGTTTGAGAACAAAGTGTGGACTTTGGTTGACTTGCCCGATGATCGGCAAGCCATCGAAAATAAATGGATCTTCAAGAGGAAGACCGACGCTGACGGTAATGTTACTGTTTTACAAAGCTTGACTTGTTGCGAAAGGTTTTCGACAAGTTCAAGGAGTTGACTACGATGAGACTTTCTCACCCGTAGCGATGCTTAAGTCTGTCCGAAGCATGTTAGCAATTGCCGCATTTTATGAAATCTGGAAAATGGATAACAAAATTGTATTCTTTAATGGATTTATTAAAGAAGAATTGTATATGATGCAACCAGAAGGTTTTGTCAATCCTAAAGGTGCTAACAAAATGTGCAAGCTCCACCGATCCATCTATGGACTGGTGCAAGCATCTCGGAGTTGGAATATACGCTTTGATAAGTTGATCAAAGCATATAGATTTATACAGACTTGCTGTGAAGCCTGTATTTACAAGAAAGTGAGTGGGAGCACTACAATCTTTCTGACAAGTATATGTGAATGACATATTGTCGATCAGAAATGATGTAGAATTTTCTTGAAAGCATAAAGGGGTGTTTGAAAGGAGTTTTTCAAAGAAAGACCTTGGTGAAGCTGCTTACATATTGAGCATCAAGATTTGTAGAGATAGATCGAGACGCTTGATAAGTTTTTTCAATGAGTACATACCTTGAATTTTTTTGAAGTAGTTCAAAATAGATCAGTCAGGGAAGGAGTTCTTGCCTGAGTTAAAAGGTATGAAGTTGAGTAAGACTCAAAACCCGACCTCGGCAAAATATAGAGAGAATGAAAGTCATTCCCTATGCCTCAGCCATAGGTTCTATAAAGTATGCCATGCTGTGTACCAAACATGTTGTGTACCTTGCCATGAGTTTGACAAGGAGGTACAATAGTGATCCAGGAGTAGATCACTGTACAGCGGTCAAAATTATCCTTAGTAACTGCATGACTGAGGAAATGTTTCTCGATTATGGAGGTGATAAAGAGTTCGTCGTAAAGAGTTACGCCGATGCAAGCTTTGACACTAATCCAGATGACTCTAAGTATCAATCTGGATGCGTATTAAAAGTGGGAGCAATTAGCTAGAGTAGCTCCATGCAGAGCATTGTAGACACATAGAAATTTGTGAAATACATACGGATCTGAATGTGACAGACCCGTTGACTAAACTTCTCTCACGAAGCAAAACGTGATCACACCTTAGTACTCTTTGGGTGTTAATCACATAGCGATGTGAACTAGATTATTGACTCTAGTAAACCCTTTGGGCGTTAATCACATGACGATGTGAACTATCGGTGTTAAATCACATGGCGATGTGAACTAGATTATTGACTCTAGTGCAAGTGAGAGACTGAAGGAAATATGCCCTAGAGGCAATAATAAAGTTGTTATTTTATATTTCCTTATATCATGAAAAATGTTTATTATTCATGCTAGAATTTTATTAACCGGAAACTTAGTACATGTGTGAATACATAGACAAAACAGAGTGTCCCTTGTATGCCTCTACTAGACTAGCTCATTGATCAAAGATGGCTATGTTTCCTAGCCATAGACATGAGTTGTCATTTGATCAACGGGATTACATCATTAGGAGAATGATTTGATGGACTAGACCCATACGTTAGCTTAGCACTATGATCGTTTAGTTTTATTGCTATTGCTTTCTTCATGACTTATACATATTCCTATGACTATGAGATTATGCAACTCTCGAATACCGTAGGAACACCTTGTGTGCTATCAAACGTCACAACGTAACTGGGTGATCATAAAGATGCTCTACAGGTGTCTCCGAAAGTGTTCGTGGTGTTGGCATAGATCAAGACTAGGATTTGTCACTCCGAATGTCGGAGAGGTATCTCTGGGCCCTCTCGGTAATGCACATCATAATAAGCCTTGCAAGCAAAAGACTAATGAGTTAGTCACGAGATGATGTATTACGGAATGAGTAAAGAGACTTGCCGGTAACGAGATTGAACTAGGTATAGAGATACCGACGATCGAATCTCGGGCAAGTAACATACCGATGACAAAAGGAACAACGTATGTTGTTATGCGGTTTGACCGATAAAGATCTTCGTAGAATATGTAGGAGCCAATATGAGCATCCATGTTCCGCTATTGGTTATTGACCGGAGATGAGTCTCGGTCATGTCTACATAGTTCTCGAACCCGTAGGGTCCGCACGCTTAACGTTTGATGACGATCGGTATTATGAGTTTATGAGTTTTGATGTACGGAAGGTAGTTCGGAGTCCCGGATGAGATCACGGACATGACGAGGAGTCTCGGAATGTCTGAGACGTAAAGATTGATATATTGGACGACTATATTCGGACAACGGAAGTGTTCCGTAAAGTTTCGGAATTTACCGGAGTACCGGGGGGGTTACCGGAACCCCTGGGGAAGCTATGGGCCTTAATGGGCCGTAGGAGAAAGAGGGAAGGAGGGCCAGGGCTGGGCCGCGCGCCCCCCACCCCTTGGTCCGAATTGGACAAGGAAGGAGGGGGGGGGGGGCGAAGCCCCTTTCCTTCTCCTTCTCCCTCTCCTTCCTTTCCCCCTTCTCCCTTTTGGTATTTCCTACTAGGAATAGGATTGCAATCCTATTCCTAGTAGGATTGCACCTCCTAGGCGCGCCACAAGGGGCCGGCCGGCCTCCGCCTTGCTCCTTTATATACGGGGGCAGGGGGGCACCCAAGGACACACAAGTTGATCAGTTGATCTCTCCCAACCGTGTGCGGTGCCCCCCTCCACAGAAACACACCTCGATTATACCATTGCAGTGCTTAGGCGAAGCCCTGCGCCGGTAACTTCACCACGCCATCGTGCTGACGAAACTCTCCCGTGAAGCTCAACTGGATCAAGAGCTCGTGGGACGTCATCAAGCTGAACGTGTGCTGAACGCGGAGGTGCCGTACGTTCGGTACTTGATCGGTTGGATCGCGAAGAAGTTCGACTACATCAACCGCGTCACTAGACGCTTCCGCTCCCGGTCTACGAGGGTACGTAGACACACTCTCCCCTCGTTGCTATGCATCTAATAGATATATCTTGCGTGATCGTAGGAAAATTTTGTAAATACTACGTTCCCCAACACTTCCTAGCAACAAAGTCTCTCTTATCATAACGTTGATTCTTTGATTGTGGGTTATCAAGATCAACCGCAGGTTCAATCTCTACATCATTATCATTGCTAGGGTGAGCATCATCATGAACATCATCATTAATATTATCACTAGGCTCATGTTCATTACCAGATTGTGTCTCAGCATCAGAAACAGATATATCATTGGGATTCTCAGGTGGGTGAGCTACAGGTTCACTAGAAGCATGCAAATTTCTATCATTTTTCTTTTTCTTCTTCTTAGAAGAACTAGGTGCATCTATATTAGCTCTCTGAGAATCTTGCTCAACTCTCTTAGGGTGGCCTTCAGGATACAGAGGTTCCTGAGTCAGTTTGCCACCTCTAGTTGCAACTCTAACAGCATAGTCATTGTTCTTACTATTTATTTCATTGAGAAAATCATTCTGAGCCTTAAGTACTTTTTCTACTTGAGTGGTGACCATGGAAGCATGTATACTAATAAGTTTCAGTTCATCTTTGGCACTAGACAGATAATCACTCAAGCGTTCAATCATATAAGCATTGTGTTGCAGTTGTCTACCAACATAAGCATTGAAATTTTCTTGTTTCACAATAAAATTGTCAAACTCATCTAAGTATTGGCTAGCAGACTTATAACGAGGAATATCACCTTCATCAAATCTATAAATAGAATTTACCTTTACTACCTGTGTCGGGTTATCAAGACCATGTATTTCTTCAATAGGCGGTAAATTCTTAACATCTTCAGCTTTAATACCTTTTTCTTTCATAGATTTCTTTGCATCTTGCATATCTTCTGAACTGAGAAATAGAACACCTGTCTTCTTCAGAGTTGTCTTAGGGGCTGGTTCAGGAAGTGTCCAATTATTTTCTTTGGCCAGCATATTATTCAATAATAATTTAGCTAGTTCAACTGTTCTTTCCCTGAAAACACAACCAGCACAACTATCCAGGTGGTCTCTAGAAGCATCGGTTAGTCCATTATAAAAGACATCAAGTATATCATGCATCTCAAGAGGATGATCAGGCAAAGCATTAAGTAACTGGAGAAGCCTCCCCCAAGCTTGTGGGAGACTCTCTTCTTCAGTTTGAGCAAAGTTATATATTTCCCGTAAGGCAGCTTGTTTCTTATGAGCGGGAAAATATTTAGCAGAAAAGTAATACATCATATCCTGGCGACTACGCACACAACCAGGATCAAGAGAATTAAACCAAGTCTTAGCATCACCCTTTAACGAGAACGGAAACAACTTAAGGATATAGTAGTAGCGAATTTTTTCATCATTGGAAAACATGGTGGCTATATCATTCAACTTGGTAAGATGTGCCACAACAGTTTCAGACTCATAGCCATGGAAAGGATCAGATTCAACCAAAGTAATTAACTAAGGATCAACAGAGAATTCATAATCCTTATCAGTGACACAAATAGGTGAAGTAGCAAAAGCAGGGTCATGTTTCTTTCTAGCATTCAAGGACTTTTCTTTCAGCTTAGCTAATAACTTCTTAAGATCATATATATCATTGCAAGCAAGAAAGTCTCTAGCAGTTTCTTCATCCATAACATAACCCTGAGGCACAATAGGCAATTCATATCTATTGGGAGTAGTTTGATCATCACTTTCATAAATATCATCAACATTTGCACTCTCCATAACCTTAGCAATTTGTTCATCTAGAAATTCACCTAGTGGCACAGTATCAGGCATAGAGGTAGTTTCATCATACATAGCAGAAGTAGCATCATCAAGAACATACGACATATCAGATTCAATAGCAGGAGTAGGTGTCGCAAGTTTACTCATAACAGAAGGAGAATCTAGTGCAGAGCTAGATGGCAGTTCCTTACCTCCCCTCGTAGTTGAGGGTAAGATCTTGGTTTTTGAGTCCTTCAAATTCTTCATAGTGATCAACAAATATAAATCCCAAGTGACTTTAAGAATAGAGCTATGCTCCCCGGCAACGGCGCCAGAAAATAGTCTTGATAACCCACAAGTGTAGGGGGTCGCAACCGTTTTCGAGGGTAAAGTATTAAACCCAAATTTGTTGATTCGACACAAGGGGAGCCAAAGAATACTCTTAAGTATTAGTAACTGAGTTGTCAATTCAGCCACACCTCGAAACTTAGTATCTGCAGCAAGATAGTTTAGTAGCACAGTAATATGATAGTGGTGGTAGCAACAATAAAAGTAAAGATAGTGTTTTTGTAGTTTTTGTGATATAGCAACGGAAAAGTAAATAAGCGACAAGCAATATAGGTAAAGCTCGTAGGCATTGGACCGGTGATGGGAAATTACGTCGGATGCAATTCATCATGTAGAAGTTATAACCTACGGTGACACAGAACTAGCTCCATTTCATCAATGCAATGTAGGCATGTATTCCGAATATAGTCATATGTGCTTATTGAAAAGAACTTGCATGACATCTTTTGTCCTACCCTCCTGTGGCAGCGGGGTCCAATTGGAAACTAAGGGATATTAAGGTCTCCTTTTAATAAAGTACCGGACCAAAGCATTAACACATAGTGAATACATGAACTCCTCAAACTATGGTCATCATCGGGAGTGGTCCCGATTATTGTCACTTCGGGGTTGCCGGATCATAACACATAGTAGGTGACTATAGACTTGCAAGATAGGATCAAGAACACACATATATTCATGGAAACATAATAGGTTCAGATCTGAAATCATGGCACTCGGGCCCTAGTGACAAGCATTAAGCATAGCAAAGTCATAGCAACATCAGTCTCAGAACATAGTGTATACTAGGGATCAAACCCATAACAAAACTAACTCGATTACATGATAGATCCCATCCAACCCATCACCGTCCAGCAAGCCTACGATGGAATTACTCACACACGGCGGTGAGCATCATGGAATTGGTGATGGAGGAAGGTTGATGATGACGATGGCGACGATCTCCACTCTCCGGAGTCCCGAACGGACTCCAGATCAGCCCTCCCGAGAGAGATTAGGGCTTGGCGGCGGCTCCGTCTCGTAAAATGTGATAATTCTTTCTCCTGGCTTTTTTTCTCCACGAAACAGAATATATAGGACCTGGGGATACGTCGGTGGGGCATCGGGGTGCCCTCGAGGCAGGGGGCGTGCCCTGGGAAGGAGGGTGTGCCCCCACCCTTGAGGACAGCCCGTGGGCCCCCAGGTGTGGATCTTCTTGCAGGTATTTTTTATATTTTCTGAAATAAATCTCCGTTAATTTTCAGGCGATTCCGAGAACTTTTTATTTCTGCACAAAAACAAGACCATGGCAGTTCTGCTGAAAACAACGTTAGTCCGGGTTAGTTCCATTCAAATCGTGCAAGTTAGAGTCCAAAGCAAGGGCAAAAGTGTTTGGAAAAGTAGATACATTGGAGACGTATCACATAACCCGGTCAAATGGGTAGTAACGCAATGTTCTCTTTGGTCGAATATGCATATGTTTGAACAGGAAGCCCCCAAGTGACATACTTGCTGATTATTCTGATCAAGAGCTTATGTTGGAATTGTACTATGCATCCAACTCTTTCATGATCCTTGTGATTTGGGAAGTAAGCTTCTTGAGAAGATATGTATGATGATAATAGAGACTCAACTTTGAAAAAATGCCAGAGGCCCTGAATTGGTGGGGATGCCGGCTTTATTATATTGCATTGATATTTACATCATCGGATTACATCATGAGAGCCGGAGGCTTAAGTATAGTAGGGCCAGATGTGAGCAATATTTCACGGCCGATTAGTCTCCTCTTCTGATGTGCGTGAGTCCTTGTGCTCTCGGATATCGATCAAGTAGTATGACCCGTTGTGCAGATTCTTGCTGACGATAAAAGGTCCTTCCCAAGGTGGCGAAAGTTTATGCATGTCAGTCTGATCTGGCATGAGCCGGAGATCTAAGTCGCCTTCTTGAAAAGTTCTGGTATTGACCCGCCGGCTGTGATATCGTCGCAAATCTTGTTGATAAATCGCCGATCGAGCCGCCGCGTGATCTCGCTCTTCATCCTCGATGCAACGTATCCTGTCGTGCCATCTCATTGTCTGCTTCCACGTAAGCCGCCACTCGGCGCGAATCATGATGGATATCGCTGGGAAGAACCGCCTCTGCTCCGTAGACCATGAAGAAGGGCGTGTATCATGTAGACCTGTTCGGTGTTGTATTAATGCTCCATAACACGGAAGGTAATTCTTCCACCCAACAACCCGGCGTTCTCTTTAAAGGAACTATGAGCCGGGGTTTGATCCCTCGTAAAATCTCTTGATTGGCCCACTCCGCTTGGCCATTGGACTGGGGATGAGCCACGGAAGATACATCAAGCCGGATATGCTCACGCTGACAAAACTCCTTCATAGCTCCCTTAGACAAATTAGTGCCATTGTCTGTTATGATACTATGAGGAAAACCAAACCAGAAAATCACCTTCTTGATGAACTGCACTGTTGTTTCTGCATCACATTTGCTGACTAGTTCTGCCTCGATCCACTTGGTGAATTTGTCCACTGCCACCAACTGGTAGGTTTTCTTATCCTTGGATCTTTTAAAAGGCCCTACCATATCAAGCCCCCAAGTTGCAAACGGCCAAGTTATCGGGATCATCCTTAACTCTTGAGCCGGAACATGAGCACGCCGTGAAAACTTCTGACAGCCATCACATTTACTGACTAAATCCCTAGCATCCGCGTGAGCCGTCAACCAGTAAAATCCATGACGAAAAGCTTTCACTACCAGAGATTTAGAACCGGCATGGTGACCACAATCTCCCTCATGAATCTCCCGTAGAATCTCGCAACCTTCCTCAGGTGAGACACGGCATTGAAACGCGCCTGAAACACTATGGTGGTGCAACTCTCCATTGACGATCGTCATTGACTTAGACCGCCGGGTTATCTGTCTGGCTAATATTTCATCCTCAGGTAACTCACCCCGGGTCATATAAGTCAAATAAGGAACTGTCCAATCTGGTTTGACATGAAGAGCCGCCACCAATTGTACCTCTGGGTCAGTGATAGCTAGATCCTCCTCTGTAGGCAACTTGACAGATGGGTTAAGCAAAACGTCTAAAAAGGTATTGGGCAGCACCGGCTTACGCTGAGATCTTAGCCGGCTCAAGGCATCTGCTGCCTCATTCTTCCTTCGATTGATGTGCTCAACTTGGTAACCTTTGAAGTGACCTGCAATAACATCAACCTCTCGGCGGTAAGCCGCCATGAGCGGATCCTTGGAGTCCCATTTGCCAGAAACCTTCTGAGACACTAACTCTGAGTCACCGAAACATCTGGTGCGTCTTAAATTCACCTCCTTAGCCATCCGAAGGCCATGGAGCAAGGCTTCGTACTCGGCTGCATTATTAGTACATGGAAACATGAGCCGGAGGACATAAGAAAGCTTATCACCTCGTGCGGAAGTCAAAACAAATCCAGCCCCCAAGCCCTCCAGTTGCCTCGACCCGTCAAAGTGAATCGTCCAATACGTATTATTCGACTTTTCTTCAGGCGTCTGCAGTTTTGTCCAGTCGTTGATGAAATCCACCAGCGCTTGCGATTTGATGGTTGTTCGAGGCACATATTTTACATCATGAGGCCCAAGCTCAATGGCCCATTTGGCCACTCGTCCTGTAGCTTCCCTATTCTGGATAATGTCTCCCAAGGTAGCAGAGCTCACGGCCATAATGGGATGACCTAGAAAGTATTGCTTGAGTTTCCGGCTCGCCATAAAGACTCCGTAAACCAGCTTCTGCCAATGTGGATACCTCTGCTTAGACTCGATGAGGACCTCGTTGATATAGTAAACCGACCTTTGAACCAGATGTTCTTTACCAGCGTCCTTTCTCTCCACCACAATAGCCACACTGATGGCCATGTTGTTTGCAGCAACATATAACAACAAGGGCTCTTTGTCATGGGGGCCGCAAGAACCGGCAGCTCAGCCAATTGCTTCTTGAGTGCCTCGAGCGCTTCATCGGCAGCTTCACTCCAGACAAAATCATCTGTCTTTTTCATCATCTCATATAGAGGGATAACCTTTTCACCTAAACGGCTTATAAACCGGCTCAACGCCGCTATCCGTTCTGCCACGCGCTGGACATCATTGATACACTTTGGTCGTGCCAGGGAGGTGATGGCCTTGATCTTTTCCGGGTTAGCTTCAATGCCTCTCTCAGAGACCAGAAAGCCCAAAAGTTTGCCTGCTGGAACACCAAAAACACACTTGGCCGGGTTAAGCATCATTTTGTACACCCGGAGATTGTCAAATGTTTCCCTCAAGTCATCAATCAGAGTCTCCTTCTTCCTGGACTTGACCACGATATCATCTACATAAGCATGAACATTGCACCCAATCTGACCGTGCAGGCAGTTCTATACACACCTCTGGTAAGTCACCTGGGCACTCTTAAGTCCGAAAGGCATAGATACATAGCAGAAGGCTCCGAACAGAGTGATGAAAGCCGTCTTCTCCTGGTCCTTAACTGCCATTTTGATCTGATGATATCCAGAATATGCATCCAAAAAACTCAAGCGCTCACAACCCGCCGTAGCATCAATGATCTGATCAATACGAGGGAGGGAAAACGGATCATCTGGGCAAGCCTTGTTTAAATCTGTGTAATCCACACACATGCGCCACGTGCCATTCTTTTTAAGCACCAAAACCGGGTTAGTCAACCACTCGGGATGAAAAACTTCTACGATGAACCCGTCTGCTAAGAGCCGGGCCACCTCTTCACCGATGGCCTTCCGTCTCTCTTCATTAAAACGGCGGTGAAACTGTCTGACAGGCGTATACTTCGGATCAATATTAAGAGTGTGCTCATCGAATTCTCTCGATACACCCGGCATGTCTGAAGGCTTCCATGCAAAGATGTCCCGATTCTCACGGATGAACTCGATGAGCGCGCTTTCCTATTTCGGATCCAAATTGGCACTGATACTGAACTGCTTGGAAGAGTCTCCAGGAACAAAATCTACCATCTTGGTGTCATCTGCCGACTTAAACTTCAGCAACGGATCATGCCCTGTAGTTGGCTTCTTTAAAGACGTCATATCTGCCGGGTCAACATTATCCTTGTAAAACTTGAGCTCCTCTGTGGCACAAGCCGACTCTGCATAAGCTGCATCACCTTCTTCACACTCCAAAGTGATGGTGCGACTCCCATGCACTGTGATATTCCCCTTATGACCTGGCATCTTGAGCTGCAGATAAACATAACATGGCCTTGCCGTAAACTTAGCATAAGCCGGTCTGCCAAATAAAGCATGGTACAGGCTGTGGATCCGCACAACTTCAAACGTCAAAGTTTCTGTCCTGGCATCATACTCATCTCCAAAGGTTACTTCGAAATCAATCTTACCAACTGGATACGCCGACTTACCAGGCACAACTCCATGAAAGACGGTGTTTGACGGCTAAAGCGTCTTATCAGTCAACCCCATACGACGGAAAGTATTAAAATATAGGATATTGATGATGCTCCCTCCATCCATGAGTACCTTGGAGAACTTATACCCTCCAATCTGAGGGGCTACCACTAGGGCCAGCTGACCCGGATTATCAACTCAGGGCGGGTGATCTTCGCGACTCCACATAATGGGCTGCTCAGACCATCTTAAGTAACAGGGCACCGACGGCTCAACGGCATTCAGTGCCCTTTTATGGAGCTTCTGGTATCGTTTGCACAGAATCGTAGTGAATACGTGGTATTGCCCATTTCTCAACTGCTTCGGGTTACTTTGATAACCGGACTGCTGCTGGTTTCCTTGGCTGTTCTGCTGATTATTGCCGCCTTGACTGCCTTGTCCCTGAAAAACAGAGCTGGAGCCACCGCCTCCATGACCCGGACCCTGAAAACTGGATCCTGAGCCGCCGTTCGGTCCCGGACCGTTCTGGATCAACTCTCTGTAAGATCGCATGATGCTGCAATCCTTCCATGCATGGGTGGCTGACTTTTCATCCGACCCGTGCTTCGGACATGGCTGATTCATCACCTCATCGATATTGTATCTTGGAGGTGGCCTCCCCTTGTGGCGTTGGTTAATATTCCGTGACCCTGTATTAGCTACAAAAGCATCAACCTTACGTTTATTACCACCGAGCTGATTGGCCAGGTTATGCTGCTGTCCTCCCGGGTCATTACCCCTTTTTCCCTTTCCTAGCCTGTCTGCTTCAGACTCGGGATCCTTGGTACTATCAGAGTTGGCATATTTGACGAGAGCCGCCATGAGCTCCCCTGCATCATTACAATGGCGCTTAAGCCGGCCTAGCTTCAGCTTGAGTGGAGGGAAACGGCAATTTTTCTCCAACGTGAGTATTGCCGATTCAGCATTGATCTTATCTCAGGAGTGCATGATGGTTGAAACCCAGCGTACCTAGCTAGTTGTTGACTCACCCTCGTTCTGCACACAAGAGTCTAGATCCACGATCGACATGGGCTGCGTACACGTGTCTTTGAAGTGCTTGATGAACCTGGTTTTCAACTCTGCCCATGACCCGATGGAGTTGACAGGCAATCCCTTTAACCAGTTGCGAGCCGTTCCTTCTAGCATCATGGTGAAGTACTTACCGCATGTAGCTTCGCAGACATCCAACATCTCCATTGCCATCTCATAGCTCTCGAACCAAGCCTCGGGGGGCTGATTTGTTGTGTAGTTCGGCACCTTGTGAGGGCCCTTAAAATCCTTAGGCAACCGTTTGTTCCTTATAGCTGCCGTCAGGCACGGCACGCCCCACGCCCGGGAAGTTCTACCTATTTCCACCGACATTGCCGGATAATGAGGCACCGGCTGATGATCGGCCGCCTGAACCGGCACATCCTGTTCCCTGGCATCATGCCGCGCCGGGTTATATCCACGAGGCGAGTTACGGCGTTGTTCTGCGCTTGAAACCTCCGGCGAGTCAACATGTCTGCTGTAGCTAGCACTTGGACGGGGGGTCGAGTGAATCCGGTCTCGACTATAAGAATAAGCCTGCTGCTGCTGTAGCGCTGTCTAAAGCAGCTCCTGAGCCCTCCGGGTTTCTACTGCCACCGGAGTTTCGCCCTCAACTAGCAAAGCCGCCAGCCTTGATGCTGCTGCTATCATGTTATCCAGTGGGTTGGAGTAGTGACCCGCCGGTGCCATTGGATAGCGAGGGGCCGGGCGGTTTTGACCTGCATACAGAGATCCAGCTGTACGCTGATGAACCCGACCGCCGGTCCTAGGTGCCTCTGACGTCCGGTTTAATACTGGCGGACCACAGCCCCCTGCCCCGTCTATGAAAAGATTCATGGGCTCATAGAAAAAGGGGAGTCGACTCTGTTGTTTCCTCCTTATCAGGGCTTCATTAGCAGCGTTCTGTGCCACCGAGAGCCGGAAAGCCTCCGCTGGAATCCGTTGTGCTCGGGCATCTAGAACAGCCCGCTCTTCAGCCATCCTGGTGCTCTCGGCTGCCATGTCCTCCCTAACTTGTGTTATCTCTTGCCGCAATTTATCCACAGCCGTCTTGTGCTGATCCTGATTTTCTGGAGTGACTTCCATTCCCATGAGAGTCGCCAGATTCTCCAATAGATCTGATAAAGCTTGAGCCGGTGATTGTGCTAAGCCGTCCGCACCTGCCACATCTGCTGTCGCGCCGGGTGTTATGGTCCTGACGACTGTTGACCTGAGAGCCGGCTGGGTGCCGGCCATGAAGATCGCCACCCTATTCGGCGGTTCACTGAAGTCCAGAATACTGTTGCCATTGGACGAGCCCCCAAGCCGTCCGCTCTGCATCCGATACATGCAGTTAGTCTCACCTGTAGATGATTCACCGTCAGAGAGAACAACTATTTCTTCATAAGATCCGGAGCCTCTAGTGCCCTGGATGTATCCGACGAAAGCACGCTTCCTCGCGGGCCGACCCCGGGCGGGTCGCGCACGCTAAGCCGGCTCGACGATGTCGGTGCAGATTTCCGGCTCAGGGCCCGGTTCGCCGATCTTGCCGATGAAGACATGGATTCCGCCGAAGGGGACCCGGTACCCGTACTCAATTGAGCCGGCCTCGGGGCCCCAGCCTTCGTCATCGATGTAGAGCTTGCCGCGACGACTCTTAGTCATCTGGCCCACAGTGTATCCCTTAAGCCCTTCGAAGTTGCCCTTCAAGAACTCAAAACCGCCGGCCGCATGCCCCACGGTGGGCGCCAACTGTCGTGGAAGTGTCACGGCAGATGTCCTAAGGTAAGGACTTGATTGTGGAGCCATAGCGATGTGGTTAGCTTAAAGGGGTTAAACCGGACAAAGGACACATGGAGTTTTTATACTAGTTCGGCCCCTTGCAGTGAAGGTAAAGGCCTACTCTAGTTTGTTGTGGTATTGCTAGGGTTTTGATGACCAGGGAGCGAATCCACTTTTCCTGAGTCTCGAGTTGTTGTTTCTTTCCCTAAGCCGCTGTCGGGTCGTCCCCTTATATACACGGGTTGACGCCCTGCGGCCTACGGAGTCCCGGTCGGCTCATACAATCATGTCTGGCTCGGTGACACATCTTACATGCCTTACATCAGAAGTTACATACATGGCGGTTGATATTTACAGGCCTTAAACCGCCGTCTTTAATGGGCTTTTGGGCTGGTCATATGAACCGTTGTCGGGTAACCCAGCCCCTCTTGGGCGGGTCATATGAAATACTAATATCCCCAACACCCTCCGTGGTAGTAGTAGTATTTAGGGGCTATTTTGTTTAGTTCATCTGACTATAGATGTGTGGTGGAACTGTACAATGTACTTAAAATTAGCTAGTATATATAGTTGAACTAGCTATTTCAGTACGTGGTTGGCAACAATTGGGGAGAAGTTTGGTCGGTTCAGCTGTCGAGTTGAACTGTTTGTATAAGTTAAGAATGACTGCTTAATCTATGAATGAAATCTATGCTTAATTACTGAATTTTAGTTGCAAAAATTACATAGTGCTAATGATTTCTAGCTGCATATTTTGACAAATCGCAGTGTTACGAGGATTGACAAATGGCAACGTTACTAGATCAACAAATGTAAATCTTTCCAGTTTGTCAAATCGCAAAATACCCAATATGACATATTGACAGATGCAAATCTTACCAAATTTTTTTGTACGTGGTTGCACACGGGTCATCCAAAACAACCGTTTGCGTTGAAGGGATGCACAAATCATGCGCTACTCTCACTTTGCATACGGGTGTTCTATCTAAATCGTTTGCGATCAAGAGCTGCAGAAATCCTGCTCGGCACATTTTCTCCTGGCTTCCTGGGGAAGCTGTCAGTTTGCATACGGGTGTTCTAACTAAAATGTTTGCGATGAGTGTTTTATATTTAAAAAGCGAATGAAACTGCAGCTTGGGCGCCATTAATAGAGAGGACGCGAGCAAGGCGGGCTTCCCGGTGAGCCTGCGTAGCGTACAGCTCGCACGCTTCCCGGTGAGCCTGTGCACTCGAGGACAACTTGCACGTCTCTCGGTCAGCCTGCGCACCGGACGGCGCTCGCACGCCTCCCGTTCAGTCAAGATCAAGCAGCTGTCCGCACGACACCTCCTACAGCCATTAAAACAAAGACATGTGGTGTCACGTGAATGGTTAACAGAATTTTGGATTTACAAGAATTTAAAAACCAGGCATCTCAATGTTTTGCCGGCAATCAACGGTGCCCTGGTGTTCGAAATTCATGCCCATTTCTTCCATGGGACCTAAGCATGCACCCAAGGACACAGATTTGATTTTTCAACCAATTTATATGCACTGGAGCATGTGCAAGTTGTTCTATTTTTAATTATGCACATAAATGCATTGAAAACTCAGTTAATGCATAAAAATATCCAAAAGAACCCCGAAAATCACAAAAATTCACACAACACTCCTGCTGTTCTATGTTGACATGAGAAAAAAAATTGAAAGCAATAAGAGGCAATGGATATCGTTTCGTCCCCAAAGGTGGGACGTTCCCTACCGAAAACCATCATGCTTGTTGTGAGAAGCTCCGGTTTATGAGAAGCATATACCCAAACCTGCCCCAAATGGGACAAAATTTGTATCACAGCATGTTGATGCTGCTCCATCATAGCATGCCAAGTTTCATGAATTTCAGACGAGTTTTGGATTTACTAGAATTTAAAAACCACGCATCTCAATGTTTTGCCGGCAATCAACAGTGCCCTGGTGTTCGAAATTCATTCCCATTTCTTGCATGGGATCTAAGCATGCACCCAAGGACACATATTTGGTTTTTCAACCAATTTATATGCACTGGAGCATGTGCATGTAGTTCAAATTTGAATTATGCACATAAATGCATTGAAAACTCAGTTAATGCACAAAAATGTCCAAACGAACCCGAAAAATCACAAAAATACACACAACACTGCTGTTGTTCTATGTTGACACGAGAAAAAAACTTGAAAGCAATAAGAGGCAATGCAAATCACTTCGTCCCCAAAGGTGGGGCGTTCCCTACCGAAAACCATCATGCTTGTTGTGAGAAGCTCCGGTCTGTGAGAAGCATATACCCAAACCTGCCCAAAATGGGACAAAATTTGTACCACGGCATGTTGAAGCCGCTCCATGATAGCATGCCAAGTTTCATGAATTTTAGATGAGTTTCGGATATTGTAGAATTTAAAGACCACGCATCTCAATGTTTTGCCGGCAATCACCGATGCACTGGTGTTCGAAATTCATGCCCATTTTTTGCATGGGACCTAAGCACGCACCCAAGGACACATATTTGATTTTTTAACCAATTTATATGCACTGGAGCATGTGCATGTAGTTCAAATTAGAATTATACACATAAATGCACTCAGTTAATGCATAAAAATATCCAAACGAACCACGAAAAATCATAAAAAAACACACAACACTCCTGTTGTTCTATGTTGACACGAGAAAAATATTTGAAAGCAATAAGAGGAAATGGATATCGTTTCGGCCCTAAAGGTGGGACGTTTCCTACCGAAAACCATCATGCTTGTTGTGAGAAGCTCCGGTCTGTGAGAAGCATATACCCAAACCTGCCCCAAATGGGACAAAATTTGTACCACGACATGTTCATGCCGCTCCATGATAGCATGCCAAGTTTCATGAATTGCAGACGCGTTTTGGATTTACTAGAATTAAAAAACCGCGCATCTCAATGTTTTACCCGCAATCAACAGTGCCCTAGTGTTCGAAATTCATGCCCATTTCTTGCGTGGGACCTAAGCATGCACCCAAGGAAACAAATTTGATTTTTCAACCAATTTATATGCACTGGAGCATGTGCATGTTGTTCAAATTTGAATTATGCACATAAATGTACTGAATTAATGCATAAAAATGTCCAAACGAACCCCGAACAATCACAAAAATTCACACAACACTCCTTTTGTTCTATGTTGACACGAGAAAAAAAATTCAAAGCAATAAGAGGTAATGGATATCATTCCGTCCCCAAAGTTGGGACGTTCCCTACCGAAACCATCATGCTTGTTGTGAGAAGCTCATGTTTGTGAGAAGCATATACCCAAACCTGCCCCAGATGGGACAAAATTTGTACCACGGCAAGTTGATGCTGCTCCATGATAGCATGCCAAGTTTCATGAATTTCAGACGAGTTTTGGATTTACTAGAATTTAAAAACCATGCATCTTAATGTTTTGCGGGCAATCAGCGGTGCCCTGGTGTTCGAAATTCATGCCCATTTCTTGCATGGGACCTAAGCATGCACCGAAGGACACAGATTTGATTTATCAACCAATTTATATGCACTGGAGCATGTGCATGTAGTTCAAATTTGAACTATGTAGATAAATGCATTGAAAACTCTGTTCATGCATAAAAATGTCCAAACAAACCCCAAAAAATCACAAAAAATCACACAACACTCTTGTTGTTCTATGTTGACATGAGAAAAAAATTGAAAGCAATAAGAGGCAATGGAAATCGTTTTGTCCCCAAAGGTGGGACGTTCCCTATCGAAAACCATCATCCTTGTTGTGAGAAGCTCCGGTTTTTGAGAAGCATATACCCAAACCTGCCCCAAATGGGACAAAATTTGAACAACGGCATGTTGATGCCGCTCCATGATAACATGCCAACTTTCATGAATTTAAGACGAGTTTTGGATTTACTGGAATTTAAAAAACCATGCATCTCAATGTTTTGTCGGCAATCTACGGTGCCCTGGTGTCCGAAATTCATTCCCATTTCTTGCATGGAACCTAAGCATGCACCCAAGGACACAAATTTGATTTTTCAACCAATTTATATGCACTGGAGCATGTGCATGTAGTTCAAATTTGAACTATGCACATAAATGCATTGAAAACTCAGTTAACGTATAAAAATGTCCAAACGAACCCCGAAAAATCACAAAAAATCACACAACACACTTGTTGTTCTATGTTGACATGAGAAAAAAAATTGAAAGCAATAAGAGGCAATGGAAATCGTTTGGTCCCCAAAGGTGGGACGTTCCCTATCGAAAACCATCATCCTTGTTATGAGAAGCTCCGGTTTGTGAGAAGCATATACCCAAACCTGCCCCAAATGGGACAAAATTTGTACCACGACATGTTGATGCCGCTCCAATGTAGCATGCCAAGTGTCATGAATTTTAGACGAGTTCTTGATTTACTAGAATTTAAAAACCACGCATCTCAATGTTTTGTCGGCAATCAACGGTGCCCTGGTGTTCAAAATTCATGCCCATTTCTTGCATGGGACCTAACCATGCACCCAAGGACACAAATTTGATTTTTTTAACCAATTTATATGCACTGGAGCATGTGCATGTAGTTCAAATTTGAATTATGCACATAAATGCACTCAGTTAATGCATAAAAATGTCCAAACGAACCCCGAAAAATCAAAAAAAATCACACAACACTCCTGTTGTTCTATGTTGACACAAGAATAAAATTTGAAAGCAATAAGAGGCAACGGATATCGTTTCATCCTCAAAGGTGGGACGTTCCCTACCGAAAACCATCATGCATGTTGTGAGAAGCTCCGGTTTCTGTGAAGCATATACCCAAACCTGCCCCAAATGGGACAAAATTTGTACCACGACATGTTGATGTAGCTCCATGATAGCATGCCAAGTTTCATGAATTTCAGACGAGATTTGGATTTACTAGAATTTAAAAACAACGCATCTCAATGTTTTGCCAGCAATCAACGGTGCCCTGGTGTTCGAAATTCATGCCCATTTCTTGCATGGGACCTAAGCATGCACCCAAGGACACAGATTTTATTTTTCAACCAATTTTTTATGCACTAGAGCATGTGCATGTAGTTCAAATTTGAATTATGCACATAAATGCACTCAGTTAATGCATAAAAATGTCCAAAACGAACCCTGAAAAATCACAAAAATTCAAACAACACTCCTGTTGTTCTATGTTGACACGAGAAAAAAATTTGAAAGCAATAAGAGGCAATGGATTAAGTCTCGTCCCCAAAGGTGGGTCATTCCCTACCGAAAACCATCATGCTTGTTGTGAGAAGCTCCGGTTTATGGGAAGCATATACCCAAACCTGCCCCAAATGGGACAAAATTTGTACCACGGAATGTTGATGCCACTCTATGATAGCATGCCAAGTTTCATGAATTTCAGACGAGTTTTGGATTTACTAGAATTTAAAAACAACGCATCTCAATGTTTTGCCGGCAATCAACGGTGCACTGGTATTCGAAATTCATGCCCATTTCTTGCGCGGGACCTAAGCATGCACCCAAGGACACAAATTTGATTTTTCAACCAATTTATATGCACTCGAGCATGTGCATGTAGTTCAAATTTGAACTATGCACACAAATGCATTGAAAACTCAGTTAATGCATAAAAATGTCCGAATGAACCTCGAAAAATCACAAAAATTCACGCAACACTCTTGTTGTTCTATGTTGACACGAGAAAAAAAATAGAAAGCAATAAGAGGCAATGGATATCGTTTTGTCCCGAAAGGTGGGATGTTCCCTATCGAAAACCATCATTCTTGTTGTGAGAAGCATATACCCAAACCTTCCCCAAATGGGACAAAATTTGTACCATGGTATGTTGATGCCGCTTCATGATAGCATGCCAAGTTTCATGAATTTTAGACGAGTTTTGGATTACTAGAATTTAAAAACCAAGCATCTCAATGTTTTGCGGGCAATCAACGGTGCCATGGTGTTTGAAATTCATTCCTATTTCTTGCATGGGACCTACGCATGCACCCAAGGACAAAGATTTGATTTTTCAACGAATTTATATGCACTCGAGCATGCGCATGTAGTTCAAATTTAAATTATGCACACAAATGCATTGAAAACTCACTTAATGCATAAAAATGTCCAAACGAACCCTGAATAATTCCAATTCTTTTATGATCACTACAGTTAAAAGGTCTGGCAATTCAAACACCGTCCATGGCCGCTGTGACCCCATTACGTAATTCAAAGCAAGACCAACAATCAAGTAGATCCCACATAGTTTATTATAACCAACCGTGTGAGATGCAGCACAAAATATCTTCGGACCGTGTCTGAATAAGGGACCATGTCTAATGACACTTTGCGCGCCAGTTTTTTGGCTGAAGCGATTCCAAATTTTTGGCTTCCGCGGAAATATCTACCTCACCGCCCCCTCCCCCTTACCAAAAGCCACATTTCCTCTCTTTCTGCCTTCCTTTCAAAGTTGAAACCTTCACTCCTTGCTTGCAGCGCCGCCGCCTCCTCGCCGGCGACCCTCCTTCACGCTGCTAGGCTCGCCCATCCAGGTAGGTAATCCACACCCGACCCCATCCTCCTCCTCCTTCCACCTCCCACATGCCCTGACCGTCAGTGCGAGCGCGACACCTTCCACCCAAATCACCGACCCCTCAACCAAATAAGTGCCAGCCTAAGCCATGGTGCACGCAGTATAGCTAGGACCTCAAGGAGCATTTGGCAACGGAGGAGCAAATCGCGGCCGCACGTGCGGATGAGGTCGCAATGGCTGCCATTCGTGCCGACCCCCAGATCTTGGAGGAGCACCTCGCCATCGAGGCCACCATTGACGCCTCCCGCACTGACGCCGCAACGTGGTTGGCTGCTTTAAATGACAGTTCGTGGCGTTTTCTCGAGGCCACTGTCGGTGCTTTCGATTAAGACTACGAGATGTTTTCTTAGCATGCATGTGCTTACCTCATCTCGAGATCCAAAAGGTTGGTGCCCGGAGCAGCTCAGGCAACTCACCACTACAACAAGGGCACCCACGATGCAGAGGCCTCGCCCTCTTCCATGTCCAGGGAGCCAATCGACAATGAGGAGTAGCTTGTCTTATTAGCTCACTATAAGGACCCATATTAAGTTTGCTAGTTACTGCCTTTTGGTAACCAATTCTAGTGAATTGTGCTATCTACTTTCACCATGCAATCTTGTGCTATAGTGTATATGTTCTATATGTCGTGCAATGTGGTGTTCAATTAACTGCTTGGTTCAATTCTGCAAATGTGATGTTCAATTCTTCAGGGTGCAATATTTCCAAGTTGTTAAGCATGCTTGGTTTGGTTAACTGTCTGATCTTCTATTAGGAGTATGTTATATTGTTCAATTGGTGTTTACTTAACTGCTTGGTTCATTTGTTGTGGCTTGGTTCACTTGTTGTGGTGTTTAGTTAACTGTTTGGTTCAATTCTGCAATGCGATGTTCAATTGTTGTGGCTGCATTCTGTTATTGTATACCATGTGAGGAATAATCGAATTTGGCTGTACTAAATACATGAGAAACAAATACAATTGCTATATTTCCAAGTTGTTAAGCATGCTTGGTTTGGTTAACTGTCTGATCTTCTATTAGGAGTATATTATATTGTGCAATGTGGTGCTCAGTTCACATTTGGTTCATTTGTTGTGCTGTTTAGTTAATTGCTTGGTTCAATTCTGCAATGCGATGTTCAATTGTTGTGGCTGCATTCTCTTATTGTATACCATGTGATGAATAAATCGAATTTGGTTGTACTAAATACATGAGAAACAAATACAATTGCTATATTTCCAAGTTGTTAAGCATGCTTGGTTTGGTTAACTGTCTGATCTTCTATTAGGAGTATGTTATATTGTGCAATGTGGTGCTCAGTTAATGTTTGGTTCATTTGTTGTGGTGTTTAGTTAACTGCTTGGTTCAATTCTGCAATGCGATGTCCAATTGTCGTGGGTAGAATTTTGTATTGTTGTGCATGTGAGGAATAAACCGAATTTGGCTGCACTTAATACATGAGAAACATATACAAGTGCTATATTTCCTAGTTCTTAATCATGCTTGGTCTGGATAAATTGGTTTTCCCTATGGCTTGAATTAATCTGATGAATATGCAATGTTATTATTTTTCATCAACATATTTTATTGATAGCATGTGAACCCTTACTTAACCTGATGACTAACTACCTTATATGTGTTGCAGGGAAACAATGGGAAGCACTGAGGTTCACAATCGAGGTTAGCACGTGCATGGTCCGTTGTCTAATAGCACATTATTGTGCAATTGCAGGAACCATTCTAATATTTAGGTTTTCAACAATTTGGTCTTACACATGTAGGTCCTATTGTCAGAGGTTTTGACCCACTATTCGACCCTTTTTGCATATGGGGAAATTGTCAGGACCGATTTTCCAGTAAAATATTTACTGAGAAACCGACCTTTTTACCGGAGCAGTGCAGAAGAATCCTTCTCACTGGCAGACAAATCCTTGATACAGAATTCCAGAGTACTGAATATTGTATAAGGTTGAGCTGGGGCTGCTCAACAATTTATTACAAGCACGCCGATATAATACATAAGGGCGGATATGACACAAGGGTAGGGTGGCATAACTACTGATTCGTAATGAAAATGGTGGTGGATATGTCACAGTGTAGTGGGTGACACGACTCCAATATCTTACAGCTCATCGAGTGTCGGAGTGAGACCCGATGAATTTATTTGGTGGTGGCGAAAGCGGTTATAATACAGTGATCAACTCCAGGATCGCAAGAGACTGACTGGGACTCCACTAGGCGTCGGACTTGCTATCAAACTCTTCGTCCATGAGATCGCCCAACATCTGGCCAAATCAACAAGCCAGGTGAGTACTTTGAATGTACTCGCAAGACAGTTCGGACATAAGATATAACAAATGTAAACATGATGCATATGAGCAGGCTAGAAATATGTACTCAAAGAATAAATTCACGCTGCAAGTTAAATAAAAATGGAAGTCGGGCGGTAGTCCTCCCGAAATCCCAAGGAAATAAAAGAATATCGATCGAGTGTCTGAAACGATGCCTCTGAAGGAAAATAAATAAACATGCCACAGTCGGACGTCTGAGCGACATCACATAAAGGGCTTATATCAAAAATGAGTCACGAGAATGCCACAGTCGGACTTCTGAGCGACATCACATAAATGGCTTATATCAAAAGTAAATAACACCGATGCCATAGTCGGACGTCTGTGCGACATCACATAAAGGGCTTATATCAAAAGTAAATAACAACGATGCCACAGTCGGACGTCTGAGTGACATCACATAAAGGGCTTATATCAAAAGTAAATAACAATGATGCCACACTCGGACGTCTGAGCGACATCACATAAAGGGCTTATATCGAAAGTAAATAACAACGATGCCACAGTCGGACGTCTGAGCGACATCACAGACAGGGCTTATATCAAAAGTAAATAACGATGATGCCACAGTCGGACGTCTGAGCGACATCACATAAAGGGCTTATATAATCATTTGGCATGAAGGTAAATCATCTCAAGGGAATACTTAGTGCAGAAATAACTGGTTAGTTCATCTGCCAAGGTGACCCTTGACTAGATTACCATTCTTATCACTATCATAAAATAACCGAGACGGTCACTGAGGTTGACACGGAGATTGAAACTACACCATAGACATGGCTACTCGGTGGGTTTTGACTCTGCAGAGTTTGTACTCTAAATCACAGCCAACGGATTTTCAATAGTCACAAAAGACTAGTTTTGTCTATGGTGTTTTAGCAGAAACACAACCAACCAGTACACACCCATTTCACATCCTACTGCCCGAAATCACCCGAGACAATGTTCACGAAAAACTTTAAGACGGGGAGGCTACAACCTCCTATAGCATGGGATCAAATTTATATCGCGCGCGCTAAGGGGTGCCCCCCCTCTCGGTCCCAACCGGAAACACCCATGCCCCCTGATCGGATGACGAGCCTTAATCCAGGGCCATGGAACCCTCATCCCGGCACCTCCATTTGGTGTGTACACGGAAATAGGTTTGCAGCTGACTAAACCATAATATTTGTAGAAGACATGTGACAGTACCAAAAAGGAGACGAACGGGGTCATGACTTGATCCACGTTAATACTAGAGTTAATGGTTGACTGGCATGCTTCAACAATACCAGCTCACAACCTATCATGTCACCACATGATCAGGTTGGTTTACCAACATCTTTCGGGGCTCACACGGAGCTTGCTTTGCATGAAATATAACATCCACAAATGCTTATATAACCATGCCATGAAGAAGAACTACTCAAGCAAACATGCAACACACTCATCATATCAAAGGTTCAAACATGCTTGCCTGGTTCGGAGTAGTCGGAGTCTAACTCGGTGAAGTTCGCGGCTCTGTCACTTCCTTCGGTATCTACGGATACAAATAAAACGGGTACTAACATAAATATCGCGCGCGTATAAAAGTAATCCCCAATATTTTTCAAATAAATGTGATAAAAACTAGACAGAAAACTAAAGAGGACAGAAAAAGAATCAACTCAAAATTAGTTTTTGTTAAAAAAGTTATTAAAGTTTTTGTCCAGGGACTTGTCTATAATGAAACAGAAAGTTTCCAGGGGCTAGAATATAAAAATAGAAAACGATTCGGTAAGCAGTACGCCAGCTGAAAAGGGAAAGCGTATTCTGCCCGAAGGCGCCTTCCAGAAAAATGGTTCGAATGAGATAGAGAGACTGGCGAGGGGGTCCCACCCGTCAGGTTTGAATTCTCGAATGGAAAACAGAGTCGCGCCAGCGCCAGAGAGCTGCGGTGGTCGCCGGCGCCGATCCACGGCGAGGTAGGGGAAGTAGGTGGTACCTATGTGTTCCTAGTGCTCTTCCGCGTCGGTGGGTGGTGGAGTTGGACGTCGGCGAGCACCACGTCGACGGCGACCCTATCTTCGGCGGAAGGCGGCTCGGGTGGTTGTGGGTCTCGTCGGAGAGAGCTGCTGGGGTCAAATTGGAGTGGGGGTTAGTCGCCTAGATGTGTCAGGAAGCTATTGGCAAGACTAGGGCGGTGGAGGAGCTAGCACCAGAGAGGGAGCTGCCGGAGCCCGAAGCAGATCGGGGCGGCCGGAGTGGGGGAAGAAGGGCCCCTCTAGGTTCTTCCAGTGGCTGGGCGGGGTCTGGTGAGATGGTGGAGCTGTGCGGGGTCGAGTGCGAGCTTGGGGGTGCTATTTATAGACGGCCCGAGGCGGTTGCCGCAAACGGGATAAGTCCGACGAGCGATTACGGCGAGGTTGTGGCTGGACGGGTGGCTTAAGCTCTTGAGCATCGACGAGACGGTTTACTGGTTCCATTCCGAAGCAGAGCTTAGCAAGATACGGTTGCTTACGGCACCTTCCCAACGGAACGGCCGTGCGTGCGCGTCGGCAGCAAAGAGCGCGCTCTGCGCCTCTAAGGCCACGGCGACGGTGCTGCAGCCTGCATAGGGAAGAAGACGGCCACGCAGAGCTCCCAGGTGACTTGGGCGGTGCCGAACGGCGTTGCTTTGCAGGGTGACCCCTGTTGGCCACCACGGGTGGCTCTGCCGCCGCGGAAGACGCCGGCGCAGGCGGGCCACGGCGCCACCGACGCCCGCAACCAGCCAAGCGAGCGTGCGGCGCTCAGGATAAGCGAGAGGAGCAGTGAGCATCGTGCCAGAGCGAGCACTGGCGAGATTGACGCCGCGACTCTGAAGAAACGACACTGACGGCAGAACTGAATCACTGAACTTCTGAACTTTCTGAATTCTGACAGTAACAGTGCCCATCAACTGTTTGATGAAATGATTCAGGCACTTGCCGAATTTTTCTTGGGCTGAATTTTGGTGAGGTGGTCTCTTGATGCATCCAGAGGCTGCCTGAATTTTCACAGATTTTTAGGAAGAGAGAAAATATGAATTTCACCAAAAATGGCAAATCTGGTCCAAACTTGCAGCAAGTGAAATTTGAAAACTTTGAACTGTGGACTAGTGGATATTGATGGATCTAGGTTGAGGGTACTAAGGACTAGCCAGGGGAGTTTGTTTGGAATCAAAACTCAAAAGGGAACTGGAGGTTCCTTTGAAAATCACCAAGGCTCAAACTAATAGACATAATTTGTTTTTTGGGATAAAATAATTAGAAGAAAAATCCAAATGAGGTTGAAACCTACTGGAATTGATGAGAGACTTGTTCCAAGGTGGGAATGCAGGTTTGGGAAGAAATATCTTCATTGGGTGTCATGGCAAGAAAAGTTTGATTGGGGAAAATAAGTCAATGGTTTTTATATGAAGGTTTTTCATAAAGAGAAAATGTCAAACAAATCCTTTTTAAAAAAATAAATTGTGTTGAGCCAACACAAGGAGAGAACCTTCAAGACCAGAATCAAGGTTCAGAAGAGCTCGCAAACTTTTGTCATGAAATAATTGAGAAGAAGGGGTTTTTAAGAAAGGTTCAAATATCCCCCTTCCAAAAGACCAAAGAGTTTGATGAAAATAAATCCAAAAATTTTGGAGTGTTACAACACCTACCCCCTTAGGAAAAATCTCGTCCCCAAGATTTCAGCTGATCCTCAAATAGGTGTGGGTACTATGTCCGAAGAAAATCCACTCTTTCCCATGTTGCCTCATCCTCGCTGTGATTGCTCCACTGGACCTTGAGAAACTTAATTGTCTTCTGACGGGTCCTTCTCTCAGATCCCTCCAATATTTTTATTGGGCGTTCCCTGTAGGTGAGGTCTGGTTGCACATCAAGGTTTTCATGTGACACATGCTTCTCCAGGTTGCTTACAGATTTCCTTAGCTGTGAGACGTGGAACACGTCGTGGACGTCTAACAGTTCTTTGGGAAGGTATAACTGGTAGGCTATTGTGCCTCTCCGTGCAACTATACGAAAGGGTCCGATAAACAGTGGTGCTAGCTTTCCTTTGACTTTGAATCGTTGTAGGCCCCTCATAGGAGATACACGTAGATACACATTTTCACCGGGTTCAAAGCTGACTTCACGATGTTTTTGATTTTAATAACTCTTTTGTCGGCTTTGGGCTGTCTTGAGTCGGTCTCGTATTAGTCTAACCTTCTCCTCAGCTTCTTTGAGCATGTCTGGTCCGAAGATATAATTGTCCCCTGTTTCTGACCAATTTAGTGGGGTATGGCATCTTCGTCCGTACAAGGCTTCAAAAGGTGCCATTTTCAGACTGGCTTGGTAACTATTGTTGTATGCGAACTTGGCATACGGCAAGCTTGCTTCCCAACTGGTCCCATAGGTGAGAACACATGCCCTCAGCATGTCTTCTAGAATTTGATTTACCCGTTCAGTTTGTCCTCCAGTCTGGGGGTGATATGCTGTACTGAATACTAGTTGCGTTCCCAGGGCTTGCTGTAAATGATCCCAAAATTTAGAGACGAATTGAGTGCCTTTGTCGGATATTATAGTCTTTGGAACTCCGTGTAGGCAAACTATACGGGAGAGATAAAGTTTGGCAAGCTTCTGGGTGGTGTGGGTTGTTTTGACTGGGATGAAGTGTGCCACCTTAGTTAGTCTATCTGTGATGACCCATAAGGCATCATTTCAATACTGTGATCGGGGTAGCTGTAACACCCCAAGATTTTGATCTTGCTTTAGTAATAAAAATTTGACCAGGAGTTTCAACTTTTCTTTTTCTGGGTTTTCTTTGATTGTCAGAACTTCCCTTCTTTTTTTATTGTGGAGTTTTTGCCCCAGTGAAAAATTCTTGGTATATTGTTTGGACTTAATTGCCCTAACCAAGAATGACAATCTCTCTTTCAGTAGGTTCTTTTGCATTATTATTTTCCTCTTAAGCTCTATTATTAAAGGGATTTTCTTCTGCTTTAAAGTCCCTTTTTGCACTGCAACCCTTTGATGGAATTGTTCAAAAATTCCACCAAAATTTAGGGATGTCATGTGAGGCCCCTACATCACTTTCCTGCAAAAACCTTTGGGTGTTCTTTGGAAAAGTTGAGCAAAACATCCTCTTTTGCTCTCTGGTCCAGATAGTCACTTTCTACTGCAGCCCTATTCTAACTTGCTCCATTGGCCATGAGCTTTTTCCAACTTGTAGCCCTTCCTGCAAAACCCTTAAGTCTAGGAGATTGGAGCAATTGGATAATTTGTGGTCCATGCAATTATGCCCTTTCCTTTCTGTCCAGAACTGGAGTTTTGCAAAGCTTACACTAACAAGTTTCTAATAATGGCCAACTGACCCTACCACTCTCTTTAACACCCAAAGAGAATCCAACCTGGTGTTTTTGGCCACCCCAAGAAATGCCTAGAGGCTTCCGGCATTTTGTCAAACACCAGTTTTGACATGGTTTCTGGTTTGTGCAATGGACCAGCTTGCTTTGCCTAACCAGTATGTCCATTAAGTTCCTAGCTAACCCTAATCCAGGCCTGCTAAACCCCAGCCTCTCCTATGCCCTCTAGAACGCGCTGGCATTTCATCGAGCACATGGTGTGCGTGCGCTGGGCGTGCCCAGAGCGTGCGTTTTGCACGTGCGTGCGCCCGAGCTGCCGCGTCGCGCCCCTGGCCCCCGGCTCGCCTGCAGAGCCACGCCCCGGCCTCTTCCACACACCAGAACGCTCCAAGCCGCCCCTGGAACTCCACAACACCCTCGTCAGAGCTCATTTGGCGGCACGCCGGCGGTCACAGTGGACCTCTGCCATGGTCGGTGCCGCCCAAGCCACTAGCGCTCGCCAGCTGCCCTCTGGAGCAGTGCGAGCTCATCCGCAAGCTCGTCCGCAAGCGCTCGTCGCCGCCACGTCCCTCTACAGCTACAGAATGGCGGTCGCCGGCGATCTTATCCACGGCCGCCGCGAACCGACATGGTTGCGCTATTTAAAGAAGCCCCCAAGCCCGTCTGAGCCCGGAGGCAACCTCAGGCCACCCCCATGGAGCTCCCCTAGCCCGTAATCGCCAGGAAAAGGCCGTCTTCTCTGTCTCCGGTCAGCTCGGCCGCCTCTTCGTTCTGGTACGTTCCGACGCATCCAGAGCCTCCCCTGCCCTCCCGACTCCACCGTTAGACTCCACTTGATCTTGCGAAACTACCCAGCATCTCAAACGCGGCCAGGAACCACCTCAGGCCGAGCCCCTAAATCCACCGAGACCTCCTCCGCCGGGGAGCTCGCCGCCGCCGACTCTCTCCACCCCCGACGACCTAGCGACCACCTAGAGGACCGCCCCTGTCTAGCGGATCCATTCCTGCCCTCGGATGCCCACGGGGAACCTTCGTTCGCCGGTGACGATCGCCGGAGTCTCGCCTTCGCTCGGATAGAGGAAAAGGAGGGAGAGACGACTGGTCAAACCTGACCAGTGGGCCCCGCGGACCCACTGTCAGTGACACAGCCCCGCCTCCACGCGTTTTAAGTGGAAACGCAAACTCGCAAGTACGTCTCCCTCGCATCGAATGCACATTCTTTCGAAACGTTTTTCTTTTCTGGTTTTATTTTAAATCAGAGTTTGACTGAAACTTTGACCGGCTTTATCTTTTAAAATATAAATCCAAATGAATTGATTCTTTTTCTGTTGTTCCTCAAATTTGGTCTAGTTTATTTTCATATTTATTTGAAAATTTTCCAGACAACTTTTTTGTGCTGTTTTGAGTCTATGTATTGAATTCATATTCTTTCTAATTGGATTTTGAAGAGGGAGAAAACCTCCCAAGAGTTTTGGAACGCAATTCTCCTCCCCTGTACTTGAAGGCAATCACTTTTGAACCCTGCTCTGATGCATGTGGATTGACACAATTACAATGATACGGATGCACTCACTTTCTTGCATATGTGATGTTATGATCATACCCATGAGTGCATGAGGTAGACCCCTCACTGTGAATTATTAATCTGCTTGACGGTGGTCCCCTCGTGTGCCTTCCATGCCTAACGTTAGAAAGCCGTGAAAGTCGTTGTCTTGGGAAGACTCGAGCTTGTCACTGGCTCCTCATCGGGACGATGGAGTCTGGTATGGCTTGGTGAGGCATGATGGGTGGTGATTCCGACCGTTGTTGTGAAATGGAATATTTGGTTATGCTAATCATACCAGTGATGCTTGAACCTCCTGAGTCGACCGCAGATCGAGTCTTGTTCTAGTAAACCCATACTTGTTCCATGCTACCACTTGTCCCTGTCAACGGCAGGGTATGATTCAGTAAATTGTCGAACCCCTATTCTAGCACACACACCATACAGAGAGGCCATGGTGGAAGATACCGGCTGCATCCGGTAGGCATGCCACCTGGTCCCGGGGCATGGGTGTTTTCGGTTGGAGCCGAAGGGGATAGCTTCCCCAGTTTCGCGCGCGTTATAAATTTTGTGATCCCATGCTAGTCGAGGTTGTAGCCTCCCCACTTAGAGTTTGGCTTAACAAGTGTCGTGGGTGATTCCAGACACCGATAAGTTAGCTGGTGTGTGCGGTCAGGCGTGTCTTCAAATTAAAAGACCGTAGACGGAATTAGTCCTGAGGGACTAAGAGGAATCCGTTATTCGTGGGTAAAGAGTACACCCTCTGCAGAGATTAAATCTATTCGAATAGCCGTGTCCCTGGGTTAGGACTACAGTCTTGGATGGGTCAAGTGTCGGTCTTAGCGTCGGTCTTCGGAGGAGTATCTACTAAAACAAAACATGGATCATGACTTGTGACATTTGATGACTGTTACTATCATTATTGTTATGGACTAACCATTTATGTATTTGAGTTATTGAGTATCCCTGGGATGGTTCTACCTCCTGGATATTCACTGTTATTTCCTTTATTTATAAGCCCTTTATGTGGTGTCGCTCAAACGCCCGACTGTGGCATGTTTGTTATTTCTTTTAAGCCATGTATGTGATGTCGCTCAGACGCCCGACTGTGGCATGTTTGTTATTTCTTTTAAGCCCTGTATGTGGTGTCGCTCAGACGCCCGACT
>LR738715.1:61416748-61441682 GCA_902687465.1 Secale cereale
CCGGCGGTCACCGTCCGCGTCGCCCCGGCGCACCCCCGGCCGCTCCGGCCATGCCACCCCCCCGCATCGCCGCGCTCCGCTACTGCGCCCGTCGCCACTTGCCGCGGCCGCGCCGGCCGGCTGCGTCGGCCGTGCGTGCTCGCCGCGCCCCCACTGCTCCGGCCAGCCCCGCCGTCTCTCCGGCCCCGGCCTCCAGCCTCGCGCTGCTGCCGCCCTCCGGTGGCGCCCCATCGCGCCCCGGCGGACTCGTCCCGCGCCACTGCCGGCGAGCGCTCGCTCGGGTCCCCTCCGCCCCGGTACCCCACGCCTGTTAGCCCGGACACCCATAACCGCTAAGGGCCCCAGGTCTATGACAGACGGGGCCCACCCCCCAGAACGAAAAAAAGGAATAAATAAAAATAAATAAATATAATAGTAGTTAATTAATTAATTAGTTAAACTTAATTAATTGTGATTAATTAACCTAATCAATTAACTGAACTAATTAAGTCTATTCTATTAGTCTTAGACAATTACAGTGGGACCCGCCCTTGTGAACGTTAAAATAAATAAATAAATAAATAAAAGGATAATAATTAATTAAGTAAATAATTAATTAACTTAATTAATCTAATTTAACTAAACTTAATCATATCTGTTAATTAAACTAATTACAGTTAATTAGTGAACAACCTATGACAGTGGGACCCACTTGTCATTTCGACCAGTCAACGGTCAGAGTTGACCGCTGACATCATGATGACGTCATAAATGCAATTTTAGAATTAAATTAATTATCTTAATTCTAGTAAATGATTAAATCCTTTTAAAATTAATATAAAATAAACCGTAGCTCGGATGGAAAAACTTTGTACATGAAAGTTGCTCAGAACGACGAGACGAATCCGAATACGCGGTCCGTTCGTCCGCCACACATCTCTATCATACCGAACATGCAACATTCCCCTCCATTTCATCTGCCCGAAAATGCCTAACACCGGGAATACTTTCCCGGATGTATTTCATCCTTGCCACTATCACCTCCTACCGCATTAGGTCACACGTAGCACCGCGTATTTCCATGTTATTCTTTGTGTTGCTATTGTTTGCTCTGTTATTTATTTGTTTCCCCTTCGTTGCTTCTTTTCGGTAGACTCCGATACCGTGATAGACCCCGAGACCCTTGATGCTTCGGTGTTCGACTACAGCTACGCTTCTGAAGATTCCTTTCGTCTGCAGAGCTTCCAGGCAAGCCCCCCCCTTTGATCACCAGATATCACCTATTTTTCTCTCTACTGCTTGCATTAGAGTAGTGTATCATGTTACTGTTCGGTTACTCCTATTCTGCTGCATAGCCTGTCATTGTTGCTACAACTGTTGATACTTTACCTACCATCCTAATGCTTAGTATAGGATGCTAGTACTCCATCAGTGGCCCTACACCCTTGTCCGTCTGCCCTGCTATTCTATCGGGCCTTGATCACTTGGGTGCGATCACGGGTATATACTACATACACTTTACATGATACATGATGTGACTAAAGTCGGGTCGGCTCATTGAGTACCCGCAAGTGATTCGATGTGGGTGCTGAAAGGACAGGTGGCTCCATCCAGGTAGTGATGGGCCTGAGTTCCCGACGGCCCCCCGAGTGGATCTTTGTGGCGGAGCGACAGGGGCAGGTTGGGACACCCAGTGGAGAGGTGGCCTGGCCCTGGTCGTTGTCCGCGGTTATTTCATAATAACACGCTTAACGAGTTTGGATATTTGATCTGAGTCTGGCCATTTGGTCTATACGCACTAACCAGCTGCGTGGGAACAGTTATGGGCACTCGACGTCGTGGTATCAGCCGAAGCCCTTTTGACGTCAGCGGCTTAGCGGCGCGCGCAGGGTTGGACCGCGTAACGCAACTTCCTTAGTAATGGAGGTTGCTAGGTCTGCTCACCGGCCGCGTACGCAACGTGCAGGTGTGCGTTGGGCGATGGGCCCGGACCCCTGCGCGCTTAGGACTTAGACCGGCGAGCTGACCTCTCTGTTGTGCTTAGGTAGGGATGCGATGTGTTGATCTTCCGAGGCCGGGCATGACCCTGGAAAGTGTGTCCGGCCAAATGGGATCAAGCGTGCTGGGTTATGTGGTGCACCCCTGCAGGGAAGTTAATCTATTCGAATAGCCGTGTCCCTCGGTAAAAGGACGACCCGGAGTTGTATTCCGACCTCATGACAACTAGAACCGGATGCTTAATAAAACACACCCTTACCAGTGCCAGATACAACTCGGTGGTTTCTCTCTCACAGGGTGATGTGCGGGAGGATCGCCGAGTAGGATTATGCTATACGATGTTACTTGGTGAACTTACCATCTATTTCCCTTCTACTGCTTCAAGACGGAGGCTGCGAGACGCGAGGATACTTGTTACTTCCATATATTCTCTTCTACTGCTGCAAGATGGAGGTGGCCAGAAGCGTAGTCTTCGATTGGATTAGCTACCCCCCCTCTTATTCTGGCATTCTGCAGTTTAACCTACATATATTATCCCTTTACACAGATATCATTGCATATGTAGTGTAGATCCTTGCTTGCGAGTACTTTGGATGAGTACTCACGGTTGCTTTGCTCCCCCTTTCCCCCCTTTCTTCCTTTCTTCTCGGATGATGCAACCAGGTGGTGGAGTCCAGGAGTCAGAGGATCCCGATGATGTTTCTACGTGGAGTTTGGCTTCGAGGAGTAGTTAGGAGGTCCCAGGCAGGAGGCCTTGCCTCTTCGATCGTTGTTACTTTTGTGCTAGCCTTCTTAAGGCAACCTTGCTTAACTTATGTCTGTACCCAGATATTGTTGCTTCCGCGGACTCTTGTGTTTTCGAGCTTATGTGTTCGAGCCTTCGAGGCCCCTGGCTTGTAATATAAAGGTTGTATTATTTTAATTTGTGTCTAGAGTTGTGTTGTGATATCTTCCAGTTAGTCCCTGATCTTGGTCGTACACATTTGCGTGCATGATTAGTGTACGGACAAATCGGGGGCGTCACAAGTTGGTATCAGAGCCGACTGCCTGTAGGAATCCCCCTTTCCAACTCCTTGGCCGAATGTTGAGTCTAGTCTTTGAAAAACAAATTTACTAACTTGTTGTGTGGCTTACGGGCCCACAACACCATTGGGTGGTATTAGGATCTTTTACTCCTCGTCTATACTCTGGGACTCTTATCTCTCTTCTATTCGGGATAAATGAATTTTGCTAAACCTAACATTAGGATCTCGTTATCACTTTCACCCGGAGAGTGCCTTATGATCGATGATCGTCTGCTGCACCAGAAGACCCTGAAGATACTCCCCGTTGTTAACCCGAGAACTTGTGCTCATCACCTTTGCAATTCACTGCCACCGATATATCTCTATGGATATCTGCATGCACTTACCATTCTCATGATCATTCCTCGTCGCTCTTGTTATTACAAGATGCCTCGAAATATTCTCCGTTGTCCCGAGAATCCTTTGAGTTTACTGTCTTGCAGTTTTATTTCGCATGAAAACCCTTACGGTTATTTCCTCACATTTCTCGAGGATCCGTTCTTCTCAATTGTTCGCGTGTCTCACAATATTCTCCGAAATACTTTTCGATCTTTCGGAAATTTTCTGTAGCCTGTTACTCTTGAAATTCTTGCCTGCTTGCATTATGATTAATTTCATATGACTAGTAGTCTTCGTTAATATCCCCTGTCTTAGCCATTTTGAGCCTATTGATTCAATGTGTGCATATGCACGCAGTCATCGGTTATCCTTAAAAAAAATGCCTTTCCGGCTCAGACTTCATTCCGGACATGAGTTGTTTCTCGGCAATTCAAACCTTTATTGATTGTCCAACTAAGAGTTTTCAACTTATCCATCCTTGATCAGAGCGTCTGCTTCTGATCCTTCATTTTGGAAACCATAATTTCTTTCTATTTAAGCATCAGGCTAATAAGGTGATTCTTGGACCTGATGGCTCTGCATTCTTTCTTCCTCTGGGTGAGTACCGATACTCACATCAGCTCCGTTGTGGATCGCCCAATCCATTGTTGGATTGTTATCCGACAGTGTCCATCATATTCAATCACCTTATGAGTTCTTCCCCTTATACATAATACCTTTGGTAAATTATATCCTCTGCTTGACCAACCATGCTCTGCTTTCGAGCCTGTGTTTTTACTTTTGAAACTTGTGGTATATGTTATTAAGAAGCCCGATGGGTTGAACCTATACCTTCCCCTAATTCGTGAGAACCCGAAAGTTTTCACAAGTCATACCCTTCCGGTGTTGTACCAGTTAAAATTCCAACACTATAATTTTATTAAAGCGAGAGGTGAATGAAATGATATGCATTAAAGAAGTGGGAGTCGACCTTGAACTTTGTGTTCATGCCCATGAAAATGATGTAGACCGTCTCAGAAGCTTCTTGAAAAATGATTATCCAGCTGTATGATTCTTTCGACATTCTTGAATTGATTCCTTAGAGTTATGGTTCCGACCATGCTGTCCTGATCTGATATATCCGATGGGAATTCATTCCAGTGCCTCGTCTATTTTTGGCAAGGTTGAAGTATCTATTGTCATAGGTCAATGACCCGGTTCTACTTCTATCATGTTCTACCTTCGAGTATTACCCCCCTGGTACCTCGAAGATATCATGCCTTTGCACTACACCTTTCGAATTTTTGATCAAATAATACCTTTGCTTGTCGTAATCACTCTACGGGTTCTAGGTTGCCGTCAACCGAGGACACCGTTTAGTAAATCAAATCCGCGCTAAAAATTCAACACCCCTAGTAGATGTTACTGGAAATTTTTAAACTCAATCTGGTTTTATTCCTAGACTATCGGGTACATCCCTTGTCTAGCTATCTTTGACTGTGCTACTTCATCCTTCTTTGGTGCACGAATTCTTCAGTGTGTGAGCACGACTTACGTCGAGCTTTCAGCATCATGTTGCTTGTCTCGAAAGGCAACGTTGGTTCCGATCTTGCATCTTTTATATTGATCCTATAACTTGCCACTTCATCATTCTCTTGCCTGTTGCCGTTGTTGTTTGAATGCATCCTCTTGAAATTTCCCGGCAAATGTGTCGGATCACCTACAACACTTTGACTTCTTTCGAGATGTCAACTGTGTTCATGATGAGAAATACCTTCCTTGCCCTCGATGATTTTTATTATCATCGACAACACCCTTGACTTCCTTTCATTGTGAACTTGTCTGCGTTATGAATACAACTTGCTCCCCAGCTAGTGTTGTGTTTTGCCTTGAAGTATTACCGTCTTTTAGGTCGAGAATGTTGTGGGAATTGCTCCACCTCCTAGAAATTCTCGGTATAGTGATACTACTCCCCATCACCATTCTTCCTTGGTCCCCGTGTTGCTTTCAACCGGGATACCAATATGCTAAAGATGCTACTTGAGTTCTGCACTTCTAGCAACCCTATTGCTTTGAAGTTAACGATCGACAGTTCATTCTTAGATTGTTGGTTATTGAATCGTCACTCTAACATTGACCTTGCTACCTAAGGTCATATTTCGGGCACACCTTTCAAGTAATGATTATTGGTGTATGTTTTCCTCGAGCATACAACATTATACCATTTGAATTAACAAGTGTCATATTCTTGTTCACATTATTATGGAAATTCCATCCGTTTGGAATTCTTGATAAATTGACGCTGAGCCCATCAGCCACCTCCTCATCCTCTCCTTGGTTTAATGATGAACTATTGTTTCGGGAACCCGCTCCCATAGTTCATTTCCCGAGAATCTTGCAAGGTCATTTCGTCGTTTATGTTGCACCATTTCTTCTCGAACATCTCGAGTCTGAGGTATCGTGACACCAATCGGATCTGAATCTCGGTCAGATATGATGGTTGGGACAACTTTCCAGGAATTACAATATTGGTCCTTTGATGACTCGGTAATATGATGTCATGTCTAGCACCCCTGGCTGGAGGACCTATCATTATAATCTCTTTTGTAAGGATAACTATTCTTCCAGGAGGAAATTGTAAGACTTATTCTATAAGTTGTTCCTGATGAATCCTTTGTGTATCCAAGCCCGACCTTTGCTTCAAGACCATGCCAATGCTATCTCGAAGCATGTCTGTGGCACTCCGATTTTCAACAAGAGCATTTGAAGCCCAATGCTAAATGTTTCTTGGTCAGTTATCCAAACACCGTTGTATGGATAACATCTTGATTTATCCTCGCCTCTTTATCTGAATGGTTGGGTACTTGCTCTCCTACCTTGTATGCCATGATCTGCTTGTCAATGGGAATGATATACTCCTATTAATTGTGTGTAATCACAATTTTCCTTTCCATTTGTTTGTTTAACCTTTCTTTGACCTACATATAATCTAAGCAGTAATATTTTTCTGCTTATGTAAACACCTTGGTGTACAACTCTATAAGTAAGACCTTGAATTCTATTGTTGATAACATCCCGGTACTGCCGCTGGACGAGAACTTTGCCTATTGGTTCGCCTCGTTTCAACGAGCGAGAAAATGGTTCTCTTCGTTCCCCATCCTTAGTTCCGACATTGATGCCGACATAGCTGACAAGCTATCCACTCACATGCCTCCATGTCGAGGCTGTGCAAGATATCACCACCCTTCCTATTTTCAACCCACATGGTGGGCCCATAACCCACAGGTCCATTGGATCGAAACTTGACTCTTCTTTACAACGCGAATTCCAATGTATCCTTTGCACCTGGCTTCGTAGGTGATTCACGAGCTAAATGGTATACCATGTTTCATTCTGGTATCAAACACATTAATTGATCTCATTGGTCAAGACCCCATTCCAGCTTCTGGTTAGGCATCGAATGACTGCCTACCCGATTGAAACTTTGGTACCATCGCTTATTGTTCTCAATGCATTCACTGAAATACTACTCGTAGGGTACTTCATGTATCACTTTCTGAATTCGCTATCGGATGCACTAACTTCGTGGAGATACGTTCCTCCAAAGTTTCCCCCTTGTCGCGTTTGTAGGACGATGGAGATCTGGAAGGAAGGATGATGACTTGATCACGATGACTTGAAGCAGAGAAATGAAGACATCAACGAAAGAGATCAACCTCTTCGAAAGGGCAGTCAAGACCAAGAAGACTCGTTAGAATTTCACTACCAGCACTTCCCACCCCCCTTACTCCATCGCTTAAATCTCGGGACGAGATTTCTTGTAGTGGAGGAGAATTGTGACGCCCGGGTAATCAAGCTACAGTAACCCTCTCGTAATGATGCCACGTCACCACGATTAATGTTGCTAAACTCGCGTTAGTTCGAAACTAATTCAAAAACAATTCAAACAATTAAAGCTTTCAAAAGTCAAAACTAAAATGTTCTTAATGTGACAAATAAATCATGGATAATATTTGTGGAGAAACAACATCTTTATACAATAATTAAATACCCTAAAGTGATTAAAACAGCAGCAAAAACAATTAATTATATACCCCGTATATTTTATAAAATACTAAACTATTTTATTTAGGTGTCAAAGTTATTGTGGCAGTGGTATAATTAATGTTACTATTTTATGTGCTAATTGAATATTTTACAAAACTCAAACAATTTGGAAAATTAAATTTAAACAGAAAAGCAAAAAAATAGTGGAATTAGAAAACAGTAAATAAACAAAAACTAAAAGAGAAAACAAAGACCCCCCCCCTCCAGTGGGCCGAATGGCCCAGCTGGCCGGCCCAGCCACACTGGCCTATATGGCCCTCCACAGCCCCCGTGACCTAGAACCCACTCCCCCCCACGATCCACTTCCCCCTCTCCCTCGATCTAGCGCGCCGCCGCTCGAGGCAGTCGCCCCCCGACGCCGCCTGGGCCTCGCCGGAGGCCACGTTGCCGGAGCCCCTCGGACTCGCCGGACCCCGCCACGCCTCCGTCCTTCCCTGCAACGCCACCTCGCCGGCGCCGCCCCTCCCGGTCTTCTTCCTCTCCCTCCACCGCGTCGTCTTCCCCACCGCCTGCTGGCCCCGGTCGTCCCCGGCGGCTGCCTCTCCGGCCTTCTTCCCCGCCGGTCCGCCTCTCCAACTCCCCCAGTGAGCTCGCCTCGCCTCCCCTGCCTTCCCCCCCCGGCGGCCACCGTCCGCGTCGCCCCGGCGCACCCCCGGCCGCTCCGGCCATGCCACCCCCCCCGCATCGCCGCGCCCCGCTACTGCGCCCGTCACCACTTGCCGCGGCCGCGCCGGCCGGCTGCGTCGGTCGTGCGTGCTCGCCGCGCCCCCACTGCTCCGGCCAGCCCCGCCGTCTCTCCGGCCCCGGCCTCGAGCCTCGCGCTGCTGCCGCCCTCCGGTGGCGTCCCGTCGCGCCCCGGCGGCCTCGTCCCGCGCAACTGCGGGCGAGCGCTCGCTCGGGTCCCCTCCGCCCCGGTACCCCACGCCCGTTAGCCCGGACGCCCGTAACCGCTAAGGGCCCCAGGTCTATGACAGACGGGGCCCACCCCCCAGAACGAAACAAAAAAAGGAATTAATAAAAATAAATAAATATAATAGTATTTAATTAATTAATTAGTTAATCTTAATTAATTGTGATTAATTAACCTAATCAATTAACTGAACTAATTAAGTCTATTCTATTAGTCTTAGACAATTACAGTGGGACCCGCCCTTGTGAACGTTAAAATAAATAAATAAAAGGATAATAATTAATTAAGTAAATAATTAATTAACTTAATTAATCTAATTTAACTAAACTTAATCATATCTGTAAATTAAACTAATTACAGTTAATTAGTGAACAACCTATGACAGTGGGACCCACTTGTCATTTCGACCAGTCAACGGTCAGAGTTGACCGCTGACGTCATGATGACGTCATAAATGCAATTTTAGAATTAAATTAATTATGTTAATTCTAGTAAATGATTAAATCCTTTTAAAATTAATATAAAATAAACCGTAGCTCGGATGGAAAAACTTTGTACATGAAAGTTGCTCAGAACGACGAGACGAATCCGAATACGCTATCCGTTCGTCCGCCACACATCTCTATCATACCGAACATGCAACATTCCCCTCCGTTTCATCTGCCCGAAAATGCCTAACACCGGGAATACTTTCCCGGATGTATTTCATCCTTGCCAGTATCACCTCCTACCGCGTTAGGTCACACGTAGCACCGCGTATTGCCATGTTATTCTTTGTGTTGCTATTGTTTGCTCTGTTATTTATTTGTTTCCCCTTCGTTGCTTATTTTCGGTAGACTCCGATACCGTGATAGACCCCGAGACCCTTGATGCTTCGGTGTTCGACTACGGCTACGCTTCCGAAGATTCCTTTTGTCTGCAGAGCTTCCAGGCAAGCCCCCCCCCCCTTTGATCACCAGATATCGCCTATTCTTCTCTCTACTGCTTGCATTAGAGTAGTGTATCATGTTACTGTTCGGTTACTCCTATTCTGCTGCATAGCCTGTCGTTTTTGCTACAACTGTTGATACTTTACCTGCCATCCTAATGCTTAGTATAGGATGCTAGTACTCCATCAGTGGCCCTACACCCTTGTCCGTCTGCCCTGCTATTCTATCGGGCCGTGATCACTTGGCTGTGATCACGGGTATATACTACATACACTTTACATGATACATGATGTGACTAAAGTCGGGTCGGCTCATTGTGTACCCGCAAGTGATTCGATGTGGGGGCTGAAAGGACAGGTGGCTCCATCCAGGTAGTGATGGGCCTGAGTTCCCGACGGCCCCCCGAGTGGATCTTTGTGGCGGAGCGACAGGGGCAGGTTGGGACACCCAGTGGAGAGGAGGCCTGGCCCTGGTCGTTGTCCGCGGTTATTTCATAATAACACGCTTAACGAGTTTGGATATTTGATCTGAGTCTGGCCATTTGGTCTATACGCACTAACCAGCTGCGTGGGAACAGTTATGGGCACTCGACGTCGTGGTATCAGCCGAAGCCCTTTTGACGTCAGCGGCTTAGCGGCGCGCGCCGGGTTGGACCGCGTAACGCAACTCCCTTAGTAATGGAGGTTGCTAGGTCTGCTCATCGGCCGCGTACGCAACGTGCAGGTGTGCGTTGGGCGATGGGCCCGGACCCCTACGCGCTTAGGACTTAGACCGGCGTGCTGACCTCTCTGTTGTGCTTAGGTAGGGCTACGACGTGTTGATCTTCCGAGGCCGGGCATGACCCTGGAAAGTGTGTCCGGCCAAATGGGATCAAGCGTGCTGGGTTATGTGGTGCACCCCTGCAGGGAAGTTAATCTATTCGAATAGCCGTGTCCCTTGGTAAAAGGACGACCCAGAGTTGTATTCCGACCTCATGACAACTAGAACCGGATACTTAATAAAACACACCCTTACCAGTGCCAGATACAACTCGGTGGTTGCTCTCTCACAGGGTGATGTGCGGGAGGATCGCCGAGTAGGATTATTCTATACGATGTTACTTGGTGAACTTACCATCTATTTCCCTTCTACTGCTTCAAGACGGAGGCTGCGAGACGCGAGGATACTTGTTACTTCCATATATACTCTTCTACTGCTGCAAGATGGAGGTGGCCAGAAGCGTAGTCTTCGATTGGATTAGCTACCCCCCTTCTTATTCTGGCATTCTGCAGTTTAACCCACATATATTATACCTTTACACAGATATCATTGCATATGTAGTGTAGATCCTTGCTTGCGAGTACTTTGGATGAGTACTCACGGTTGCTTTGCTCCCCCTTTCCCCCCTTTCTTCGTTTCTTCTCGGATGATGCAACCAGGTGGTGGAGTCCAGGAGTCAGAGGATCCCGATGATGTTTCTACGTGGAGTTCGGCTTCGAGGAGTAGTTAGAAGGTCCCAGGCAGGAGGCCTTGCCTCTTCGATCGTTGTTACTTTTGTGCTAGCCTTCTTAAGGCAACCTTGCTTAACTTATGTATGTACCCAGATATTGTTGCTTCCGCTGACTCTTGTGTTTTCGAGCTTATGTATTCGAGCCCTCGAGGCCCCTGGCTTGTAATATAAAGCTTGTATTATTTTAATTTGTGTCTAGAGTTGTGTTGTGATATCTTCCAGTGAGCCCCTGATCTTGGTCATACACATTTGCGTGCATGATTAGTGTACGGACAAATCGGGGGCGTCACAAGCTGCCCCTCACCATGATTCTATAAAACAGCCGGGTTGCTATAACAAAGGCCACACCGTGACCTTGCCAAGTGTCCCTCACCTGGTGCACTACTCTCACAGCCATTTCCTTCGCCATGCCGATCCCTAGTATTTATCTGAGAACCCCAGATGCTTTCCCAGGTAGTTTCGTGAAGATATTGTGGGATTTCACCTGTAGTACCATGAGTGCTACCCGTCCACCCCAGTATGAGCTGCTCAAATCGAGGATCGCACCATCCACCTCGAAATATTGGGCAGTGGTACATATCCCTCCCGCAAACCCAAACCAAGACCCCACCAAAGTTTCCTTCATGGGGAAATCCATGCCAACTCCTCAGATGGCCATAGAGGCTGCCGCATATGAAGCGCTTGCTCGCCTTTGATTCCCGGTGCCCTATGCCAGCGAACGGGGGTATTATTACTTTCTGAGCCGTGTCGCGCCCGGAGAAGCAGCATCTTTTCCTGGTGGACGAATTGAGAGAGACCCAGTACTAGCCAACCTTACGCAGTATGTCATCGCGCAAGAGCGTTTGGCCCAGCGGATAATGGGTTATCTCCAGAGCCTCGCCGATTTAAATCCTCGGATCGCCATCGACAGACCACTGAAGCCCGGGCAGGAGATGCACATTCATCGACTAGTCAACCCACTCCCGCCGATAGAAGAAGAGTGTCCCCCAACACCAGCGACTTTTTCGCAGGACCCTGTCCATTTACCGTTTATGTTTTAGACGTAACTGCTATGTTGGTTATCCCTGCATCCTTTTAATGAGTTGTAAGCTGTATGTCGTATCATGTGTTAATTAATTTCAATTTATGGAATAGTTCCACTGTTGATAACTCTTGACTTAATTTTTGCGCAATTATTTGTTTTCTTCCCTGAATTGTTGCAACATATCTCTCTGCATAACGTAGATATTTTATTTTCTCGCGCAGCACCGCAACAACAGAATTACAACTCCGACCACCCCGCACAGTACACTAAGTTACTAATCCACGTACACATGCTACATCTAATTGATCACCTCTCTAGCGCACCACAGTCTCTTGAGGAGAAACTCGTGGGAGTTTATTCAAGCCCTAGTTGCCTTCCGCGCACTGACAGCCATTAACACCCGACACCCACGCCTAATCCTCGTGATCGCCGCCGCCGTGAAGAGCTAGCACTCGAGCCGCAGCATCACGACGATAGTCGAGGATCATCGCACACAAGAGCACGGATAGCCCCAGCAATGCCGCCAACCCTACGCACACTAGGATCATGCACCAGTCCGGCATCACCTCCGCCATTAGAGCCTCGACCCGAGCTCCTGCAAACACAAATGGAGGAGAGGGAAGGAAGAAGAAGAAACGAGTCCAGGTGAGAGGAGGAAGAAGGAGCACCTCGGTCATTTTATAGCTCGAGATCGGTGTACGGTGGGCGGAGTCCACCAGCGCCGCTCGTCGCTCGACCGCCGGTGTTCGGAGGCGAATCCGCGAGCAGTGCTGATAGCATGCTGGCCCGCGAGGTGAGTGCATGCTGCACCGGCAGCTAGCGCGCCGCGCACTACCGCGGTACGGCCTAGATGCCCTACGAGCTAGCTGTCGCCGGTGGAGAAAGCGCGGGAAAGCGCACGAGAGAGAAGGAGAAGAGAGGACCGGAGGTAGAAGAAGAGACTGACAGTGGCCCCACGGCCCACCTGTCAGACAGTGAGAGCACTGTCCTCTCGGGTGCAACCAGCGTATTTTAAAATTTAGAAATATTATTTCTAAATTTACTATAGCCCGGAGTAGAAATATCTCGTTTTCCACGACCGTAGATTTTTTTCTACGCAGCGTTAGTATTTCACACTGCAGTTACACCACTTATTGCCCATGCACTGTAGCAACCTTTTTATTGCATGAGCAGTACGATTATCTTTGGTGAAATCACTCTGTGGCAGTAGAAGATCTTTTATAGCAACTCCTAGCAAATCTCGAGGACGAGATTTTTCTTTAGGGGGGTAGTGTTGTAACACCCCAAGATTTTGATCTTGCTTTAGTAATAAAAATTTGACCAGGAGTTTCAACTTTTCTTTTTCTGGGTTTTCTTTGATTGTCAGAACTTCCCTTCTTTTGTTATTGTGGAGTTTTTGCCCGAGCGCAAAATTCTTGGTATATTGTTTGGACTTAATCACCCTAACCAAGAATGACAATCTCTCTTTCAGTGGGTTCTTTTGCATTATTATTTTCCTCTTAAGCTCTATTATTAAAGGGATTTTCTTCTGCTTTAAAGTCCCTTTTTGCACGACAACCCTTTGATGGAATTGTTCAAAAATTCCACCAAAATTTAGGGATGTCATGTGAGGCCCCTACATCACTTTCCTGCAAAAACCCTTGGGTGTTCTTTGGAAAAGTTGAGCTAAACATCCTCTTTTGCTCTCTGGTCCAGATTGTCACTTTCTACTGCAGCCCTATTCTAACTTGCTCCATTGGCCATGAGCTTTTTCCAACTTGTAGCCCTTCCTGCAAAACCCTTAAGTCCAGGAGATTGGAGCAATTGGATAATTTGTCGTCCATGCAATTATGCCCTTTCCCTTCTGTCCAGAACTGGAGTTTTGCAAAGCTTACACTAAGAAGTTTCTAATAATGGCCAACTGACCCTACCACTCTCTTTAACACCCAAAGAGAACCCAACCTGGAGTTTTTGGCCACCCCAAGAAATGCCTAGAGGCTTCTGGAATTTTGTCAAACACCTTGGTTGCATGGTCAGTTTTGACATGGTTTCTGGTTTGTGCAATGGACCAGCTTGCTTTGCCTAACCAGTATGTCCACTAAGTTCCTAGCTAACCCTAATCCAGGCCTGCTAAACCCCAGTCTCTCCTATGCCCTCTAGAACGCGCTGGCAATTCATCGAGCACATGGTGTGCGTGCGCTGGGCGCGCCCAGAGCGTGCGTTTTGCACGTGCGTGCGCCCGAGCCGCCGCGTCGTGCCCCTGGCCCCCGGCTCGCCTGCAGAGCCATGCCCCGGCCTCTTCCACACACCAGAATGCTCCAAGCCGCCCCTGGAACTCCACATCGCCGTCGTCAGAGCTCATTTGGCGGCACGCCGGCGGTCACAGTGCACCTCTGCCGTGGTCGGCGCCGCCCAAGCCACTAGCATTCGCCAGCTGCCCTCTGGGGCAGTGCGAGCTCATCCGCAAGCTCGTCTGCAAGCGCTCGTCGCCACCACGTCCCACTGCAGCTACAGAATGGCGGTCGCCGGCGATCTTATCCACGGCCGCCGCGAACCGACATGGTTGCGCTATTTAAAGAAGCCCCCAAGCCCGTCTGAGCCCGGAGGCAACCTCAGGCCACCCCCATGGAGCTCCCCTAGCCCGCAATCGCCAGGAGAAGGCCGTCTTCTCCGTCTCCGATCAGCTCGGTCGCCGCTTCGTTCTGGTCCGTTCCGGCGCATCCAGAGCCTCCCCTGCCCTCCCGATTCCACCGTTAGACTCCACTTGATCTTGCGGAACTGCCCAGCATCTCAAACGCGGCCAGGAACCACCTCAGGCCGAGCCCCTAAAACCACCAAGACGTCCTCCGCCGCGGAGCTCGCCGCCGAAGACTCTCTCCACCCCCGACGACCCAGGGACCACCGGGAGGACCGCCCGGTCTAGCGGATCCATTCCTGCCCTCGGATGCCCACGAGGAACCTCCGTTCGCCAGTGACGATCGCCGGAGTCTCGCCTCCGCTCGGACAGAGGAAGATGAGGGAGAGACGACTGGTCAAACCTGACCAGTGGGCCCCGCGGACCCACTGTGAGTGACACAGCCCCGCCTCCACGCGTTTTAAGTGGAAATGCAAACTCGCAAGTACGTCTCCCTCGCATATAATGCGCATTCTTTCGAAACGTTTTTCTTTTCTGGTTTTATTTTAAATCAGAGTTTGACTGAAACTTTGACCGGCATTATCTTTTAAAATATAAATCCAAATGAATTGATTCTTTTTCTGTTTATTTGAAAATTTTCCAGACAACTTTTTTGTGCTGTTTTGAGTCTATGTATTGAATTCATATTCTTTCTAATAGGATTTTGAAGAGGGAGAAAACCTCCCAAGAGTTTTGGAACGCAATTCTCCTCCCCTCTACTTGAAGGCAAGCACTTTTGAACCCTAGTCTGATGTATGTGGATTGACACAATTAGAACGATACGGATGCAGTCACTTGCTTGCATATGTGATGTTATGATCATACCCATGAATGCATGAGGTAGACCCCTCACTGTGAGTTATTAATCTTCTTGACGGTGGTCCCCTCGTGTGCCTTCCATGCCTAACGGTAGAAAGCCGTGAAAGTCGTTGTCTTGGGAAGACTCAAGCTTGTCACTGGCTCCTCGTCGGGACGATGGAGTCTGGTATGGCTTGGTGATGCATGATGGGTGGTGATTCTGACCGTTGTTGTGAAATGGAATATTTGGTTATGCTAATCATACCAGTGATGCTTGAACCTCCTGAGTCGACCGCAGATTGAGTCTTGTTCTAGTAACCCCATACTTGTTCCGTGCTACCACTTGTCCCTGTCAACGGCGGGGTACGGTTCAGTAAATTGTTGAACCCCTGTTCTAGCACACACCGTACAGAGAGGCCATGGTGGAAGATACCGGTTGCATCCGGTAGGCATGCCACCTGGTCCGGGGGCATGGGTGTTTTTGGTTGGAGCCAAAGGGGATAGCTTCCCCAGTTTCGCGCGCGTTATAAATTTTGTGATCCCATGCTAGTCAAGGTTGTAGCCTCCCCACTTAGAGTTTGGCTTAACAAGTGTCGTGGGTGATTCTAGACACCGGTAAGTTAGGCTGGTGTGTGCGGTCAGGTGTGTCTTCAAATTAAAAGACCGTAGACGGAATTAGTCCAGAGGGATTAAGAGGAATCTGTTATTCGTGGGTAAAGAGTACACCCTCTGCAGAGATTAAATCTATTCGAATAGCCGTGTCCCTGGGTTAGGAGTATAGTATGGGATGGGTCAAGTGTCGGTCTTAGCGTCGGTCTTCGGAGGAGTATCTACTAAAACAGAACATGGATCATGACTCGTGACATTTGATGATTGTTACTATCATTATTGTTATGGACTAACCATTTATGTATTTGAGTTATTGAGTATCCCTGGGATGGTTCAACTCCTGGATATTCACTGTTATTTCCTTTATTTATAAGCCCTTTATGTGGTGTCGCTCAGACGCCCGACTGTGGCATATTTGTTATTTCTTTTAAGCCATGTATGTGGTGTCGCTCAGACGCCCGACTGTGGCATGTTTGTTATTTCTTTTAAGCCTTGTATGTGGTGTCCCTCAGACGCCCGACTGTGGCATGCTTGCCATTTCTTTTATTTATAAGCCCTTTATGTGGTGTCGCTCAGATGCCCGACTGTGGCATGTTTGTTATTTCCTTTATTTATAAGCCCTTTATGTGGTGTCGCTCAGACGCCCGACTGTGGCATTTTTGTTATCTCTTTTAAGCCCTTTATGTGGTGTCGCTCAGACGCCCGACGGTGGCATGCTTCTTATTTATTTTGTTATCACCCCTGATTGCATATGCATTATCATACTAATGACCCGCTTGCAATATGGACTGTCTTCTATTACTCCCGAGCATGATTATATTTCACCCGTGTTCATAATGTTTGCGAGTACATTCAAAGTTCTCACTAGCTTGTCCCTGGCTATTGTCTTGGCCAGATCTCTTGCCTGGAGAGGAGCGTTGCGATGACTACCCGGAACCTATGCAACAGTGATAGTAGCCTCGCGAAGATAGGAGTTAACCTGGTCAGCTGTTCCCGTGGGAAATGGAGTTCCACAGATGTCGACGTGTCATAGACCGCTTCCGCCATCAGCCACTCGAGACCTTCTGTTGTACTTAAAGGCCAGAATGGTCTTGTACTACATATTTTGAAATTTTGCTTGGGTTTTTTGTATCAAGTGGTGACTCATCAGCTAACAGTAATCCTGGGGCTGGTGAGCACAAGGGCCATTTCTGGGGAACTTAATACCCCGAAAAACTGATCCCGACAGTAGCCCAACAATAAAGTCCATCCCAATATCATCCCATTTCCATTCAGGTATCTTGTTTGGCTGTAATAGCCCTGCTGGTTTTTGGTGTTCGGCTTTAATGCGTTGACATGAATCACAACATGCAATGTATGTGGCTATATCCCTCTTCATACCGTGCCACCAAAATCTTTCCTGAATGTCCTTGTACATTTTGGTCCCTCCTGGGTGAATTGAATATGGAGCGGTGTGGCTCTCTGCTAGAATTTTCTGTTTGAGGTCTTCGTTATTGGGTACGCAAAGCCTGACCCCGAACCATAATATTCCCTCATCGTCTATGACAAATTCTGAGGCCTTGCCCATACTCACTTTTCTTTTTATGCCTTCAATGCTGGGTTGTCCATGCTGAGCTTTCTTAATCTGTTCTATTAGTGTAGGTTGTATTTCCAAATTTGACACTTCGCCTTCGGTGACCATCATCAAGTTGAGCTTGGCGAATTCCTGCTGAAACTCGGGTCTCAAGTTTTGTAGACTGCCGTCGTCCGAGCTGGGGTTACGGCTGAGAGCATCTGCCACTACATTCGCCTTTTCTGGATGATAATGAATGCCAACGTCATAATCTTTCACCAATTCCAACCAGCGTCGTTGTCGTAGATTGAGTTCTGGTTGTGTGAAAATATATTTGAGGCTCTTATGGTCCGTATATATTTCACAACGATTCGCAAGCAAAAAGTGCCTCTACTCCTTGAGTGCATGAATGACTGTTGCCAATTCCAAGTCGTGAGTAGGATAATTTTCTTCATGCTTCCATAGTTGCCTAGAAGCGTATGCGACTACCTTGCCTGATTGCATCAGTACACATCCGAGGCCCTTCCGGGATGCGTCGCAATATACTTCAAAACTTTTGTGTATGTATGGTATGACCAATTCTGGGGCTATTGTTAATTTCCTTTTGAGTTCCTGGAAGCTTTTCTCACAAGCTTCCGTCCATACGAATTTCTTATCCTTCTTGAGTAACTATGTCATTGGTTTGGCTATGGTGGAAAATCCATCAATAAACCTTCGGTAATATCCAGCCATTCCGAGGAAACTTCGTACATCTGTTACATTGGCTGGTGGTTTCCAGCCAACTACAGCCTTGACTTTTTGTGGGTCCACAGCAACTCCTTCCTGTGTCAATACATGGCCTAGAAAACCAACCTGTCTTAGCCAAAATTCGCATTTGCGGAATTTGGCGTATAGGTGATGTTTCCTCAATTCTCCCAGTACAATTCGGAGATGTTCAACATGTTCCTCTGGCGTCTTAGAGTATACCAGGATATCATCAATAAACACCACAACAAATTTGTCCATAAATTTCATAAACACATTGTTCGTGAGGTGGACAAAATATGCGGGGGCATTGGTCAGTCCAAACGGCATTACTGTAAATTCATATAGTCCGTATTTGGAGGTGAATGATGTCTTCGGGATATCTTTCGTCCGTACTTTTAATTGATGATACCCCGACCTTAAATCGATTTTCGAGAAAACCTTGGCTTGAGCAAGCTGGTCAAATAAATCATTTATCCGTGGCATCGGATATTTGTTCTTGATGGTAACCATGTTGAGCGCTCGATAGTCTATACACAATCTCAGTGTCCCATCCTTTTTCTTGGCAAATAATACCGGCGAACCCCAAGATGAGGAGTTGGCCCGTATAAATCCTTTGTCCAGTAACTCTTTTATTTGTTTCTTTAGTTTAACCAATTCGGACGGTGCCATTATGTATGGTTTCTTGTAAATGGGGTGGTTCCAGGTGCTAGCTCAATAATGAATTCTATTTCCCGGTCTGGTGGCATGCCTGGCAGTTCTTCGGGAAATACGTCCGGAAGCTCACATACTACTGGAACCTTGCTTAACTCAGAAGTGTCTACCTTGTTCAATTTTGGTTGCCGTGATACTGGTCTTTCTTGAGCTGAGACTCTTATCGTCTTTCCGTGATGATGAGTAAGAATCACAGTTCGGTTGAAGCAGTCGATAAATCCTTTATTGGTGGTCAGCCAGTCCATACCTAGGATGACATCTAGTCCCTTATTTTCCAACACGATGATGTTTGCCTGAAACTTTAATCCTTCAATCTCAATGATCACGCCTTGGCAGTAACTCTGAGTGATCTGCTTACTTCCAGGGGACTTGGTGGTCATTAATTTTTCCAAGGGAAGCATCAAAAAATCATGTTGCAAAGCAAAGTTCTTCGAAATGAACAAATGAGAAGCTCCAGAATCAAACAAAACCGTGGCAGGTATTGTGTTGACAGGGAATGTACCTAGTACGATATCCGGGGCATCCTGCGCTTGCTCCTTGGTCACATGGTTCAGGTGACCCTTCTTGTGGTTGTTACCGGGATTGAAGTTGTTACGCTTGGGTGCTGAATTGTTTCCATTGCTGTTCGGCTTCGGGGTCGAGTTCCTTGGTTTTGGGCACTGTCTGGCATAGTGCCCCTCTTCTCCACAAGCGTAGGAAGTAACGCCTGAGCGATACGTAAAATCCTTGTCCCTTGCATGAAATTTTTTGTTCGAACGCATATCATTGGTCATGGATTTGTTCGCCCCATTTTTCTGAAAATTGGTCTTGTTCCGGTTGTTGCGAGTGTGGGTAGTCTTATCGCTTTTTCACTTGCGAATATCTTCCAAACTGCGGCGGTCATTTTCCAGAGTAATAGCCTTGTCCACAAGTGTCTTGAAATCTGGAAAGGTGTGTACGACTAGCTGGCATTTAAGTGTCGGTGCCAGACCGTCCAGGAATTTTTCCATCTTTTTATTTTTAGTCATACGCTCTTCGTTGGCATAACGAGATAATTGAGTAAACTGGCTGTTGTACTCAGTCACTGTCATGCCTCTCTGCTTGAGGTCATCAAATTCCCTTTTCTTGATTTTTATAATGCTTCTAGGGATGTGCGACCCACGAAAACCTTCTTTAAAATCCTCCCAAGTGATATCATTTTCATTGGGGTGCATATGCAGAAAAATTTCCAACCATGATGCAGCTACTCCAGTAAGATAGTGTGGTGCATAGAGTACCTTTTCACGATCCGAGCATTGTGCAATAATCAATTTCCTTTCAATGTCTCGAAGCCAATCATCGGCCTCAAGTGGTATGTCTGTGTGAGAAAATATTGGCGGACGTGTCTTCTGTAGTTCAGACAATTTTGAATGCTGCTGATGTGGCTCACGGTGATTCCCCATATTGATAACATGGTTCATCATTTCTTGGTGCTGCTGCTGGCTTTGCTCGTAAAGGCGGCATACTTGAGAAAATGTTGTTTCACTGCCCTGCTGACTTGACTGCCCCTGCGTGAAATTGTTACTTGTCTGGGTACCATAATTTTCCTCTGGCGGACTTGGCATGGAGCGAGACCAGGGACGAGTCATTTTCCACTCTGGGGTATTATTGCAGAACTCATAAGAAAAACTGAGCGGCAAAAATAAACAACTGATTTTGCAAAAGCAGAAAATGTACGAACTCCAAAGATTTTTAAATAAAATACTTGATTGCACATGGAGAAGGACCGCTTAGTACAAATCTTACACGCGAGTCGTAATTATACAATACGTCACTCAGGATGCGCGTACACATTCCTGACATGTTATTTATGCTAGTGCACTTCTCCGAGTTCCTACATGATGCGCAAACAGGCTACTTCTCATCAACCTATTTTACATATAAAACATATCATACAAGCGGACACATCGCGTGGCGGACAGGCGTAGTTAGTCGGAGATGGTGAAGACTTCCTTCGGCCTGCCGAGGGTAAGACCCAGTGGTGATGGAGACTCAACCTCCTCCTCACTAATAGGATCCAGGTGTGGAATACTGGTGCGAGGAGTTGGTGCGGGCGCGGCATGTGGTGCAGCTCTGATTGGGGTAGGAGCAATGACTTCGTCAAACTCCTCAGTGGTAGATAGGCGGCGAGCGGTGGCTAAGATGGCAGGTGCATAAGATGCTGAGGACGAGACATATGTCAGTGGTGGTGAAGTATGGAGAAGCTCCCTCCTATTGGCGGAACCGCTCTGGACTAAGTCCATACGAGCAGCCACCAAGTCGTCCACAAGGTTATCAAAGGCTGCCTCAAGAGCCTTGAGGTACTCAACCAATGATTTGATGGCTTCATCACGTTCTCCCCTTGCGCAAGCAAACACATAGTGGCACGTGTAAGGTACGTGGCAGGGGAGGTAGCGGTAGCAACGAGTCTTCATCGAAGGAAGAGCATCCTGGAGACGAGCTATCGCCTCGCGGGCAGCCATTTGCATGGCATGCCTCTCCGTAGGCATGGCCATGCCAACAAATCGGAAGCGGCGTGCCTCAGAACGCCCTCCCTTGAACTGCACCGCGGCCTGGTGCATCGACACGCTGTCGCTGATCTTGTGCTGGTAGAGTGTGAACTCTGGACGAGTCGATGACCCGATAGCGACTTTGGTGATGGCGATGAGGAGCTTGATAAATGTAACACTCCAAAATTTCTGGATTTGTTTTCTTCCAAACTTTTTGGTCTTTTGGAAGGGTGATATTTGATCTTCTCTTAAAACCCCTTTCTAAAAACTTTCTTGACCAAAGTTTGTGTGTCCTTCTTAAACTTGATTCTGGTCTTGAGGGTTTTCTACTTGTGTTAGCTCAACACAAGTTGTTTTTCATAGAGGTTTTTATTTGTCTATTTTCCCTTCATGAAGAATCCTCATTTAATCAAACCATGGACTTGTCTTCCCCATTCAACTATTTCCTTGCCATGTCACCCAATGGAAGTTTTGCTCTCCAAAAACCTCCTTTCCACCTTGAAACTAGTCTGCCATCAATTCCAGTAGGTTTAACCTTATTGGGATTTTTCTTCTAATTATTTTATACCAAAAACAATTTCTGTCCTTTAAAATGAACCTTGGTGATTTACAAAGGAACCACCATTTTCATTTTGACCTTTGATTCCAAACCAACTCCCCTGGCTAGTCCTTAGTACCCACAACCTAGATCCATCTTGTTGCACTGGTCCACAATTCAAAATTTTCAAATTTCACTTGCCGCAAGTTTGGACCAAATTTGCAAATTTTGGTGAAATTCATATTTTCCTTCTTCCTAAAAATCTGTGAAAATTCAGGCAGCATCTAGATGCATCAAGAGACCACCCCACCAAATATCAGTTCCAAAAAGATTTTCCACATGCCAAAATCTTTTATCAAACACCTGGCGTGCATTGTTTCTCTCAGGTTCAGAAAAGTTAACTGAAGATAACAGGCGACAGTGCAGCTTCGTCAGTTTTGTTAGAAAACGTTCGTCAATCTCACCAGTGCCACTTTGGATCATTACTGCACTGCACCTCACACTTATCCAGAGCGCCGCACGCTCACTTGGCTGGTTCCTGGCGCCGGTGGCACCCTGGCCCGCCTGCGCCGGCGTCTTTCGCGGAGGCAGAGCCACCTGTGGCGGCCGACAGGGGGCACCCTGCGACACAACGTCGTTCGACACCGCCCAAGCCACCTGGAAGCACCGCGTGGCCGTCTCCTTGCATGCGCATGCCTGCAGCACCGTCGCCGTGGCCTGGCACGCACAGGGCACGCTCTCTGCCGCCGACGTGCCGCACGGCCATTCCGTTGGGGACAGGCCGTAAACGCCCCTGCCTTGCTAAGTTATGCACCAGAATGGAATCAGTGCACCTCCTAGTCGATATGCAAGCACCTAAACCACCCGTCCAGCCACAGCGCCGCCGTAATCGCTCGCCGGACTTATCCCGTTCATGGCAACCGCCTCGGGCCGGCTATAAATAGCGCCTCCAAGCTCGCTCTCGAGCCCGCACATCACCACCACCTCACCAGACCCCGCCCAGCCACCGGAAGAGCCTCGAGGGGCCCTTCTTCCTCAACTCCGGCCGCCTCCGTCCGCTTCGGGCTCCGGCAACGTTCTCTCTAGTGAGAGCTCCTCCACCACCCTGGACTTGCCAGTAGCCTCCTGACAGTCCTAGGAGACTAACCCCCGCTCCAATTTGACCCCAGCAGCCCTCTCCGACGAGACCCGCAACGACCCGAGCCGCCCTCCGCCGGAGATAGGGTCGCCGTCGACGTGGTGCTCGCCGACGCTCAACTCCACCACCCACCGACGCGGAAGAGCACCAGGAACCCGTAGGTACCACTCCCTCTACCTCGTCGTGGATCGGCGCCGGCGACCACCGCAGCTCTCTGGCGCCGGCGCGACTCTGTTTCTGTTTTCAAACCTGACGAGTGGGACCCCCTCGTCAGCCTCTCAATCTCTTCCGAAAAGTTTTTCTGGAAGGCACCTTCGGGCAAAGTACGTTTTCCTTTTTCGGCCGGCGTACTGCGTACCGAATCGTTTTCTGTTTTTATATTCTAGCCCCTGGAAACTTTTTGTTTCATTACAGACAAGTTCCTGGACAGAAACTTTAATAACTTTTAAACAAAAGATTATTTTGAGTTGATTCTTTTTCTGTCCTCTTTAGTTTTCTGTCTAGTTTTTTATCATATTTATTTGAAAAATATTTCGGACAACTTTTATGCACGCGCGGTATTTATGTTAGTGCTCCTTTTACTTGAACCCGTCGATACCGACGGAAGTGACGGAGCCGCGAACTTCACCGAGTTTGACTCCGACTACTCCGAACCAGGCAAGCATGTTTGAACCTTTGATATGATGAGTGTGTTGCATGTTTGCTTGGGTAGTTCTTCTTCATAGCATGGTTATATAAGCAATTGTAGAAGATTATATTTCATGCAAGCAAGCTTCGGGTGAGCCCCGAATGATGATGATTGAACCACCCCGATCATGTGGCGACATGATGGGTTGTGAACTGGTATTGTTGGAGCAAGCCAGTCATCTGTTAACTCTAGCATCAACGTGGATCAAGTCATGATCCCGTTCGTCTCCCTTTTGGTACTATCACATGCCTTCTGCAAAGATTACGGTTTAGTCAGTTGCAAACCTCTTTCCATGTACACACCAAATAGAGGGGCCGAGATGAGGGTTCCATGGCCCTGGATTAAAGCCCGTCATCTATTCAGGGGGCATGGGTGTTTCCGGTTGGGACCGAGAGGGGGGCACCCCTTAGAGCGCGCAGATATAAATTTGATCCCATGCTATTCGAGGTTGTAGCCTCCCCGTCTTAAAGTTTTTCTTGAGTGTTGTCTCGGGTGATTCCGGGCAGCAGGATGTGAAATGGGTGTGTACTGGTTAGTTGTGTTTGTACTAAAACAACGTAGATGGAATTAGTCCTTGGGACTAGTCGAATCCGTTGGCTGTGATTTAAGAGTACAAGCTCTGCAGAGCCGAAACCTTCCGATTAGCCATGTCTATGGCCTAGGGTCAATCTTCGTGTCAACCCCGGTGACCGTCTCTGGTATTTTATGAGAGTGATAAGAATGGTGATTTAGTTAAAAGTCATTTGGGTAGATGAACTAATCAGTTATTTCTGCACCGATTAATCTCTTGAAATATTTTACCATTATACCAGAGATAATATAAGCCCTTTATGTGATGTCGCTCAGACGTCCGACTGTGGCATTCTTGTTATTTAGCTTTGAATATAAGCCCTTTATGTGATGTCGCACAGACGTCCGACTATGGCATTCTTGTTACTTACCTTTGAATATAAGCCCTTTATGCGATGTCGCTCAGACGTCCGGCTGTGGCATTCTTGTTATTTACTTTTGAATATAAGCCCTTTATGTGATGTCGCTCAGACGTCCGACTGTGGCATTCTTGTTATTTACTTTTGAATATAAGCCCTTTATGTGATGTCGCACAGACGTCCGACTATGGCATGTTTCTAATCATTTTTCTTCACGAGGCATCGCTCAGACACTCGTTTGGTTTT
>LR738715.1:61452132-61478598 GCA_902687465.1 Secale cereale
ACAGGACCCCGTGGTGCTGCCTCTGCATGAACAGGACCCCGTTCGATCGAGCCAGTTGGGGCTGCATGAACAGGACCCCGTGGAGGGCTGCATGAACAGGACCACCCTGTGGAGGGCTGCATGAACAGTAGATGATGGAGGGTCAGATGAACAGTAGCCCGTGGAGGAGTGGTTGAACAGGAGCCCGTGGAGAGGGCTGGTTGAACAGTAGCCGGTGGAGTAGCGCGCGGTGGAGGCTGAACAGTCGCAGGTGGAGGCTGGAGGAGGTCGACGGTGGATGAACAATAGCCCGTGGAGGCTGGAGGGGGTCAACGGTGGTGATGAACAGTATCCTGTGGAGTCCCGTTTTGCGGTACGCCACACCACTCCTGATGAACAGGACCCCCGTTTCGACCGTAGCGCTCCAACATAAGTCAGTTTCCTCTGTTTTGTGGTACGCCACACCCCTCCCGATGAACAGGACCCCCGTTTCGACCGTAGCGCTCCAACACAAGTTTGTTTCCTCCGTTTTGCGGTATGCCACACCCTTCCCGATCAACAGGTCCCCCGTTTCGACCGTAGGAGGTCCGTTTCCTCAGGTTTTCTGGTACGCCAGACCACTCCCGATGAACAGGATCCTGTTTCGAATGTGGCCGGTCGAACACAAGGCCGTTTCCTCCGTTCTGCGGTACGCCAAGCCTCGTTTCCATCGGTTGTTCCGTCCAAGACCTCCCGATGAACATGATGACGCATTCCGTTCCGACCCAGCTGGTTGGCTCCCCATGAACATGACGACGACGATGTTTCTCCGTTCCGACTCAGCCATGTACACGAGCCCTGGCCGTACGTACGCGCGAGTAGGCATTCGAGACCCCGCCCGTATGTACTTACGTGGCTGTATTTACTTTCTTGCACCCTGGCTGCTGTACGTACTTGTACATGCTATGTGCGCGCCTCTGCTACGACACGTGCACGCCTCTACATCGATCAGTATGTATGTACACATTCGCGACCAGAATGACAACGCTACGTACGGTTCGACCAGGTGGGTCCCGACTGTCAGGCACTTCCTTGCCTGCGAAGATGTAGCTGGTGGGACCCAGCAGTCAGGGGGCGAATCATTTTTTTTTTTGCCCGGACGCACTTCCTTGCGTGCGAAGATGTAGCTGGTAGGTCCCAGCAATCAGGGGGGCGGATTGTTGTTTTTTTTTTGCCTAGACGCACTTCCTTGCGTGCGAAGATGTAGCTGGTGGGTCCCGCCAGTCAGGGGAAATGTTTTTTTCGCGAAATACAGTGGCCCGTCCGGTGGTCCCCGCTGTCAAGTGGAGAAATAATTATTTTGCGTGTAATAAGGAGGCACTTCCTTGCTGCGGCCGTGGACCTAGCTGTCAGCCTCTCCACATATAGTACTCTTCCAATGGAAGTCGTTGTTCCTTGACCACGTTGCCCACGCCGCGCCGAGAGCACCAGGGTGGTGGACGACGGCGACGCATAGGAAGGGGACGACGCGGAGCCGGGGAAGACGCGGCAATGGATACCCACCCGTAGAGGAGTACGAGATTTCACTAGTTCGCTATGGTGTGAGGCTGTCGTCGCCGCAGAATAACAGGGGTGTGGGTGAGTAGAGGGATGGCCTGGCCAGTGGTGGGAATAGTAGGGGGCGATGAGGCCTCCGCGGTAGCACAGCCGGCCACAGGAGGCAGGAGCATGCGGCACGACCGGCGCTGCTTTGGGCGGCTGGAGCAACAAGACCAGAGGTTAAAGAAGCACTATGGCCGTTGGATGGACATCATACGGTCACTGGTTATAGAATCGTTCATATTGACTAAGTTGACAAAGCACACCGTCCCCGTCAACTTAGTAGGCCCACAAGTCAGCCTCCTACCAAGGTGGGTCCCAACCAGCAGGGGGAGTATTCTTTTTTTTTGTGCGTAATAAGGAGGCACTTCCGGTGGGTCCGAGCTGATAGCGGGGGGGACGTTTTTTCGCGCATAAGGTGGCCCGTCCGATGGGTCCCAGCAGTCAGGGGGGAAACGTTTTTTTACGGTGGCCCGTCCAGTGGGTCCCTGCTATCAGATGGAGGAATCATTATTTTCCGCGTAATAAGGAGGCACTTCCTTGTTGCCGTCATGGACCCAGCTGTCAGCCTATCCACGTACAGTCCACGTCCGATGTAAGCCGTTCCTTGAGAGCACCAGAGCGGTGGACGACGGCGAGGCCTAGGAAGGGGACGATGCGGAGCCGGGGAAGACGCGGCAGTAGAAGCCCGCGCGGAGAGGAGTACGAGGGTTCACTAGTTCGGCTGCGGTGTGAGGTTGTCGTCACCGCGGAATAACAGGGGGTGTGGGTGAGTAGAGGGATGGCCTGGCCAGCGGTAGGAGTAGTAGGGGGCGGTGAGGCCTGCCCGGCAGCACAGCCGTCCACGAGAGGCAGGAGCAGGCGGCACGACCGACGCTACTTTGGGCGGCTGGAGCAAGAAGACCAGAGGTTGAAGAAGCACGACGGCTGTTGGATGGACATCGTACGGTCACTGCAGCTATAATCGTTTATATTGACTAAGTTGACAAAGCCCTTGGTGCGCGTCAACTTAGTAGGCCCACAGGTCAGCTTCCGAAACGGTGCGCCCCTGATGTCAGGGGGAGGAACCATTTTTTGGGCGGGTGATGCTAGAATATCCGAGATTGAAGAAGAAGCACGGCATCCGTTGGATGGACATCCAACGGCCACTGCTGCTAGAACCGTGTGTTGACTATAAGTTGACAAAGCCATGCATACAGGTCAACTCTCTTTTTTTTACGGGATGCGTGAACTTAGTAAGGCCACAAGTGTGTGGCAGAGAACTTATAGCCCATTTGAGATTTGTAAGAATGTGCAGCCAATTTTTGAATTCTAATGGAATTTACTACATCCCATTTACAGTTTGTTAAAAGTACAACCCATTTCAACCAACCGTTCAAAACAGAATTCAATGCAAATTTCCCACATTTTGATGGGATCCGAAATATTTCTATCCCGAAATTTCTAGTCAGATTAAATACAATTTCAATATAAATTTATATTACGTAAAAATCCAACGAAACATTGCGTTTTTAAAGTAAAATTTTCAATATCCAAAAATAATATTTTATAAAGTAATTACGTGTTTGGTGCATTTTTTATAGTTACTACACAGTATTTATAGTTACATCCCATTTATTATTTCTTAAAGCCCATTTTCTTGCTAAGCCGAATGCATCCCTCCTAGGAAAGATTTGCAGCCCAGCGGGGCGGAGAATAACAACTTGACCTTGCCTGGGTATTCTTAAAAAAATTATAGCTGGGCTAGCCATTTTCAGCTTGAAAAACAATAATATCTGGGCTGGATATCTGACCTGGGCTAGATGTGCCACAGCCCGCCCAGTTAATAGCTACATCGATGTTTTCGTTGTTGTTCAGAGGAGAAAAATTAATATCTGGGCTAAACATCGCTCAAGAAAAACTCTGCAGTGCTCACACCTCAAAAACACAAATACTGCTCAAGCTGCTTGGTCCCAGCTGTCGGACACTTCATGTGCAATTCTCTCATTTATTGACTACATAGGTTGACAATGGTGTCAGACCATGATGTCTGGAAACCAGGAGGAAGAAAAAAGGTTTTATATACTAATAAGGAGGCACTTGCGTACATGCGGCTATGGCCCTGGTGGATCCCCACTGTCATCCTCTCCAAGTAAAGTCATCTTCTCATCCTCATGTTCGTTGACCATGTTAAGAACGCGAGACGGCGGCGCCACGGCGAGCGCAACAACTCGAAGGACGATGAAGAGGGCCTCGAGGGCCCTATGGATGGTTTGCAATAGTGCTAAACATACAAAGAGTTACACGCATTTACACGCTGACAAGGATTCTTTCTTCCTAATTATTCACTCCCCCCTGATTTTCATGGGGGTGGGCCCCTTCTCCTCCTTAATCTCCAATCAAAACCCACCTGTTTGTAAAGCCCATGTAAACCTATGTATGTGTAGCATTACTCGATGGTCTGATACAGCGCCCACTGCTCATTCGGGAAGCCAGTATCATGGGGCCACATGTCTGCGACGACATTGTCGTTCGCTTGTTGTTCACCGGTGCTCGTTGAGGAGACGGAGGTTGCAGCACATGTCCTCCTGCACTGGTAGCTCTTCCGCCATTAGGGCGTCAAAGTGCGGCCGCACCTGCTCTATGGTGAACATGGCATGAACCGGCTTGGACAGTGGCGTCGGCTCCTGGTCGGAAGCTACGTCCATCGTCTGATTGTCGTCGGTCAGCTCGGCGAGGTAGCTGGCGAGCCAGCATATTCGGCTGCTGGACCGACCCGCTGCCAAGCACGAGTCTGACTACCCTGGCCCACCCAGACTGCCTCCCTCGCCCGCGCATGCTTTCCGCCCGAAACGGTCAGCGCTGCCCGCCCCGCTTCCCGGTGCATGCGATTGCTCCGCCTTCAAACGACACAAGTGTCGTCCGTCCATCCTTCTGCTGCCCACATTAATGATACGCGGTTGCCGAGCCGGATACTCCGGCACCACACGTCCGTCCCTCCTCCGCCCACCATTGCTATATAAACTGCTACGCCGGCCATAGCCGCAGTCATCAGCATCCGTTCCTGTTCTCCTGTCCACACCACTACTGCCCACCATGGCTTCCTCGCGCTCCAGCGCTCTTCAGGACGGGCGGACGACGTACCACAAGGTGATGGCAGCCATTGCTGCCGACTAGCTGGCCGGCAGGCAACCGGAGGACGACGACGTCCCAATGGAGAACATGGTAGTCGACGATCTGGCGCCAACCCCCTCCTCCGCGCCATCCTCACTGGTGCATTGCACGATGACCATCGGCGAGGCCCGTGCCCAACATATGGACACGGTGAGGCAGAAGTGTGAGGAGCAGTTCCGGGAGGCGCCGGCCGACGCCGCCTACAACCACCATCTCCTCCAGGAGCACCTGCAGGCGGAGGAGCAGATCGCCGTGGAGTGGGCGGAGCAGGAGGCGCTGCTCGACTCGTACCGCTCCGCCCGCGAGGGACGCCTCGAGCGCTGGTGGTACTCCATGTGGGTGGCGGAGGCTGCGACCGCCTACAAAGAGGGTGATGAAGCGGGCGAGTCGCTGTTTGGCGAGACTGAGGACGAGGCAGATGACAATGCCGGCTTCGATGAGTCCCCGCTCCGCTAGCGTCGACGAGGCCCTGCTCCGCCGAGGCCCCGCGGCGCCAACAACGAGGCAGAGGACACCGCTGGCTCCACCGAGGCCCCACCCTGCCGGCAATGAGGGGAAGGATTTCCCCCGCTCCGCCGAGGCACCGCCCGTCGGCAACTAGACAGAGGACATCGCCGGCTCCGCTGAGGCCCCGCCCCGCTGCCAACGAGGCCGCGCCACACAGAAAACGAGGAAGAGTAGAACATGGTAGGTCACGGTCGCTCGGGTCCAAGTAAGGCCACCGTTGCCCTAATCGCTATGACAAGCTAGGCGGGTTGACCACTGACGGCCGGTTAGCTTCTTGGCGGCGACGTGGAGTCGGAGAGCTATGTTGGAGAAGGACGTTGCTTCTACTTAACTGCTGGTGCAGTTGGCTGACTGACACGTGGGCCCAACAGGCATCTGGGCCACATGTCATTTACCAAACTGCACCTGCAGTTAAGTCACTGAAGCTTCTGTTCGGCTCAGCCAGAAACAGGTGGGTAGCTTCAGTTAATTAATTATACCTCCAGCGCACCCCTTTTTAGTTGAAGAATGTATGAAATGTAATGAAATCCGGCATGTTTGTATGAAATCCGACCGTGTATGAATGAATTTATTCCGGTTAGTTCAAATTCTTGTATCACTGGCATTGGATGTGAAGGAAATATGCCCTAGAGGCAATAATAAAGTTATTATTTATTTCCTTATATCATGATAAATGTTTATTATTCATGCTAGAATTGTATTAACCGGAAACTTAGTACATGTGTGAATACATAGACAAAACAGAGTGTCCCTAGTATGCCTCTACTAGACTAGCTCATTGATCAAAGATGGTTATGTTTCCTAGCCATAGACATGAGTTGTCATTTGATCAACGGGATCACATCATTAGGAGAATGATGTGATGGACAAGACCCATCTGTTAGCTTAGCACTATGATCGTTTAAGTTTTACTGCTATTGCTTTCTTCATGACTTATACATGTTCCTATGACTATGAGATTATGCAACTCCTGAATACCAGAGGAACACTTTGTGTGCTACCAAACGTCACAACATAACTGGATGATTATAAAGGTACTCTACAGGTTCTCCGAAGGTACTTGTTGGGTTGTCGTATTTCGAGATTAGGATTTGTCACTCTGATTGTCGGAGAGGTTTCTCTGGGCCCACTCGGTAATGCACATCACTATAAGCCTTGCAAGCATTCCAGCTAATGAGTTAGTTGCGGGATGATGTATTACGGAATGAGTAAAGAGACTTACCGGTAACGAGATTGAACTAGGTATTGAGATACCGACGATCGAATCTCGGGCAAGTAACATACCCATGACAAAGGGAACAACGTATGTTGTTATGCGGTTTGACAGATAAAGATCTTCGTCGAATATGTGGGAGCCAATATGAGCATCCAGGTTCCTCTATTGGTTATTGACCGGAGACGTGTCTCGGTCATGTCTACATAGTTCTCGAACCCGTAGGGTCCGCACGCTTCAGGTTTCGATGACAGTTTTATTATGAGTTTATGAGTTTTGATGTACCGAAGGAGTTCGGAGTCCCGGATGATATCGGGGACATGACGAGGAGTGTCGAAATAGTCGAGACGTAAAAATTGATATATTGGACGACTATATTCGGACATCGGAAAGGTTCCGAGTGATTCGGGTATTTTCGGAGTACCGGGGAGTTACGGGAATAGAGGAGAGAGGCCAAAAGGAAGGAGGCGCGCGCCCCCCTTCTGGTACGAATTGGACAAGGGGTGCAGGCCCCTTTTCCTTCTCTCTCTCCCCCTCTTTCCTTCTCTCCTACTCCGGAAAGGAAAGGGGAATCCTACTAAGACTTGGGAGTCCTAGTAGGACTCCCCACACTTGGCGCGCCCTCTCTAGGGCCGGCCTCTCCCTCCCTCCTTTATATACGGGGGTAGGGGGCACCTCTAGATACAATAATTGATCTCTTGATCTCTTAGCCATCTGCGGTGCTCCCCTCCACCATAGTTCTCCTCGATAATATTGTAGCGGCGCTTAGGCGAAGCCCTGCGCTGGTAGAACATCAAGATCGTCACCACGCCGTCGTGCTGACGGAACTCTCCCTCGAAACTCAGCTGGATCGGAGTTTGATGGACGTCATCGAGCTGAACGTGTGCTAGAACTTGGAGGTGTCGTAGTTTCGGTGCTTGATCGGTCGGGCCGTGAAGACGTACGACTACATTAACCGCGTTGTTCTAACGCTTCCGCTTTCGGTCTACGAGGGTACGCAGACACACTCTCCCCTCTCGTTGCTATGCATCTGGTAGATATATCTTGCGTGATCGTAGGAATTTTTGAAATACTGCGTTCCCCAACAGTGGCATCATGAGCCATGTCTATGCGTAGATGATATGCATGAGTAGAACACAATGAGTTGTGGGCGATACTAGTCATACTGCTTACCAGCATGTCATACTTTGCTTCGGCGGTATTGTGAGATGAAGCGGCCTAGACCGACATTACGCGTACGCTTACGCGAGACTGGTTTCACCGTTATGAGCACTCGTTTCTTAAAGGTGACTGGCGGGTGTCTCTCTCTCACTTTAGCTGAATCAAGTGTGGCTACACCCGGTCCTTGTGAAGGTTAAAACAGCACATACTTGACGAAACATCATTGTGGTTTTGTATACGTAGGTAAGAACGGTTCTTGCTAAGCCCGTAGCAGCCACGTAAAACTTGCAACAACAAAGTAGAGGACGTCTAACTTGTTTTTGCAGGGCATGTTATGATGTGGTATGGTCAAGACATGATGAGTTATATACGTTTTTGTATGAGATGATCATGTTTTGTAAAGTTATCGGCAACTGGCAGGAGCCATATGGTTGTCGCTTTATTGTATGAAATGCAATCGCCATGTAATTGCTTTACTTTATCACTAAGCGGTAGCGATAGTCGTAGAAGCAATAGTTGGCGAGACGACAACGCTGCTACGATGGAGATCAAGGTGTCACGCCGGTGACGAAGGTGATCATGAAGGTGCTTTGGAGATGGAGATCAAAAGCTCAAGATGATGATGGCCATATCATGTCACATATTTTGATTGCATGTGATGTTTATCTTATTATGCTTCTTATTCTGCTTAGAACGACGGTAGCATTATAAGATGATCCCTTACTAAATTTCAAGGTATAAGTGTTCTCCCTGAGTATGCACCTTTGCGAAAGTTCGTCGTGCCGAGACACCACGTGATGATCGGGTGTGATAAGCTCTACGTTCAAATACAACGGGTGTAAGCCAGTTTTGCACACGCGGAATACTCGGGTTAAACTTGACGAGCCTAGCATATGCAGATATGGCCTCGGAACACTGGAGACCGAAAGGTCGAGCGTGAATCATATAGTAGATATGATCAATATAAGATGTTCACCATTGAAACTACTCCATCTCACGTGATGATCGAACATGGTTTAGTTGATTTGGATCACGTGATCATTTAGATGACTAGAGGGATGTCTATCTAAGTGGGAGTTCTTTTGTAATATGATTAAATTGAACTTTAATTTATCATGAACTTAGTCATGGTAGTATTAGCATATCTATGTTGTAGATCAATAGCTCGCGATGTCGCTCCACGTTTATTTTTTTATATGTTCCTAGAGAAAACTAAGTTGAAAGATGTTAGTAGCAATGATGCGGAATTGTTCCGTGATCTGAGGATTATCCTCATTGCTGCACAGAAGAATTATGTCCTTGATGCACCGCTAGGTGACACACGTATTGCAGGAGCAGATGTAGACGTTATGAACGTTTTGACAAAAGCTCGGTATGATGACTACTTGATAGTTTAAGTGCACCATGCTTTACGGCTTAGAACCGGGACTTCAAAAATATTTTGAACGCCACGGAGCATATGAGATGTTCCAAGAGTTGAAATAAGTATTTTATACTCATGCCCGTGTCGAGAGGTGTAAGACCTCTGACAGTACTTTGCCTACAAGATGGAGGAGAATAGCTCAACCAGTGAGCATGTGCTCAGATTGTCTGGGTACTACAATTACTTGAATCAAGTGGGAGTTAATCTTCCACATAAGATAGTAATTGACAAAGTTCTCTAGTCACTATCACCAAGTTAGTAGAACTTCGTGATGAACTATAATATGCAAGGGATGACGAAGATAATTCCCAAGCTCTTCGCAATCCTGAAACCAGCGAAGGTAGAAATCAAGAAAGAGCATCAAGTATTGATGGTTAATAAGACCACTTGTTTCAAGTAAAGGGCAAATGGATAGAAGGAGAACTTCAAGAAGAATGACAAGCAAGTTGTCACTCCCATGAAGAAACCCAAAGCTAAACTCAAGCCTGAAACTAAGTGCTTCTACTGCAAAGGAAATGGTCACTGGAAGTGGAACTGCCCTAGATATTTGGCGGATAAGAAGGATGGCAAAGTGAACAAAGGTATATTTTATATACAGATTATTGATGTGTATTTTACTAGTGTTCATAGCAACCCCTCGGTATTTGATACTGGTTCAGTTGCTAAAGAGTAGTAACTCGAAATGGGAGTTGCATAATGAACAGAAACTAGTTGAAGGATGAAGTGACGATGTGTATTGGAAGTAGTTCCAAGATTGATATGATCATCATCGCACACTCCCTATACTTTCGGGATTAGTGTTGAACCTAAATAAGTGTTATTTGGTGTTTGTGTTGAGCATGAATATGATTTGATCATGTTTATTACAATACGGTTATTCATGTAAGTTAGAGAATAATTGTTGTTCTATTTACATGAATAAAACCTTCTATGGTCTTACACCCAATGAAAATGGTTTGTTGGATCTCGATCGTGTGATACACATATTCATAATATTGAAGCAAAAAGATGCAAGGTTAATAATGATAGTGCAACTTATTTGTGGCTCTGCCGTTTAGGTCATATTGGTGTAAAGCGCATGAAGAAACTCCATAGTGATGGACTTTTGGAATCACCTGATTATGAATCACTTGGTGCTTGCGAACCATGCCTCATGGGCAAGATAACTACAACTCTGTTCTCCGGAACTGTGGAGCGATCAACAAAGTTGTTGGAAATCATACATACCGATGTATGCGGACCAATGAGTGTTGAAGCTCGCGGCGGGTATCGTTATTTTCTGACCTTCACTGATGATTTGAGCAGATATGGGTATATCTACTTAATGAAGCACAAGTCTGAAACATTTGAAAAGTTCAAAGAATTTCAGAGTGAAGTGGAGAATCATCGTAACAAGAAAATAAGAGTTTCTACGATATGATCGTAGAGGTAAAATATTTGAGTTAGCGAGTTTGGCCTTCAGTAAAAACAATGTGAAATAGTTTCACTACTCACGCCACCTGGAACACCATAGTGTAATGGTGTGTCTGAACGTCATAACCGTACTTTATTAGATATGGTGCGATCGATGATGTCTCTTACCGATCTACCACTATCGCTTTTGGGGTTATGCATTAGAGACAGCTACATTCACGTTAAATAGGGCACCATCTAAATCCGTGGAGATGACACCGTATGAACTGTGGTTTGACGAGAAACCTAAGCTGTCATTTCTTTAAGTTTGGGACTGCGATGCTTATGTGAAAAAGTTTCAACATGATAAGCTCGAACCCAAATCGGAGAAGTAAATCTTCATAGGATACCCAAAAGAAACTATTGGGTACACCTTCTATCACAGATCCGAAGGCAAGGTCTTTGTTGCTAAGAATGGATCCTTTCTAGAAAAGGAGTTTCTCTCGAAAGAAGTGAGTGGGAGGAAAGTAGAACTTGATGAGGTAATTGTACCTTCTACCGAATTGGAAAGTGGAACATCATAGAAACTAGTTCCAGTGATTCCTACACCAATTAGTGAGGAAGCTAATGATGATGATCATGAAACTTCAGATCAAGTTTCTGCTGAACATCGTAGATGAACCAGAGTACGTTCTGCACCAGAGTGGTACAGCAACCCAGTTCTGGAAGTCATGTTACTATACCATGATGAACCTGCGAACTATGAGGAAGCAATGATGAGCCCAGATTCCACAAAATGGCTTGAGGCCATGAAATCTGAGATGGGATCCATGTATGAGAACAAAGTGTGGACTTTGGTAGACTTGCCCGATGATCGACAAGCCATCAAAAATAAATGGATCTTCAAGAGGAAGACCAACGCTTACGGTAATGTTACTGTTTACAAAGCTCGACTTGTTGCGAAAGGTTTTCAACAAGTTCAAAGAGTTGACTACGATGAGACTTTCTCACCCGTAGCGATGCTTAAGTCTGTCCGAATCATGTTAGCAATTGTCGCATTATATGAAATCTGGCAAATGGATGTCAAAACTGCATTCCTGAATGAATATCTTAAAGAAGAGTTGCATATGATGCAACCAGAAGGTTTTGTCGATCCTAAAGGTGCTAACAAAGTGTGCAAGCTGCAGCGATCCATCTATGGACTGGTGCAAGCATCTCGGAGTTGGAATATACGCTTTGATAAGTTGATCGAAGCATATAGATTTATATAGACTTGCGGTGAAGACTGTATTTACAAGAAAGTGAGTGGGAGCACTACAACCTTTCTGATGAGTATATGTGAATGACATATTGTCGATCGGAAATGATGTAGAATTTTCTGGAAAGCATAAAGGAGTGTTTGAAAGGAGTTTTTCAAAGAAAGACCTCGGTGAAGCTGCTTACATATTGAGCATCAAGATCTATAGAGATGGATCGAGACACTTTGTAAGTTTTTTCAATGAGCACATACTTTGATAAGATTTTGAAGTAGTTCAAAATGGATCAGTCAAAGAAGGAGTTCTTGCCTGACTGGTATGGTGTGAAGTTGAGTAAGACTCAAAGCCTGACCATGGCAGAAAAATATAGAGAGAATGAAAGTCATTCCCTATGCCTCAGCCATAAGTTCTATAAAGTAGGCCAAGCTGTGTACCAAACATGTTGTGTACCTTGCCATGAGTTTGACAAGGAGGTACAATAGTGATCTAGGAGTAGATCACTGGACAGCGGTCAAAATTATCCTTAGTAACTGGATGACTAAGGAAATGTTTCTCGATTATGGAGGTGATAAAGAGTTCGTCGTAAAGGGTTATGCCGATGCAAGCTTTGACACTAAATCCAGATGACTCTAAGTATCAATCTGGATGTGTATTGAAAGTGGGAGCAATTAGCTAGAGTAGCTCCATGCAGAGCATTGTAGACATAGAAATTTGCGAAATACATACGGATCTGAATGTGACAGACCCGTTGACTAAACTTCTCTCACGAAGCAAAACATGATCACACCTTAGTACTATTTGTGTGTTAATCACATGAGGATGTGAACTAGATTGTTGACTCTAGTAAACCCTTTGGGTATTGGTCACATGGCGATGAGAACTATGGGTGTTAGTCACATGGTGATGTGAACTATTGGTGTTAATCACATGGTGATGTGATCTAGATTATTGACTCTAGTGCAAGTGGGAGACTGAAGGAAATATGCCCTACAGGCAATAATAAAGTTATTATTTATTTCCTTATATCATGATAAATGTTTATTATTCATGCTAGAATTGTATTAACCGGAAACTTAGTACATGTGTGAATACATAGACAAAACAGAGTGTCCCTAGTATGCCTCTACTAGACTAGCTCATTGATCAAAGATGGTTATGTTTCCTAGCCATAGACATGAGTTGTCATTTGATCAACGGGATCACATCATTAGGAGAATGATGTGATGGACAAGACCCATCCGTTAGCTTAGCACTATGATCGTTTAAGTTTTACTGCTATTGCTTTCTTCATGACTTATACATGTTCCTACGACTATGAGATTATGCAACTCCCGAATACCGGAGGAACACTTTGTGTGCTACCAAATATCACAACGTAACTGGGTGATTATAAAGGTACTCTACAGGTGTCTCCGAAGGTACTTGTTGGGTTGGCGTATTGCGAGATTAGGATTTGTCACTCCGATTGTTGGAGAGGTATCTCTGGACCCACTCGGTAATGCACATCACTATAAGCCTTGCAAGCATTGCAGCTAATGAGTTAGTTGCGAGATGATATATTACGGAATGAGTAAAGAGACTTGCCGGTAACGAGATTGAACTAGGTATTGAGATACCGATGATCGATTCTCGGGCAAGTAACATACCGATGACAAAGGGAACAACGTATGTTGTTATGCGGTTTGACCGATAAAGATCTTCGTAAAATATGTGGGAGCCAATATGAGCATCTAGGTTCCGCTATTGGTTATTGACCGGAGACGTGTCTCGGTCATGTCTACATAGTTCTCGAACCCGTAGGGTCCTCACGCTTAAGGTTTCGATGACAGTTTTATTATGAGTTTATGAGTTTTCATGTACCGAAGGAGTTCGGAGTCCCGGATGATATCGGGGACATGACGAGGAGTCTCGAAATGGTCGAGACGTAAAAATCGATATATTGGACGACTATATTCGGACATCAGAAAGGTTCCGAGTGATTCGGGTATTTTCGGAGTACCTGGGAGTTACGGGAATAGAGGAGAGAGGCCAAAAGGAAGGAGGCGAGCGCCCCCCTTCTGGTCCGAATTGGACAAGGGGTGCAACCCCCTTTTCCGTCTCCCTCTCCCCCTCTTTCCTTCTCTCCTACTCTGGAAAGGAAAGGGGAATCCTACTAAGACTTGGGAGTCCTAGTAGGACTCCCCACACTTGGCGCGCCCCCTCTAGGGCCGGTCTCTCCCTCCCTCCTTTATATACGGGGGTAGGGGCACCTCTAGACACAATAATTGATCTCTTGATCTCTTAGCCGTGTGCGGTGCCCCCCTCCACCATAGTTCTCCTCGATAATATTGTAGCGGTGCTTAGGCGAAGCCCTGCGACAGTAGAACATCAAGATCGTCACCACGCCGTCGTGTTGACAGAACTCTCCCTCGACACTCAGCTGGATCGGAGTTCGAGGGAAGTCATCGAGCTGAACGTGTGCTAGAATTCGGAGGTGCCGTAGTTTCGGTGCATGATCGGTCGGGCCGTGAAGACGTACGACTACATCAACCGTGTTGTTCTAACGCTTCCGCTTTCGGTCTACGAGGGTACGTAGACACACTCTCCCCTCTCGTTGCTATGCATCTGGTAGATAGATCTTGCGTGATCGTAGGAATTTTTGAAATATTGCGTTCCCCAACAGGATGAACATGCAAAACAATACGTACAAGTTTCACATGTACTCCCAGGGTGATCACCTCGTTTGCAGCAGTTTCACATGTACTCCCTCCGGTCCTTTCTAGTCTGCATACAAGTTTTGTCTGCAGTCAAAGTATCTCTACTATGACCAATCTTATAGAAAAAAGTAAGCACTTTCACAATATGCGAAGTAAAAAGGAACAGAAGGAGTACAAAGAGTTTGAGCAGCTTTTTAGCGTTCCTGTACATTGCAATCAAACACACATGCCTAGTCGTCCTGCGAGCCATCGCGCCCATGGGCGGGGGAGACGGCATACTAAGCAAGCTTCTCCTCGTTCTACGAGTTGATGGGACACATCAAAAGTACTCCAGTGTATAGAGCCTTGCCTCTAAGGTAGGCCCCACATGGTTTGCCTCTTTTTAACATCACACGTCAAGTCGCAATTTGTTTATTCACACGTGGTAGACGATCCTCCCTCCATCTAGTGGACAACTAGTACACGTGTCAAGTTACCACGTGGGCTGCCTTTTCGTACAGAAATGAACTCCACCGTGTACACGCGCGGGTGTGGTTGGGAAAGAGACGGGAGTACGTGCGCCGTGCATGCACCTCTTCTCTTCGTGCACGTCCCCCACCTACGTGGGTGTGTGTGAGAGATACAAACCTAGACAAATGGCTTGTGTGCGTTCGTGAGTGTTTTTTTGTTTTGAGGGGGGAGGTTGATTTCGTGAATGTATTTGTGGGAATATGTGTCGATGACATCTCAAACAAAATTTTGCATCCTCTTTGTGTGAAATGGAGGCCTATCCATATCATATATATGAAGGAAATATGCCCTAGAGGCAATAATAAAGATGTTATTTGTATTTCCTTATATCATGATAAATGTCTTTTATTCATGCTAGAATTGTATTAACTGGAAACTTGATACATGTGTGAATACATAGACAAAACAGTATGTCCCTAGTATGCCTCTACTAGACTAGCTCATTGATCAAAGATGGTTATGTTTCCTAGCCATAGACATGAGTTGTCATTTGATCAACGGGATCACATCATTAGGAGAATGATGTGATGGACAAGACCCATCCGTTAGCATAGCACCATGATCGTTTAGTTTTACTGCTATTGCTTTTTTCATGACTTATACATGTTCCTATGACTATGAGATTATGCAACTCCCGAATACCGTAGAAACACCTTGTGTGCTATCAAACGTCACAACGTAACTGGGTGATCATAAAGATGCTCTACAGGTGTCTCCAAAAGTATTCGTGGTATTGGCATAGATCAAGATTAGGATTTGTCACTCCGAGTGTCGGAGAGGTATCTCTGGGCCCTCTCGGTAACACACATCACAATAAGCCTTGCAAGCAAAAGACTAATGAGTTAGTCACGAGATGATGTGTTACGGAACGAGTAAAGAGACTTACCAGTAACGAGATTGAACTAGGTATGGAGATACCGACGATCGAATCTTGGGCAAGTAACATACCGATGACAAAAGGAACAACGTATGTTGTTATGCGGTTTTGACCGATAAAAGATCTTCGTAGAATATGTAGGAGCCAATATGAACATCCAGGTTCCGCTATTGGTTATTGACCGGAGATGAGTCTCGGTCATGTCTACATAGTTCTCGAACCCGTAGGGTCCGCACGCTTAACGTTTGATGACGATCGATATTATGAGTTTATGAGTTTTGATGTACCGAAGGTAGTTAGGAGTCCCGGATGAGATCACGGACATGACGAGGAGTCTCGGAATGTCCGAGACATAAAGATTGATATATTGGACGACTATATTCGGACACCGGAAGTGTTCCGGAAAAGTTTCGGATTTAACGGGATTGCCGGAGGGGGTTACCGGAACCCCCTACGAGGGGGGATGGTCCATAGTGGGCCTTAAGGGAAAGAGAGAGGCAGCCCATAGGGCTGGCCGGCGCCCCACCTAGGGTTCCTAGTTGGACTAGGATTGGGGGGGCGCCACCTCTCCTTTTTCCTTTCCCTCTCTTCCTTCTTTTGGTGATTCCTACTAGGAATAGGATTGCAATCCTATTCCTAGTAGGATTGCAACCCTAGCCGCACCAAACAAGGGCCAGCCGGCCTCCCCCCTTGCTCCTTTATATACGGGGGCAGGGGGGCATCCAAAGACACATAAGTTGAATTGTTCCAGCCGTGTGCGGTGCCCCCCTCCACAGAAACACACCTCGGTCATACCGTCGCGGTGCTTAGGTGAAGCCCTGCGCCGGTGAATACATCATATCCGTCACCACGCCGTCGTGCTGACGAAAGTCTCCCGTGAAGCTCAACTGGATCAAGAGCTCGTGGGACGTCATCAAGATGAACGTGTGCTGAACGCGGAGGTGTCGTACGTTCGGTGCTTGATCGGTTGAATCGCGAAGAAGTTCGACTACATCAACCGCGTCACTTGACGCTTCCGCTCCCGGTCTACGAGGGTACGTAGACACACTCTCCCCTCTCGTTACTATGCATCTAGTAGATAGATCTTGCGTGATCGTAGGAAAATTTTAAAATACTACGTTCCCCAACAGTGGTATCAGAGCCAGGTCTATGCGTAGATGATATGCACGAGTAGAACACAATGAGTTGTGGGCAATACTATTCATACTGCTTACCAGCATGTCATACTTTGCTTCGGCGGTATTGTGAGATGAAGCGGCCCGGACCGACATTACGCGTATGCTTACGCGAGACTGGTTTCACCGTTACGAGCACTCGTTGCGTAAAGGTGACTGGCGGGTGTCTGTCTCTCTCACTTTAGCTGAATCAAGTGTGGCTACGGCCGGTCCTTGTGAAGGTTAAAACAGCACATACTTGACGAAACATCGTTGTGGTTTTGTATGCGTAGGTAAGAACGGTTCTTGCTAAGCCCGTAGCAGCCACGTAAAACTTGCAACAACAAAGTAGATGACGTCTAACTTGTTTTTGCAGGGCATGTTGTGATGTGATATGGTCAAGACATGATGAGTTATACGGTTTTGTATGAGATGATCATGTTTTGTAAAGTTATCGGCAACTGGCAGGAGCCATATGGTTGTCGCTTTATTGTATGAAATGCAATCGCCATGTAATTGCTTTACTTTATCACTAAACGGTAGCGATAGTCGTAGAAGCAATAGTTGGCGAGACGACAACGATGCTACGATGGAGATCAAGGTGTCGCGCCGGTGACGAAGGTGATCATAACGGTGCTTTGGAGATGGAGATCAAAAGCACAAGATGATGATGGCCATATCATGTCACATATTTTGATTGCATGTGATGTTTATCTTATTATGCTTCTTATTTTGCTTAGAATGACGGTAGCATTATAAGATGATCCCTTACTAAATTTCAAGGTATAAGTGTTCTCCCTGAGTATGCACCGTTGCGAAAGTTCGTCGTGCCGAGACACCACGTGATGATCGGGTGTGATAAGCTCTACGTTCAAATACAACGGGTGTAAGCCAGTTTTGCACACGCAGAATACTCGGGTTAAACTTGACGAGCCTAGCATATGCAGATATGGCCTCGGAACACTGGAGACCGAAAGGTCGAGCGTGAATCATATAGTAGATATGATCAACATAAGATGTTCACCATTGAAACTACTCCATCTCACGTGATGATCGGACATGGTTTAGTTGATTTGGATCACGTGATCATTTAGATGACCGGAGGGATGTCTATCTAAGTGGGAGTTCTTTACTTAATATGATTAAATTGAACTTTAATTTATCATGAACTTAGTCCTGGTAGTATTAGCATATCTATGTTGTAGATCAATAGCTCGCGATGTTGCTCCCCGTTTATTTTATATGTTCCTAGAGAAAACTAAGTTGAAAGATGTTAGTAGCAATGATGCGGAATTGTTCCGTGATCTGAGGATTATCCTCATTGCTGCACAGAAGAATTGTGTCCTTGATGCACCGCTAGGTGACAGACCTATTGCAGGAGCAGATGCAGACGTTATGAACATTTTGACAAAAGCTCGGTATGATGACTACTTGATAGTTTAAGTGCACCATGCTTTACGGCTTGTAACCGGGACTTCAAAAACGTTTTGAAACGCCACGGAGCATATGAGATGTTCCAAGAGTTGAAATTAGTATTTCATACTCATGCCCGTGTCGAGAGGTATAAGACCTCTGACAGTACTTTGCCTACAAGATGGAGGAGAATAGCTCAACTAGTGAGCATGTGCTCAGATTGTCTGGGTAGTACAATTGCTTGAATTAAGTGGGAGTTAATCTTCCAGATGAGATAGTAATTGACAAAGTTATCTAGACACTATCACCAAGTTAGTAGAACTTCGTGATGAACTATAATATGCAAGGGATGACGAAAGTTATTCCCGAGCTCTTCACGATGCTGAAATCGGCGAAGGTAGAAATCAAGAAAGAGCATCAAGTGTTGATGGTTAACCAGACCACTTGTTTCAAGTAAAGGGCAAAGGGATAGAAGGGGAACTTCAAGAAGAATGACAAGCAAGTTGTCACTCCCGTGAAGAAACCCAAAGCTAAACTCAAGCCTAAAACTAAGTGCTTCTACTGCAAAGTAAATGGTCACCGGAAGTGGAACTGCCCTAGATACTTGGCGGATAAGAAGGATGGCAAAGTGAACAAAGGTATATTTGATATACAGATTATTGATGTGTATTTTACTACTGTTCATAGCAACCCCTCGGTATTTGATACTGGTTCAGTTGCTAAAGAGTAGTAACTTGAAGTGGGAGTTGCATAATGAACATAAACTAGTTAAAGGATGAAGTGACGATGTGTATTGGAAGAAGTTCCAAGATTGATATGATCATCATCGCACACTCCCTATACTTTCGGGATTAGTGTTGAACCTAAATAAGTGTTATTTGGTGTTTGTGTTGAGCATGAATATGATTTGATCATGTTTATTGCAATACGGTTATTCATGTAAGTTAGAGAATAACTGTTGTTCTGTTTACATGAATAAAACCTTCTATGGTCATACACCCAATGAAAATAGTTTGTTGGATCTCGATCGTGTGATACACATATTCATAATATTGAAGCCAAAAGATGCAAGGTTAATAATGATAGTGCAACTTATTTGTGGCACTGCCGTTTAGGTCATATTAGTGTAAAACGCATGAAGAAACTCCATAATAATGGACTTTTGGAATCACTTGATTATGAATCACTTGGTGCTTGCGAACCATGCCTCATGGGCATGATGACTAAAACTCCGTTCTCCAGAACTATGGAGCGAGCAACAGATTTGTTGGAGATCATACATACAGATGTATGTGGACCAATGAGTGTTGAAGCTCGCGGCGGGTATCATTATTTTCTGACCTTCACTGATGATTTGAGCAGATATGTGTATATCTACTTAATGAAGCACAAGTCTGAAACATTTGAAAAATTCAAAGAATTTCAGAGTGAAGTAGAGAATCATCGTAACAAGAAAATAAAGTTTCTACGATCTGATCGTGGAGGAGAATATTTGAGTTACGAGTTTGGCCTTCATTTGAAACAATGTGGAATAGTTTCACAACTCACGCCACCCGGAACACCACAGCGTAATGGTGTGTCCGAACGTCGTAACCTTACTTTATTGGATATGGTGCGATCTATGATGTCTCTTACCGATTTACCACTATCGCTTTTGGGGTTATGCATTAGAGACAGCTACATTCACGCTAAATAGGGCACCATCTAAAATCCGTGGAGATGACACCGTATGAACTGTGGTTTGACGAGAAACCTAAGCTGTCATTTCTTTAAGTTTGGGACTGCGATGCTTATGTGAAAAAGTTTCAACATGATAAGCTCGAACCCAAATCGGAGAAGTAAATCTTCATAGGATATCCAAAAGAAACTGTTGGGTACACCTTCTATCACAGATCCGAAGGCAAGGTCTTTGTTGCTAAGAGTGGATCCTTTCTAGAGAATGAGTTTCTCTCGAAAGAAGTGAGTGGGAGGAAAGTAGAACTTGATGAGGTAATTGTACCTTCTCCCGGATTGGAAAGTAGTACATCACAGAAAATTGTTCCAGTGATTCCTACACCAATCAGTGAGGAAGTTAATGATGATGATCATGAAACTTCGGATCAAGTTTCTGCTGAACGTCGTAGATCAACCAGAGTACGTTCCGCACCAGAGTGGTACGGCAACCCAGTTCTGGAAATCATGTTACTAGACCATGATGAACCTGCGAACTATGAGGAAGCGATGATGAGCCCAGATTCCGCAAAATGGCTTGAGGCCATGAAATCTGAGATGGGATCCATGTATGAGAACAAAGTGTGGACTTTGGTTGATTTGCCCGATGATCGGCAGACCATCGAAAATAAATGGATCTTCAAGAGGAAGACCGACGCTGACGGTAATGTTACTGTTTACAAAGCTTGACTTGTTGCGAAAGGGTTTCGACAAGTTCAAGGAGTTAACTACGATGAGACTTTCTCACCTGTAGCGATGCTTAAGTCTGTCCGAATCATGTTAGCAATTGCCGCATTTTATGATTATGAAATCTGGCAAATGGATGTCAAAACTGCATTCCTGAATGGATATCTCAAAGAAGAGTTGTATATGATGCAACCAGAAGGTTTTTTCGGTCCAAAAGGTGCTAACAAAGTATGCAAGCTCCAGCGATCCATCTATGGACTGGTGCAAGCATCTCGGAGTTGGAATATACGCTTTGATGAGGTGATCAAAGCATATGGTTTTATACAGACTTTTGGAGAAGCCTGTATTTACAAGAAGTGAGTGGGAGCCCTACAACCTTTCTGATAAGTATATGTGAATGACATATTGTCAATCGGAAATGATGTAGAATTTTCTGGAAAGCATAAAGGAGTGTTTAAAAGGAATTTTTCAAAGAAAGACCTTGGTGAAGCTGCTTACATATTGGGCATCAAGATCTATAGAGATAGGTCAAGACGCTTGATAAGACTTTCGATAAGTACATACCTTGATAAGATTTTGAAGTAGTTCAAAAATGGATCAGTCAAAGAAGGAGTTCTTGCCTGACTTGTAAGGTGTGAAGTTGAGTAAGACTCAAAGCCAGACCACGGCCGAAAAATATAGAGAGAATGAAAGTCATTCCCTATGCCTCAGCCATAGGTTCTATAAAGTATGCCATGCTGTGTACCAAACACGTTGTGTACCTTGCCATGAGTTTGACAGGGAGGTACAATAGTGATCCAGGAGTAGATCACTGTACAGCGGTCAAAATTATCCTTAGTAACTGGATGACTAAGGAAATGTTTCTCGATTATGGAGGTGATAAAGAGTTCGTCGTAAAGGGTTACGCCGATGCAAGCTTTGACACTAAATCCAGATGACTCTAAGTATCAATCTGGATGCGTGTTGAAAGTGGGAGCAATTAGCTAGAGTAGCTCTATGCAGAGCATTGTAGACATAGAAATTTGCAAAATACATAAGGATCTGAATGTGACAGACCCGTTGACTAAACTTCTCTCACAAGCAAAACATGATCACACCATATTACTCTTGGGTATTAATCACATAGCGATGTGAACTAGATTATTGACTCTAGTAAACCCTTTGGGTGTTGGTCACATGGCGATGTGAACTATGGGTGTTATTCACATAACGATGTGAACTATCGGTATTAAATCACATGGCGATGTGAGCTAGATTATTGACTCTAGTGCAAGTGGGAGACTGAAGGAAATATGCCCTAGAGGCAATAATAAAGATGTTATTTGTATTTCCTTATATCATGATAAATGTCTTTTATTCATGCTAGAATTGTATTAACTGGAAACTTAATACATGTGTGAATACATAGACAAAACAGTATGTCCCTAGTATGCCTCTACTAGACTAGCTCATTGATCAAAGATGGTTATGTTTCCTAGCCATAGACATGAGTTGTCATTTGATCAACGGGATCACATCATTAGGAGAATGATGTGATGGACAAGACCCATCCGTTAGCATAGCACCATGATCGTTTAGTTTTACTGCTATTGCTTTTTTCATGACTTATACATGTTCCTATGACTATGAGATTATGCAATTCCCGAATACCGTAGGAACACCTTGTGTGCTATCAAACGTCACAACGTAACTGGGTGATCATAAAGATGCTCTACAGGTGTCTCCAAAAGTATTCGTGGTGTTGGCATAGATCAAGATTAGGATTTGTCACTCCGAGTGTCGGAGAGGTATCTCTGGGCCCTCTCGGTAACACACATCATAATAAGCCTTGCAAGCAAAAGACTAATGAGTTAGTCACGAGATGATGTGTTACGGAACGAGTAAAGAGACTTACCAGTAACGAGATTGAACTAGGTATGGAGATACCGACGATCGAATCTCGGGCAAGTAACATACCGATGACAAAAGGAACAACGTATGTTGTTATGCGGTTTTGACCGATAAAAGATCTTCGTAGAATATGTAGGAGCCAATATGAACATCCAGGTTCCGCTATTGGTTATTGACCGGAGATGAGTCTCGGTCATGTCTACATAGTTCTCGAACCCGTAGGGTCCGCACGCTTAACGTTTGATGACGATCGATATTATGAGTTTATGAGTTTTGATGTACCGAAGGTAGTTTGGAGTCCCAGATGAGATCACGAACATGATGAGGAGTCTCGGAATGTCCGAGACATAAAGATTGATATATTGGACGACTATATTCGGACACCGGAAGTGTTCCGGAAAAGATTCGGATTTAACGGGATTGCCGGAGGGGGTTACCGGAACCCCCTACGAGGGGGGATGGTCCATAGTGGGCCTTAAGGGAAAGAGAGAGGCAGCCCATAGGGCTGGCCGGCGCCCCACCTAGGGTTCCTAGTTGGACTAGGATTGGGGGGGGGCGCCACCTCTCCTTTTTCCTTTCCCTCTCTTCCTTCTTTTGGTGATTCCTACTAGGAATAGGATTGCAATCCTATTCCTAGTAGGATTGCAACCCTAGCCGCAGCAAACAAGGGCCGGCCGGCCTCCCCCCTTGCTCCTTTATATACGGGGGCAGGGGGGCACCCAAAGACACATAAGTTGAATTGTTCCAGCCGTGTGCGGTGCCCCCCTCCACAGAAACACACCTCGGTCATACCGTCGCGGTGCTTAGGCGAAGCCCTGCGCCGGTGAATACATCATATCCGTCACCACGCCGTCGTGCTGACGAAACTCTCCCGTGAAGCTCAACTGGATCAAGAGCTCGTGGGACGTCATCAAGATGAACGTGTGCTGAACGCGGAGGTGCCGTACGTTCGGTGCTTGATCGGTTGAATCGCGAAGAAGTTCGACTACATCAACCGCGTCACTTGACGCTTCCGCTCCCGGTCTACGAGGGTACGTAGACACACTCTCCCCTCTCGTTGCTATGCATCTAGTAGATAGATCTTGCGTGATCGTAGGAAAATTTTAAAATACTACGTTCCCCAACAATATAGAGGGTCGGGCGATCCACGAGAAGAGGGGGAGGGGTCATAGATATCGATAGAGTCGAAGAGAGGATCATGTGGGTGGGTGCGAGATCGATGAAGAGAGCCATCGAAATTGTGTGTGTGTGCAAGTCAAAGATATAGGGCGACTGACCTAGCTACCGGAACGTCAGAGGGCACAGGTCAAGTTTGTGTGTGGCAGGGAGACATGACTAGAGCGCTCGATGTATCGGTGTGTGTGTGTGTGTGGGAGGAGGTTTGGGGAGGGGTGGGCAGAGGCCTAACTATAGAGGTAGAACGACTCGTATATGTGTTGAGAAGGAGAGACCCAGCTATGCCTTGAGGGAGATCGGTCGACATCCATACATAAATGAAGGACGGGAAATAGGATGGGATAGAGTGAGAGAGGAGAGAGAGAGGGAGGGAGAGGGGTAGAGTGTTGGATGGGTGATGGAGTTGCTTCTCGAAGATGGTGGGAGAGGCCTACTAGACAAACTAAGGGTGGAACTGCAATATTATCAATAAGAGTGGGGATGTGTTTCTGTGTGTGCCTGTGAGTGATAGATCTGTCGGGTCACATCCATGGATGATAAAGGGGAACCATGTGTTTGGTAAGCAAACCTAACTAGATCGGTAGATCAATTGTTGTTTGTCGGAGGAAGGGAGAGACATCACTAATGAGGTAGATCAATCGACGCGTGGGGAAAACGAGTTATAAGGACCTAGCTAGCTATATGTATAGCGGGAGATCGGTCGATGTACGTCCATTTATTATAGGCAAATAAGGCCCAGCAAGACGGATAGACAGAGAGAATGGAGCTAGGAGGTGGTGTGAGAGGCCCAGCTACTAGCTAGATAGGGGGAGGAGTGTGCGGTTGTGAGATCAATGAAAAGAGGGGCGAGAGTTTACACGTGTGTGGGACCGTATGAGAGACACGAGGCAAGGACACATAAAGGAGGAGATTGAAGGTGCGTGTGTATGTTGTAGGCAGACATCGCTAGAGAGGTTTATCGATCGGTGTGTGTCGGAAAGGAGTTGTGGAGACTGTGGGAGAATGACCTAAAGAAAACAAAATGAATGTACGCGATGGATAGAATGCTTAGGGAGGGGGAGGGCGAGGAGGGCGTGTGCATGCACGAGAGAAAGTTAGTGTTAGCTACAAAGTTTAGAGGATTGTGTGGGTGTAAAAGACTAACAAAGATCATAATTTGATATGAAAGTGGATTCATATATTTGAATAGGAGATCATAGTGTTTTAAACATATGCAAATCAACATAAAGCGGATTCAAAAAATCGAGTTCGAGTTCATATAGTACACATAGTTCATATGTAACTCGAGACTAATCATGTGGTGTGCTGTGAAGATAATACATGAACGATGGTTTAACTTGACAATAATGACGATTGTAGATCTTATTAAAATAGAGAAACGAATTCAAATGCTTTGACTTCACAACAATCATTATTGTAGTTCTTATTCAAATGGAGAAACGAATACAAATTTAGTTCATATTGAAGCGGTAGTATATACGTTTGGAATGCACTAAAACGTTCATTTGAGTACTAGGTTGCATGCATTATACGCGTAGCGAAATATTTTTATTGAACATAACATGAATTCAAAGTTTTGAATGACATTTGTAGTGCGAATTGATTTGCTACAGTACACGTTAGGCTTGTCCGGAAATTTCAACCCGCGCCTTGTTAGCCCGAAATATTTAAGATATATCTTTGTCTCGTTGTGCTCCGGCAACTCCCTCCATCTCAACCCGCGCCTTGTTATTCCAAAATTTCAATGCGCGCGAAAACTACCACCTCCTGTGAAATTCCGACACGCGAAATGCCCGTAATACCCCTGAATCGAAAGAACCACCTCAAATCGGTGGGGGTACTTTCGTAACTTACCCCACATTTCGGACAAGCGCGTCCCTAAGCAATGCTTCCACACTCCCATCCCATCTGCCCACCCATTCGTACCCCGAGGCTGGCAAAACCCATGAAGCCCCACACCCTCCTCCGTCCTCCACCAAGCCGTAGCCTGTTCCCCGACGTGGTCGTCCACAGCAACACCTCGACGTCCCTCATCCACCGTACCGGATGAGGATCCATCGTCGATCTGGTCGTCCTGCCAATTCAGCCACCCCGTCCTCCACCTCCAAGGAGCTGCCCCGACGTTCCCCTCATCTTTTGCGCCACCTCCATTCCCACACCGCCATCTTCACCTGCACCACCGAAAGAGCAGCATCATCACTGTTTCCTCGGATGAAGCTGCGGCCTAATCGGCGCCACCAAAGAGGTTGTACATTAATCGCCGCATTTTCTTCTTGATTTGATCTCACTGTGCTGTCGGCACTCGGTCCCGAGCCGACACGGCGTGGCTCCATCCACGGTGGCATCGCCGGGCACTTCCTCCACGGCGTCGCTCCCGTTGCGGCGACGTCCACATCAGTAGGAGCTACTGCTGCTTTAGCTCTCGCTCGCGATGCTGCTCTGCTCTTGCTCTCGGTCCCCTGCCTGGTCTGATCTTGCTCTTGCTTGCGATGCTGCTCTGATTTAGCTACACTTCAATCGACTGAATCGACTTTTGGGTCAGTCGATTTTCAGGGGGTGGGGAGGCTCACCGGAGTTAAGGAAGAACCAGCCGCAGCGGGGAGGGGGGCTCGCCGGAGAGGTACTCCACTATCTAGCTTAGGGTTCAGGGTGGGGGCGGTGGTGGCCAGTGGTGGTGGGGCGGTGGCGTGG
>LR738715.1:61478703-61612897 GCA_902687465.1 Secale cereale
TTTTCCGGGGGGGCGGGGCGGCGCACCGCCGGCCACGGGCGGCGGGGGGGGCGGCTGTTTGGCTGGTGGTGGCTGGCGGCTCAGGGGGGTGGAGGTTGAAGATGAACTGCAGGCCCTTGATTTCGTATCCAACGGCTGCAAAATCGACTGACCAGAGATAAAAAGGTCAGTTGACTGACGTGTAGGCTCACCTCTAGTGCCTTCAGTTTCGACAGTAAAATTCAGTTTCGACAGCAAAATTCAGTTTCGATGGTTAAGTTCGGTTTCGACAGTGAAATACAGTTTCGATAGCAAAATTCAGTTTCGACAGTTAAGTTCAGTTTCGACAGTTAAATTCAGTTTCGACTGCAAAATTCAATTTCGACAGTTAAGTTCAGTTTCGACAGTTAAGTTCAGAGATGAGCGGTTGATGTATACATCTAGCACTTTGTGGTTATGTATTTTACGTCATATATTGGAGATGCTATTAGAATTCCACTCAGGTTAACGTTGTCTCTCTTGTCCTGCTTCAGCCTCGGCGTCGTACAACTCATCGGAGCTGCTCCAATGACGAAACCCTCCATCACAGCGGAGCAGTACCTCGGGCTCCATCTCCAGACGCCTAAGATCTTCTTCCCCTCCTCCGACAGCCCAGTCAGCCGGAGCATCCTCACCGGCCAACCCAATCATGCTGAGATCGACATGGCTTCGCTGAAGAGGTTGTACACTTCTTGTGGTTTGACTTAATCTTAACATGCTTCTTTGCATCCTGTGATCTTCCCATTCTTGTGAACCAAACACCCAGATTGGCAGAAATCCTGTGTTTTTAAATTCTCTCTTTTTCACATGCATTCCTATCCTATTCCTGTCTATTTCCTATCTTTGCATTGTTAGAATCCTCAAATTCAAACAAGCCCTTACACAATTACTTCTGTTATAGATATGTGTCAAAGAAAACCTTGTGTGGTTTGTCCTGCTCTTGCGGTGTTGTGTTCCACCCCAGCTCAGCTGCTCCAACGATGGAAGGGTTCACCACAGTAGGGATCCGCTCTCCAGACTGTTTCGCTGCCTCAGATCTTCTTCCCCACCGTCGGCAGCCACGACAACTGCATTACCATCATCAACTGAGCAGATGACCTTGGGGACTACACGGGTCCGCAAGAGAGGTCGCACTCTTTCGTGTCTGCTTACGTTATGCATCGCTTAATATGATGACATGCTACTTTATCATCGTGTTCACCTATTAGACTTCGACTCAGGTCCAAACTTATGTTGAAACTTGAGTTTTAAAATGGTTGTGGGGTACATATTGGGCCAGCAATCAGTACTATCTGTCTACTATCTGGTTAATCTCGGGTGTCTACTATGAGTTTCATGTTGGGTGCAAACAAACATTAAAGAAGCCATTATCTGGATTTTTTAACTAAAGCTATTATCTGCCTGCTATCATTGGTTTTGGGTCTATCCATAGTTTGGTACCTTCACTCTGGATTTGTGCATGCACTCCTTACATAATCTCACTGTGTTTTATTCCTATGCATGTCAGTTATTGTACACAATGGAACTGAACATGTAGAGCAAAAGAGACGAGCCTTGTGTGGCAATAAAATTTCATGCAGACGTCGCTCCATGGTGGGGGCAAAGGCAGCCCCCCCTCCACCCATTTCGGATCGTAATCAAGAGGAAGATAACTCCTCAGAAAAGGATTCAGAGACAGATGACCAGTCCTATCCCCCCCCCCCCGAGGTGCATGATCTAACTTGGCAGGGTTAGGTTGCCCATATTGTGTGTATGGTATCTTGCATTGCTATGTCATTTGCTTAGTTTAGACATGATTTGTGTGAATGCCACATGTTTAGTGTCTAATTACCATATATGTGAATTATGCGATGCCATCTTTTTGCAAGACATTATATATGTGAATTATGCAATGCTATCTTGTTGCAAGGCATTATATATGTGAATTATGCAATGCCATGTTGTTTATCCAAGTGTCATATATGTGAATTATATCATGCTGTCTGTAATGCCCAGGATGGGACTATACCTCCTACGTGTCGAGGCACGACTTAAAGGTATAAGCCCATTCTGGAATGATCTCAAGTTTGGTATCTTTGCACGACTCATGTAAAGAGTGATTAAAATGCAAAAGGAGATAGTTGGCTTACACTCGCCACTTCACTCAATACATTACATAAGCAAAACATCATTCAAAACATCACAACCCGACTACGGGCGAAGATCCAAAAGAAAGATACCAAAAACAACATAAAACCATAGGTCCGAATCGCCCCTAGTAGAAACCACTACTGATCGTCGAAACGTCACAAACATACGGCCACTCTCTTCATCGGGCTCCCAGTGAAGTTCTGATCCAGCTCCTGCATCATTCTCGGCTGAACCTGCATCTGGTGTTGTAGTATCTGTGAGCCACGAGGACTCAGCAATCCCATAACCATGGGTATCAAGACTAGCAAAGCTTTAAGGGAAGGAAGAGGTAAAGTGGTGAGGTTGCAGCAGCAGCTAAGCATAATATGGTGGCTAACTTACGAGTACAAGAATAAGATGAGCATCTACGCAAACGGTCGCAACTAGTAGTGATCGCTAAAGATCCTGAACTACCTACGAGTCAAACATAACCCCACCGTGTTCTCTTCTCAAAGTGAAAAGAGACAGTCACGGTTACTCACACAGTTGTGTGTTTTACTTCGGATCCTCTGTCAAGTTGTCTACAACCGGACATTAACAAATTCCAATCTGCCACATAACCACGGGCACGGCTTTCGAAAGATCATAACCCTGCAGGGGTGTCCCAACTTAGCCCATCACAAGCTCTCACGATTAGCTGAAGTGATAAATATAATATCATCACCCCTTATCTTAGGGAAATCCGATCAGGCTCGGCATCCCGGTGCACAAGACATTTCGACAATGGTAAAACAAGTCCAGCAAGACCTCTCGGCGTGCCGACACCCTGATAGTAGCCGCGCGTATCTCGTCTCAGGCCACAACCGGATGGGACATCCTACAGGAGCCAGATACCTCAAGTTTCCCCGAGGCGGTCCCGCAGTCTGCCCGTTTGGGACCAACACCATCAGCACTGGCCCCCCCTGCTATGTAGAATTAAGAACCCGGGGATGCGACCCCCTATGCAAAAATTTAATTAATTAATTAAGTTGTTATTATGAGGAAAATTAAAACCAATGTTGGGCCTTGCTGGAGGAGTTTTATTCAAAATCGAACTGTCAAGGGGTCCCCATGCACCCATCGTGTAAGGAACGCAAAATCAAGGAACATAATGCCGGTTTATCGGCGCCTAAGGTGGCATGAGTGGTACAAAACACCGAGCAAAAGGCCAAGCCTTCCACCCATGCCCAGTATATAGGTGTGTTAATAATAATAATAATAGATATTGTGATATTCCAACAACAAGTTCCCTCCTGGAACGATCTTCATCTTCTCCTGCAGCTAACAATGCTATAAGAGGGGCTGAGCAAGCGGGTAACATAGCCAAACAGTGGTTTTGCTAGGAAGGTGTCAAAAGGTTAGAGGTTTCATGGCAACAAGGAGAGGCTGACATAAAAAAATGGGTAGCACGACATGTAACGATAGCATCGAGACAACTAAGCATGGCAATGGTAGTAAAGGTATCCAAGGGTATGATCATCTTGCCTAGGATTCCGCAAGGGAGAAGAACGGGTCCATGAAGTAGACGGAGCAACATAGTCGAGCGAATCCTCACAACTCCGGAACGAAACCGAAGCTAACAAGAGAAGCAACCGGAAAGAGGCAGACAACACGGTAAACACACAAGCATAAATATGGCATACGATGCATATGCAAGTATGATGCATGTCCGGTTTAAATATGCATGGCATGGCAAGTGCACAAACAAATACTACAAGTTAAGTGGAGCTCAATATGCAACGAGTTGCATATTGACAAAAACACCACATTTTAATTATTTAATTGACTCTCGTTTATTTACAAGACAAGATTAAATGTTTTTAACATGGCAAGAGGTGAAGCAAAAACAAAATACCTATTTAGACATTTTAAATGAGGCCGGAAATAACAACAACAATTCCGGGAAAATCCCCATAAGCATGTTTAGAAATTATAAGCAAACAACAATTCACACATTTTAATGTTGTTAACATGATGCGGATGACATGATCAAGTTTATGCAATTTATTAATTAAAGGTTAACATGAAGGGATAAGGAGTATTGTCACCGTGGTGGAAGGAAAGGGTGCCACGGCAACGATCCGAAAGTGATGCAACGGCATCATATCAGTTCCGGTAACTCGTTGAGAGACCGGTGCAAAAGCAAAGGTGAAGTGAGCGAGTCGAACAAGATGAAAGGTGGGGTGATCCCGTCACCGGGTTCCCACGAGTCGGCGACGAGGCAACCGAGGAGCATGACAAAAGTCGAAACGGGCACGGAGCACACAAGGGAAACATCTCATACAACACATGCATTCCACGGGTCATCGTCTCGGGTTATACCTTCGGAACATTCGTTTTGGAGGGGTTCGAGGTCGTCGAGGGACGTAGTGGAAGTAGTCGTTCTCGCAACTCGTAGAGGAATTAGGTGTTCCGTTCGTCGAGGAAGTAGTGGTACACGGCGACGGTAGTCGAACTTGACGCTTGCATTACACGGGTCCTCCGCGACGGTAGTGGTACACATTGATGTAGTGGTACTCGCGGTTCTCGTGTGTAGCTGTACTCGAGGGTCGTAGAGGAAGTAGCCGTTCGCGGTCATCTGTAGGGGAACTTGTCGCGGCATCGAACGTCTTCGGGCGACGGTAGTGGTACACGGTTCGTCGGCGACGGTAGTGGAAGTAGCCGAACCTCGTTTCGTAGATGTACTTGACGGTTTCAAGTGCTTCGGGCGTCGCGGTACTTGCGGTCTTGGTCACACTGAAAGGGACACTTGGCGAAAACCACAGCAACAATAAAGCGACAGTGGTCTCGGTCACGACCACGATGAGGTTGGGCGAAGCTCGCCGGGCAGCAAGGAGGCAAGGGCAGCAGCGTCATGACCACACGAGGCGAAGGCAGCGGCGTGCACGGACTTGGCGTTCTTGTCTTCTCGCTGAAGAGCAAGGCAGCAGCAGACAGGGGAGAGCTGGGAAGCGGCGGCCACGGCAGAGCAGTGCAGCGAGGCGCGCTCGGGAGCTCCTCGCGTGAAGGAGGACGAGGCAACCGAGCCTCGCTGGAGCGGCGGCGCAGGGCGCTGGAGCTGCGGCGGAGGCTGGGGCCTGGGCGCGCGTCGGGCGCGGGAGCCTGGTGGAGGCGAGGCATTGGAGGTGCTCGAGGGGAGCCGCGCGGAGGCTGGCTGGGGCCGGAAGGGAAGGGCACTGCGGCGGCTCTGGTGGAGGCCGACGGGGGAGCGAGGGGCACTGGGCGAGGCGAGGAGGAGATCGAGCGCTGAGAGGGAGATGGGGATCGTGCACGGGCGATGCGAGGGGAGAGCGAGGGAAACGGGGTCGAGGGAACGAGGGGTGGCGGCGCGAGGGGAATGAGAGGGAGGAGCGAGGCTCGGCTAGGGTTAGGCAGGCCAGATGGGCCGGCTGGGGGGGGGGAGGCCGCAGGCCGGCTGGTGATACGTCCAAAACGTATCTATAATTTCTGCTTGCTCCATGCCTCTTTTGGGTGATATTGCTATGATATTTATACACTTCCATACACTTTTGATCATATTTGGACTAACCTATTAACTCAGTGCACCCCAGTGCCAGTTTCTGTTTTCTGTTGTTTTTGTATTTCAGGTTTTCCCGTCACGTAAACTGCCAGAAAAATCCCGGAAAAATTATATAAAAAATCAGCGTTCCAGAAGCTTCCTAGCAGCCAAAGTACAGCCGGAGGGGGGCCACCAGGGCTCCAGGCGCCCTGGCGGCGCGGCCCCCCTCCTGGCCGCGCCGGGGGGGCGCCTGGGCCCCCGGGCCTCCGCTGATGCCCCCCTTTGGCATATATTTATATCGTGTCCCGAAACCCTCGAGACGGAAACCCTTTTTCGCGATCTCATCTCTGTTCCGCCGCCGCCGCGCTTCCAAGATCGGGAGCACCAGGAGAACTCTTCCTGGCACCCTGCCGGAGGGGAGGATCACCACCGGGAGCCTCTCCACCACCATGGACGCCTCCCGGATGAGTTGTGAGTAGTCTCCCTTGGACCATGGGTCCATGACCAGTAGCTATGTGATGTTCTCCTCCCGTTCTTGTGCTTCACTAATTAGTCCTCGTGAGTTGCCCTACATGATCGAGGCACATATGTAATCCTTATGCTGTTGCTATGTTGAGTTTGCTGGGATCCGATGGATTGTGAGATTATGTTCAGATTGTGTTTGAGTAATATATTTGATCTACCTCTTTTATATTTATGTTCGTAAGTAATTCTTGCATGTTCTCCGTTGCTATTTTTTGCTTTGGCCAAGTAGTAGGTAGTGACTCCAAGAGGGAACGTTATGCTTGATTGTGGGTTCATGCCCCTCGATGACTAGCTTGAGTGACAGAAACATGAGTCTAGGGGATGTGCTATTGCCACAAGGGGGAAAACAACGGTGCTTGTGCCCGCGGGTGCAAGGATTGTTTACTTTGCGCAAAGTTCTTTTAATGCAGTTGTCTATTGCTTTGAGTTTACACTATGGGTGGGACTCGCAACTTAATACCAGCGAGATGTTCTGGATAGATATCTCAAGGTGGATGATTAGTAGTAGATGCAGATGGATTTCGGTCTACTTGCCTTGGCGTACCGCCCATGCTTTGAACCTCTACCTTTCTTGTAACATAGTTAGCATTGGTTTGCGCACATAATCCTATCAATTGCCCTGCTATAATTCGTTCACCTCACATAGTTGTTTTATCGTCTTTTGGGAGAGAGACATCACTAGTGAACATCATGGGACCCCGGTCCATATTACCATCATTGATCACATCCGCTACTTACTTTCCGCTTTTACTTACTATTTGCAGCATTACCTATCACTATTATCACTTGCGTGATCCTTTGTAAAGTACAAGGCCGGAGGGATTGACAACCTCTCTGTACTCGTTGGGAGCAAAGTTATTTGTATCTGTGTGCTGGTCCACGTTGATTGCTAATATCTGGCGCCGTTAGCAGTTGACACCTTCTTGTTGAAACTGGGAGTCTCAGGGAAATCGATCCTTGGTATCTTTGCCAAGGGAAAACTTCCGCTACACTACATCTCAAACCTTCCACTTGGGGTAACCAACGAGGGGCGAGAAACCATCAAGCAAAGTTTTCTGGCGCCGTTGCCGGGGACTCCACTCTTTAGGATAGGGGAGTTGCACGCTATCTTTTACTTTTGCTTTTTAGTCTTGTTAGTTTACCTTTCAGTTTTTTTGCTTTAGTATCTTTTATCGAAAAACACAAAAATAGTTATCTTGCTTGCTTGCTGCTATGGGTTCCACCAAAAACACTAAATGGGAGGAGTACACCCCTTCTTCCATTACTCCAATCACCACTGTCGGGATCTACAAAAGTAATAAACCTTGTGATTATGTTAGTCTTGATGGAGAGTTATGCCCATGGCATGGTCTTCCAGGAAAAGAGTATGAGCCTCAGTTTAAAGTTGCTCCTATGCTTCCCCAAACTTGGGAAGACGTTCAAACTCTTATAATAGAGAGCAATTCTAACAAAGAAGATGACACTACAATTCTGCCCAATAATGATAAAATTGATTTTGATAATTGTAGTATCTCAGAAGTTGTCACCTTTCTACAAAGAATGGCTAAAGATCCCCACACTAGCACGCTTAACCTTGCCTTCACAGAGCATATCACTAATGCTCTCATCAAAGCTAGGGAGGAGAAACTTAGAGTAGAAGCCTCCATACCTAGAAAGCTAGAAGATGGTTGGGATCCTATGATTAAAATTAAGTTGAATAACTTCTCTTGCTATGCTTTATGTGATGTTGGAGCTAGTACCTCCGTTATGCCCAAAAGAATATATGATATGCTTAAACTGAAACCTTTTGATTCTTGTTCTTTTGGTGTTCGTCTCGTTGATTCTTCCATAAAGAAACCTTTGGGGAGGATCGACGATGTTCTTATCGTTGTCAATGACAATTACGTTCCCGTTGATTTTACTATTATGGATATTGAATGTGAACCTTCTTGTCCAATTATTTTGGGACGTCCTTTTCTACGCACCGTTGGTGCTATCATTGACATGAAAGAGGGGGACATAAAATTCCAGTTTCCTCTCAAGAAAGGGATGGAACATTTCCCTCGAAAGAAGATTAAGTTACCTTTTGAGTCGGTTATACGGGCTAGCTAATCTTTTACTCTTGATAAGACTTGATCTTTTTGCATTATGCCTAGCTTAAAGGCATAAAAGAAAGCGCTTTTGGGAGGCAGCCCACATGAATAAAAAATTTATTTTGCTTTTGTTGTGTCTTGATGTTGTTACTATAGTAGCATCATCATTGTATCTTTACTTTTCAATTTTGTGCCAAGTGTAGCCTCTGATTGCAAGAAAGTTCAAAAGTTGTGACGTGCTGTCCAAGAAACAGATTCTGTCCTTGGATAGAAAAATTCGTATAAAATCACCAGATCATCTTTTTGGTCTGAATTTTTTCGACAACGTGCTCTATACAATTGTCTTTTGTGCGTCTGTTTTGAGTTTTTTTATTAGAGTTGCAGAAGTGCCCCGAAAAAATCATTTACTACCTGCTGTTCTGTTTTTCACAGATTCTGTCCTGTTTTGCCTTTCCTTCATTTTGCAAACCTTGAGCTTGCTTTTTCTTTGCAAAAACCTTTTGGCAATCTTGAGAAACAGTAGACCTTCAAGAATATCTTTATTTGCAGCAAGGAACAATTATTTTATTATGGGTACTAACCTCGCTAATCAGATTATGATGAGTTATGTATGAAGGGAGTTTTCAAGTGTGCGAGGGAAGATGATAAAAAGATTCAGGAGTGTCAAGCGCCCAAACTTGGGGATGCCCCCATGCACCCCCAAGAAATATTCAAGGAGACTCAAGCGTTAAGCTTGGGGATGCCCCCGTGCATCCCCTTCTCCATCAACATTATCAGTTCGTCTTTCGTTCCACTATATTTTTATCACTTCATGTGTTATGTGCTATGCTTGGAGCGTCTTGCTTTTAGTTTTCCTTTTTTAGTTTTCTTTAGCTTTTCATAACGAGTCGGAACTCAGCTTTCTTTGTGTGGGAGAGAAACACGCTCCACTTCTACCTAGAACATAACATAGAATTTTTATATCTATCTATGATGTGTGTGTTCTTTGTCTTTCAATAGCTACTATCATGTTCAGCTCTTAGTATTCATGCTTATCTTTTTAAAGAGCTTTTGTTTAGTTGGTTGCTTGAACTCTCTTTATTTATCATGATTATCTAATTAAGAGAGTTTGCTTCTGTTGCATTGGTTGGTATGTCTATGATAAAGATGCTACGTGCATAATGGCGCTTAGTAGTTCATGTTTTCTTATGGTTAGTCTCAAATAGCTGGGGGGTTCCCAATGTGTTATTGGAGTACCAACATGATTTGTTTGCCTATGATGTGGTATGGTTTAGTAATATCTTCCTTCAAGAATTTATTTTTATTGACTTGGCATATGCTCACGCATATTTAAGACTGTAAAGAAAGTCTGTCAAGCCTTGATGATCTTTTGTTTCTGAGTAGCGATATAACTTCCATGCCTTATTCAATGTTGCTTTGTCGCTCTGCATGATTATGACCGTCATTGCTCTCTTAGTTGGTCGCTCCCAGTCTTTTGCTAACCTCCACCTGTACTAAGCGGACTGACTGCTTGTGCATCCAAATTCCTTTAAACCAGTTATGCCATATGAGTCCAACATACCTTCCTACATGGTATTTACCTGCCATTCCTAACGAAGACTTTCGTGTACCATCTCGAAATTATTCAAAAAGAAAAAAATTGCATTCCTATTTTGTGCCTCTGTTTTAGTTCATGAGGAAGTAGTAGTTAGTTCATGATCTTTTTAAGTTGGACAAGCTTCACCACGGGATTGCATGTCTAATGTGCAAACCCATAACACGAGAAGGAACTGGCATTGAGTGCGCCCGGCTCAAAATTAATATAACAAACAAACCCTCCTTCACGCTTTGTTCATGAGAAATCAGAAAACTTTGGCAGTGATAAACAAAGGAGATTAAGAGGATGTGATCGTCCTCATTCGGGAGCCGTTCCTCGAAACTTGTCCATCTCAAGAAGTGATTGAGTTATCTGCTAGCATTCATTGACGAAACATGCATGATCTAAGAAGAAAAAAATAACTATTACTTCTGTTTTTAAAACCAATAGCTCTGGTACATGTTTTGTCTTTGTTTCCGACTATGGGTTTTCAACCTTGCCAACAAAAGCCACGGTTTGAGAGTCTCCACCTTGTTTTAAAGCACCAACTACTGAGAGCATGATTGTCATTCTGAGTGTAATGTGCATTGTCCCAAAGTAGCATTGTCTTTTGCATGATTGCGATATTGTTTATTTTGAAATCATTGTATCTAGTCATCACTTAAACCATGGAGGTGCCCCTGCATTTATGTTTTGCTTCACTAAAGGGGGCAAGCGAGATATCACTTTATCATATTTGCACACCATGCTCATTACAAATCTATTTGATGTTTCAGTATCATATTGTAAAACTTTCAGTTCTTTGTGATTTTCTCATGAGGCAACTTAATTACTACAGATTCATTGTCTCAGTAAGCTTTTTTCATATGACTATGAAAAAGTCCTATATGGTTAATAGCATGTCACCACAGAAATTATTCTTGTTATCATTTACCTACTCGAGGACGAGCAGGAATTAAGCTTGGGATGTTGATACGTCCAAAACGTATCTATAATTCCTGCTTGCTCCATGCCTCTTTTGGGTGATATTGCTATGATATTTATACACTTCCATACACTTTTGATCATATTTGGACTAACCTATTAACTCAGTGCACCCCAGTGCCAGTTTCTGTTTTCTGCTGTTTTTGTATTTCAGGTTTTCCCGTCAGGTAAACAGCCAGAAAAATGCCGGAAAAATTATATAAAAAATCAGCGTTCCAGAAGCTTCCCAGCAGCCAAAGTACAACCGGAGGGGGGCCACCAGGGCTCCAGGCGCCCTGGTGGCGCGACCCCCCTCCTGGCCGCGCCGGGGGGGGCGCCTGGGCCCCCCGGGCCTTCGCTGATGCCCCCCTTTGGCATATATTTATATCGTGTCCCGAAACCCTCGAGACGGGAACCCTTTTTCGCGATCTCATCTCTGTTCCGCCGCCACCGCGCTTCCAAGATCGGGAGCACCAGGAGAACTCTTCCCGGCACCCTGCCGGAGGGTAGGATCACCACCGGGAGCCTCTCCACCACCATGGACGCCTCCCGGATGAGTTGTGAGTAGTCTCCCTTGGACCATGGGTCCATGACCAGTAGCTTTGTGATGTTCTCCTCCCGTTCTTGTGCTTCACTAATTAGTCCTCGTGAGCTGCCCTACATGATCGAGGCACATATGTAATCCTTATGCTGTTGCTATGTTGAGTTTGCTGGGTTCCGATGGATTGTGAGATTATGTTCAGATTGTGTTTGAGTAATATATTTGATCTACCTCTTTTATATTTATGTTCGTAAGTAATTCTTGCATGTTCTCCGTTGTTATTTATTGCTTTGGCCAAGTAGTAGGTAGTGACTCCAAGAGGGAACGTTATGCCTGATTGTGGGTTCATGCCCCTCGATGACTAGCTTGAGTGACAGAAACATGAGTCTAGGGGATGTGATGTTGCCACAAGGGGGAAAACAACGGTGCTTGTGCCCGCGGGTGCAAGGATTGTTTACTTTACGCAAAGTTCTTTTAATGCAGTTGTCTGTTGCTTTGAGTTTACACTATGGGTGGGACTCGCAACTTAATACCAGCGAGATGTTCAGGATAGATATCTCAAGGTGGATGATTAGTAGTAGATGCAGATGGATTTCGGTCTACTTGCCTTGGCGTACCGCCCATGCTTTGAACCTCTACCTTTCTTGTAACATAGTTAGCATTGGTTTGCGCACATAATCCTATCAATTGCCCAGCTGTAATTCGTTCACCTCACATAGCTGTTTTATCGTCTTTTGGGAGAGAGACATCACTAGTGAACATCATGGGACCCCGGTCCATATTACCATCATTGATCACATCCGCTATTTACTTTCCGCTTTTACTTACTATTTGCAGCATTACATATCACTATTATCACTTGCGTTTGATCATTTGTAAACTACAAGGCCGGAGGGATTGACAACCTCTCTGTACTCGTTGGGAGCAAAGTTATTTGTATCTCTGTGCAGGTCCACGTTGATTGCTAATATCTAGCGCCGTTAGCAGTTGACACCTTCTTGTTGAAACTGGGAGTCTCAGGGAAATCGATCCTTGGTATCTTTGCCAAGGGAAAACTTCCGCTACACTGCATCTCAAACCTTCCAGTTGGGGTAACCAACGAGGGGCGAGAAGCCATCGGCTGGGCCTCTGCTCAGTGGAGAGGTAAAACATGCAAGAAGGCATGCAGGACAAATAAAAGCTTCCTCGCATCTTCAAAATAGAAAAGGGCAAAAGGAGAGGATAGAGATGGAATTCCTTCATGCAAGCAATTTTTATAGACTCCAAGTTTTATACCTGGTACCACAAAATTGGTTCCACACCTGTTTGGAAGATTTGGATACAACTCATTTGAATTAAATTCAAATGGTTTGCATAAGAAGTGGTGTTAGAAAAGTCCAGAAATGTTGAGATTTTTGGTGGAGCTCTTGAAAGTGATGAAAGGATTTATGGGCAAAGTTTGGGATCAAGAATTGAGATACAAAAGGCATGGAATTAAATTGCACGTGTGTTATGGTGAATTCCAAATTAATGGAATATTTATTATAATAGCTCCCTAATAATATTGAGAGACTTTTGATATGTTATAAAGAGAATCACTAAGTGAATTCCCTCGATTTAAATGGACCGAAGGTCCACACGATTTATTTAGGTTGAGATGCAAAAGATTAAAGACATGATGGCATGATGACATGATGCAATGCAAAATAAATAAAGCAAGCACAAAAGAAACACACGGGAAACCCGGAACATCTGGATCTTCTGGAATCTTCTGGGACGTCGGTCTTCGGGCGTCACAACTCTCCCACACTAACAGAGGATCTCGACCCGAGATCCTAGAGATAGCACCGGATAGGAAACGAAAAAGAAGAGGTAAAACAAAGTTGCTTCTTTGACAGATGAGTGAAACCACGAACCTGAGAGGTTAAACAAGTTGCTTAAAGAATACAATGGAGATGAACGAAGATGAAAACACTCCGTTAGGAAAAAGGAACAAGGAGCATTATGAGAACCTTGAAGGTTGAAAGACATGAAACAAGAGCTTACGAACCAAAAGAATATGAAACCACAACGGTATAGCCAAGGACTAAGAATGACAGAATTTGGACAGCACTCCATCTGAAAATGGAAGGAATTGAACAAGAACATGCCAAGTTGGAATGATACTTGCTGAAATGAACAACATATTGCCTCCGAAACAATTGAAAGAAAGGCACAAGGGGTAAGAAGGATTCAGACAGCACTCCGGTTGAAAAGAGAGGCAAAACTTGATAAAAGACGGAACTTGAATTGATGGCATGACATTCCGGTTAAATATACAAGCAAGGGAAGAACATCATCTCGATAAAACGAGATGATGGTTTAGAGAGAGCAACATCACAATGCCTCCGGAATGTAAGAATAGCATATAATTCAATGAAAGAAAAGAATGGAGAAGAAAATATGACAACTTCTCTCAAAATTGAATTCGAAAGAGCATCCTTACGAAGAAGGGTTGAATGGGGTTGATGGAAATAACAACAACGAAACGAATAAGCTTCATGTGGGCTTATGGAAAACATCTCAAAATCATGAGGTGACAACCAGCCACTGGCGAGAACATTTGATTGGATTGAGATCAACAAGGAGATGAAAAACTTATTTCACCGGAATGATAAACGAAGAATTTGGGTCATTTATAAGCACCACAATAGCAACAATCCTTAGGGAAAGCTTTTAGGTGAAATACAACCCAAGATTACTCCAACGAATAAATTGATGGGTTGAAAAGATCTCCTGAACAAGGAAAATGATGGTTTTAAATATCTCATTCTTGATAACTCGTGAATCATAAAACATGGAGGAAAATTATCAAGAATGACATAACACCACCTCAACAGATAAGGGAGCAAGAATTGCAATTGGAATGCAAGATGAAGAATGCTTGAGCACCGACAAGAATCTTGATGAAGACTTCGAGGATGAATTAAAACATGATGAACCTCCCTGAAGAACTCTGGTAATGACAGTATGAGAAGTGAAAGATGAAAAGAATACGGTTCAAGGCATGCGATGAATTAGATTGAGCTTTGGAATGATATAATAGAAATAACTTGAAGCTCCGGAAAACAAGATGAACAACTTGAAACCTAGAATTTATTCCTCATGAATAAACTCTAACAAAGGGATTAATCCACTTGGATGAAATAAGAATAAGAATTAAGTTATGCATATCCTTCATCAATTTAAATTGACGACAAGCAATGGATTTGGCATACTACTTATTCTCGTTGCAAGGAATTAAGAGAGATCTCGCACAAGCTTGGATAAATATTCAACGAAGCACCGGTAGGATTGTGAAAAGAACAAATGAATTAAAACGATAACAACGGAAGGGTAATCTTGAAAGAACCACCGTAAAACTATGGAGACGAACGAAGAGACATCAATGAAGAATATTTGGAGAACAAAGTTGAAAACTGAGAACGAAGAAATATTCTGAAATGATGGCCTTCGGAGGATCACAATGGGAAGAATTCATGAAGAATCTTGAGAGAACGGGCCTAGATTTAAGAGAAACACTTCTCCGGTCTTCACAATCTGAGAAGACGATGAGATACAGCACCATGAATTGTATAGGCACTCCGTAATGAAGAATTAAAAGGTTGAACCAATGATGAAAAGAATTTGAAAGCGGCCGTGGAGAAGTCATATTACTGATGGAATCCATACTTACGTCACAATTTGAAAGAATTTGAGTATAACTCCAGAAAAATAGAAGAGTCGGGTAAGATCCTGGGAAAAGACTTGTGGGTTAGGGCCCACTCAAGGAAAATCACCGTTGAACAAGATTGCTTAATAGATATTGCACCGGTTGAATTAAATGGCTTGAATAAGATGACATTCCTCAAAATATCTTGAACGGATTAAGAATGGAATTATGAATTTTCAGCACTCCGAATATGAATAGCAAGAGGAGAGTGATTAATTGGTGCACCGGAATAAGAAAGCATTGTGAAAGGAGGAAAAGGATAAGATCAACACCGAAATCTTGAATTACATCCACCGGCAGAATTTGAGAACAAAAGAATGATGAACTTGAAGCTCTTGAGCATCTTCACGATAATCACTGGATAAGAACATTGAAGGAAATGAATGAAGAAACATCACATTAATAAAATGGATATTTCATTTTAGAATTTCTGGCTCCGAGAAGAAGAAGGGTGGGAGGGTGGGGAAAACAAGGACAACTTGGGATGAATGAAACATACAAATCGTCAGATTTCTCAACGACGTCCATATGAAATAACTTGAAGAGAAGGCACACCGATTGAAAAGGATTAACATGAAGATCTCGATGGTCAAGAAGAAATAGCACTCCCATAGAAATATGAGAACACCGATTAGGAAGGTATGGAATCAACATTTGACATCGAAGCAACTCGAATACCAGAATCAAAACAAAAACAAAGGATAGATATGTTGCAACATTATCTTCACAATATCATCCGAACAGAGAATTGAACGAATGAATTCTGCAGGTACATCAACTTGTCGAGAAGCCACTTGGAAGAACGAAAGATAAATAAAAGCAACAAGGAGCAGATAGAACAAATACAAGATAGAAGTTTCGTTTGACAAATTCGTGCTGAAAGCTCATGGAACATGTTACAAAAGGGTTTTGCAATCCCCGGATCAGCATAGCCAAGGACCCTTTAAGATGCAACTCCCGATCGGAACAAGCCCATAAAACCACTTCACTCAATGTAGAACCCCAAACTTCATATCATGCATTCGTTGGAAGAATGCCTAGAACTACTAGATGAACCCACCTATTAATTTCCGAAAGTTTCTAGTTATGCAATCAGGTGTTGGGGATACAGGGGAAGCACCGCTGTCGGTGTACTAAGGTAGGGGTACCTCAGTACCCCAACTTGTGCACGGGCAGTAGCAGCTTCCCGCGGCAGGGCCTACCACGTGCTCGCCGGAGACATTCCTGCTCCATATAAAACCATTCAAAAACAAAGTATACAAGACAGAAGATCAAGACCCCGGCAAGTGGAGCTTGCCGGGAAGGCCGCCCCAGGCTCAAGATTACCTCACTAAGCACAAGACCCTGGCAAGAGGAGCTTGCCAGGAAGGCCAGAAGATTACATTACAGAAGATATGCCTCGGCGCAACATGCGCCCCGGCAGGGCCCGGGGAGCGACAAGCTTCAGAGCCCGACAAGCTCCCGGGCCCGGCAAGGTCAAGACCCCGGCAAGGTGCTTGCCGGGGAGAGTTGCGCTGTGTGCCCGCGCTCCAGCTCATCGGTCCACGCGTCGCCCTGGGGCCACTCCAGGGACGCGTGGAGGATGGCTGTGCAGCCTGGGGGACACGGTGGCACCCCACGGTGGTAAAGCCATCGCCGTGGCGAACGGAGACGCAAGGGCGGGCGCTTTTGGGGTCGACGGCGACGGCATTAAATGCTCTTGTCCCCCACTGTCAAAGTAGGTGATGACCTCTGTTCACGCACTGTTCATCCACTGTTCCCGCACTGTTACAACTACCACCACTATTACATTTTTACCCTTTCTCCTACGTTGACACCTGTCGGTGACCCCTTGAGCTATAAAAGGAGGCCCTTCCACAACGTAGAAAGGGTTCGGAAGCTAGATCACTCATACGCTCGGTGTAGCTAGTTCTTCAAGCTCCCGAGCTCCCCAACTCAATACAAACTAAGCAGGAGTAGGGTTTTACGCGTCCATCGCGGCCCGAACCTGGGTAAACTGCCCGCGTGCTCTCCACGATCTGCTCTTTGTGCTCCCTCCGCTCCCTTACCGCACGAACAAGGGGCTCCGGTCCCATAGGTGCTCGTGGAGGACAGTTTCCCCCGACATCTTTGGCGCGCCAGGTAGGGGGCGTCGAGGTTGTGCGAACCTGATCCGGCGTTCACGCGGGCGCACTCTTCATCAACCTCTCCAGTTTCATCAGCAACCTCATCAGCAACAGCGACATGGCCCCGAAGAAGAAGGCTTCGGAGGTCGCAGGCCCGTCTGTGTCTCATCCGCCGCCACCGGAGCCAACGGTGGGCGGGGGAGACGCCGTCGGGAGGGTGGTCGCCGGCGAGGAAACTCGCGGCACCACCAAATCCAAAGACAAGACGGACGACCGAGCCTCGGTCTCCGTGGATGCGCCACGTCCATCTCAGCAAACGACAACCCAGCAGCGCCATGCCACAGGAGGTGGCATCCGCTTGCTGGGCCAAGGGCAAACCGGAGGCTCGCGGGACGCTCCGGGCCATCGTCCTGGCACGAGCAAGGCGCGGTCGCCGGGGCGGGACCCTGCTCCTTCTAACCCAGTTAGGAGTCCGAGCATATCCCGCTCCTCGCACCGCTCGCCCCCGCTCCCCTCCACTCCAGCAGAAGCGCTCGCAAGAGCGCAACTGCTCCTCGACTTCCCTCCAGCGGCAGACAAGGCCGAAGACTGGAGGGCAACCATCCAGAGCCTGATCGCCTTCGCCAACAACGATACGCCGCAGCAGCCGGCGACCTCGCGGCCACGGCAAGTCGAGAAGACGAAGGCCGACGGCGACAAGACCGCCGGGGGTGCAACCACCGTGCACTCCCCGCCGCGGAAGCAGAAGACGCCTCCCCGCCGGATCAACGTCGACGACGACTCCACTGCGTCGTCGGATCCGCGGGCTCGTCGGGACCAGCGCCAGGTCCTTGACGATCGGCGGCAAGAAGACGCTCGAACGACGATCGAGCGCCGCCGAGAAGCTCGGCGACAATCAGATCAGCGAGCTGGAGCCGCTGTCGACACGCGCGCGCCCGGTGAACCAGGCGACTTGCCGTACGCGGCAGGTTGCCCTGCGTTTACCCGCGAGCTGCGGCGCGTCCAGTGGCCCAGCATGAAGAACTTCAAGCCCGATGTACCGGAGAAGTACGACGGCAAGACGCACCCCTCGGAATTCCTCAGCATTTACACCATCGCGGTGCAGGCTGCCGGGGGGCGCGACGAGAAGATACTAGCGAACTACTTCCCGCTAGTGCTTAAGCCAAACGTCCGTTCTTGGCTTATGCACTTGCCGGAAAGCTCCATTTCTTCTTGGGCGGACCTTTGCCATCAGTTTGTTGGCGCCTTCACGGGCGGCCACAAACCCCACGGCCAGGAGAGCGATCTCCACATTCTGGCCCAGAAGGAAGGAGAACCCCTGCGCAAGTACATCCAACGCTTCAGTCGTGTGCAGCACAACATCCCCGACGTCCACCCTGCCGCGGTTATCAGCGCGTTCCACCAGAACGTGCGTAACCGCCGCATGCGTGAGGAAATGGCCATGACCAAGATACGGGATGTCAGCGAGCTCTATGCTCTAGCTGATAAGTGCGCACGCGCCAAAGAGGGGAGGAGACTCCCCGGGGAGGATACAGGCGCGGGGGGAAGCGACAGCGACGACGCCGCCCCGGCAAAGAAGAGCCGGCGGCGAAACAACAGAAGGAAGAACAAGAAGGAGGTGCTTGCCGTCGAGAAGTCCGGCAAGGAGGCTCCCGCCAAGCAAACACAGGCCGGCGGCTCCGGCAAGGAACCTGCCCCTGTAGCGGCAGCCGACAAGCAGGACGGCTTCGACAAGCAATACTGCAAAATCCACCGCACCAAGGGCCACGACCTCTCCAACTGCAAACGCGTCGAGTACCTCGTCGAGCAGCAGAAAGCTGAGTACGAGAGGCGCGACAAGGAGAAGGCCCAAGGTGGCGGGGGAGAGCCCAGCAAGAAGCGGCCATTCAATGGCCGGGGAGGACGCCGCGGCAAGGCCAAGCAGCGGCAAGGTGACCGACCTCCCCGGGGCCGCGACAAGGATGAAGAAGACGACGACGATGACATGGAGGATGAAGATAACAGCGAGCAGGAGTTCCAGAAAGCCACGGAGGTCCTGTGCGTCGACGGTGGCGCCTCTCTGCACACCTCCCACCGCCAACTCAAGCAGTGGGTGCGGGAGGTGAATGCAGCAGAGCCGCCCGTGGAGTCGCGCAGGCTCCTCAAATGGTCCAGCACGCCCATCATTTTTGATCTTGAGGATCACCCTGACCGCACTACTGCGGTCGGGTGCTTGCCGATGCTGGTCTCACCCACCATCCGCAACCTCAAGGTCACTAAAATGTTGGTTGACGGCGGGGCCGGGCTGAACTTGATCTCCTCTGCTGTGATCAAGAAACTCCAGATCCCAGATGGCGAGCTCGAAGAGACCGGTTCTTTCCAAGGAATCAACCCGGGGAGGAGCAAGCCCAAGGGGAAGATAACTCTGCCGGTGACCTTTGGCGGGGAGCTCAACTTCAGGACCGAGCGCATCACATTCGACGTCGCCGATATCCCATTACCGTATAATGGGATACTCAGCCGTCCCGCCCTCGCCAAGTTCATGGCAGCTTCCCACTACGCCTACAACGTACTCAAGATGCCGGGGCCGATAAGCGTCATCACTGTCCATGGCGACAAGAAAGATGCGCTTGTCTGCGCCGACAAGATCTACCGGGACGCAGCAGCCGCAGCAGAGAAGGATACACTTACCGCTGAAGCTCCCGGGGGGAAGAAGACCAAGTCCGGCAAGTGCTCTGGGGCCCACTCCGGCAACCGCACCTCTTCGGAGTGCTGCGCTGCCGTCGAGGACGTTCCATCGAGCTCCACCGGCAAGTGTAAGAAGGGGATGGCCGCTCCACCGGCAACCAAGAAGGTGTCCGCCAAGGAGGACGGCACTGGTGGTACCTTCACCATCAGTGCCACACTTGATAGCAAATAGGAAAGCGCGCTCGTTGCCTTCCTGCGGGCGAATGTCGATGTGTTTGCCTGGCAACCATCTGACATCCCCGGTGTTCCCAGGAAGGTAATTGAGCACAAGCTTGCTGTTTGTCCTCATGCGCGGCCCGTCAAGCAGAAGATGAGGAAGCAAGCCGTGGAGCGCCAAGAATTCATTGCTGAAGAAATCAAGAAGCTAGAGGCGGCAGGCCTAGTTAGAGGCGTGATCCATCCGACGTGGTTGGCAAACCCAGTCGTCGTGCGCAAGGCCAATGGGAAGTGGAGACTGTGTATAGACTTCACCGATGTGAATAAAGCATGTCCTAAGGATCCATTTCCCTTGCCGCGCATTGACCAGATCGTTGACTCCACTGCCGGATGTGAGCTACTCTCTTTTCTTGATGCATATTCAGGCTACCACCAGATCTTTATGGCCAAAGAAGATGAAGAGAAGACTGCATTTATCACTCCATGTGGCACTTATTGCTTCATACGCATGCCATTTGGACTGAAGAATGCAGGATCAACATTTGCAAGGGTAGTGCACACTGCTTTCGAGCCACAGATCCACAGAAATGTAGAGGCTTACATGGATGACATCGTGGTGAAGAGCAAGAGCAAGGATACCCTGGTCCAAGACTTGGAAGAGACATTTCAGAACCTGCGCAAGATACAGCTTAAGTTGAACCCCGAGAAGTGCGTCTTTGGAGTCCCCTCCGGCAAGCTTCTCGGGTTCTTTGTGTCACAGAGGGGGATTGAAGCCAACCCCGACAAGATTAAAGCCATCGAGCAGATCGAAGCCCCGAAGCGCGTCAAGGATGTCAGAAGGCTTGCAGGTTGTGTGGCTGCCCTCAGTAGGTTCATTTCAAAGTCTGCAGAACGCGCCCTACCTTTCTTCAAAATCTTGAAGAAGGCAGGTCCCATGAAGTGGACTCCGGAAGCGGAGGCAGCACTGCAGGACTTGAAACGGTACCTATCCTCCACTCCAATACTTGTCGCACCTAGACCACAGGAGAAGTTGCTGCTATACCTAGCGGCAACCAACCAGGTGGTTAGTGCTGCGTTAGTAGCGGAGAGGGAGGCCGACGAGGAGTCTGCACCACCGGCAAGCGAATCCAGCGACAAGCAGGGGGCTGCTCCGACAAGCTCTGGCCCCGACAAGGACAACTCTGCGCAGGAAAAGGAAGAAGTGCGGAAGAAGATGGTGCAGCGCCCGGTGTATTTTGTGAGTTCCCTCTTGCAGGGGGCTAGATCAAGATACTCCGGGGTGCAAAAGTTGCTTTTCGGCCTCCTCGTGGCCTCGAGAAAGCTGCGCCATTACTTCCAGGCACATGAGATAACAGTGGTCACTCGCTTTCCGCTGAAGAGGATATTGCACAATCCAGAAGCAACTGGCAGGATCGTTGAGTGGGCACTGGAATTATCAAGCTTTGGACTCAAGTTTGAAAGCACCTCAACCATACAGAGCCGAGCTTTGGCAGAATTCATAGCTGAATGGACAGCGACGCCCGATGAAGAAGCCCAAGAGACAAGTGTACCCGTACAAGAAGCAACAAGTGAATGGGTAATGTACTTTGATGGTGCCTTCTCGCTGCAAGGCGCTGGAGCCGGTGTGGTACTCATAGCACCCACCGGAGAACACCTCAAGTATGTTATCCAGATGCACTTTCCCAGGGAGCAAGCGACAAACAACACTGCTGAATATGAAGGCTTGCTTGCCGGCCTCAGGATTGCGGCCAAACTTGGGATCAGAAAGCTGATTGTGCGGGGAGATTCTCAGTTGGTGGTCCGACAAGTCAACAAGAGTTACCAGAGCCCTTTGATGGAAGCTTATGTAGATGAAGTGAGGAAGCTTGAAGAGCACTTTGAAGGTCTGCAAATGGAGCACGTCCCGAGAGCTCAGAATGAAATTGCAGATGGCCTTTCGAAGTGTGCTGCGATGAAGTTACCTGTGGAACCAGGGACCTTCTTGCTCAAGCTAACTCAACCATCCGTTACACCATCAGTTGGGCAGTCCAAGAAGAGAAAGTTGGTCTCCGGCGATTACTTGCCGGCGGATCTTCCCGGAGCCGCCGCCAAGGTCCCCAAGATCAACGATCAGAACGCTGAGGAACAGTCTGCTCCTGCAGATCCGAGGATCTGTGCAGTTGAAGCAAGTGTTCCCGACAAGCCTCGCCCCGGCGAGCTTGCCGGGGGACCATCAGCTCCGGCAGAACCAGAGGTCCTTGCCGTAGAAGCTGGGGTTCCCGCAACGGCCCTCATGCCTTTAGTCCTTGCCGTTGAGCCTCGAGCTCCGGCATGGGCGCAGCAGATCGTCCGTTTTCTGCAAACTGGAGAACTTCCCGACGACCCAGAAGAAATAGAGAAGATAACCAGGCAGTCAAGTATGTACCAGTTCGTGGACAATGAGCTGTACAGAAGAAGACTCAACGGTGTCAGGTTGAAGTGCATCTCCAGGGAAGATGGACAGAAGCTGTTGGCAGAAATACATGGAGGCATATGTGGCCACCACATTGGCGCAAGGGCACTTGTCGGGAAAGCTTTCCCGCAAGGGTTCTTTTGGCAAGAAGCCCTCCAAGATGCAACTGCACTAGTAACCAAGTGTGAAGCGTGCCAGTTCCATGCAAAACAAATTCATCAGCCAGCTCAAGCTCTCCAGACGATTCCTTTGTCCTGGCCCTTCTCGGTCTGGGGGCTAGATATCCTCGGCCCCTTCCCCCGAGCTGTCGGGGGCTTTGAGTACTTGTACGTTGCAATCGACAAGTTCACAAAGTGGCCAGAAGTAGAACCAGTGAGAAAGGTGACAGCACAGTCAGCGGTCAGGTTCTTCAGGTCGATTGTTTGCCGTTTCGGAATCCCTAACAGGATCATCACCGACAACGGTACACAATTCACAAGTCGCACCTTCATGCAGTACGTCCAAGACCTTGGCACCAAGGTCTGTTTCGCTTCTGTAGCTCATCCGAGGAGCAACGGTCAAGCGGAGAGGGCCAATGCTGAAGTGCTGCGCGGACTCAAGACAAGGACCTTTGACAGGCTGCATAAGTGCGGAAGAAACTGGATAGAGGAGCTACCGGCGGCTCTTTGGTCAATCAGAACGACACCAAGTCGAGCCACCGGACAGACACCCTTTGCTCTAGTCTATGGAGCAGAGGCAGTTCTCCCCACGGAACTCGTATACGGATCTCCTCGAGTGCTCGCTTATGATGAGCTCGAGCAAGAGCAACTGCGACAAGATGATGCATTGCTCCTCGAGGAGGAACGTCTCCAGGCTGCTGTACGAGCTGCTCGATACCAGCAAGCCTTGCGCCGCTACCATAGCCGCAAGGTCAAGGCCAGGAGTCTCGAGGAAGGCGACCTTGTTCTTCGGCGTGTTCAGTCCGCCAAGAATTCCAACAAGTTGACGCCGAAGTGGGAAGGCCCTTATCGGGTGAGACAAGTCTCAAGGCCCGGCGCTGTCCGCCTTGAGATCGAAGAAGGCTTACCGGTGAGAAACTCCTGGAACATAGAGCATCTTCGCAAGTTTCACCCATAAGGCGCGGTTGTCGTGATCCGCTCCGGCAACCACCTTTTGTACAAGCTTTGCCGCTGTTGCATGTAACCCTTTGTACAAAGCCAGGCGCAGACCCCGTGCATCAGTAAAGCTTTCGTGTTTTGCGCTATTTGCCTTTTTCATGATTTTCTTCGCTATTTGCATGCATTATTTGGCATCTTGTGCAGCATACGTATCCGGTAAGCATTAGCACGCCGAAAGGCCATATACTTGTTTCCCTCTTCTTTTTCCTTGCCTCTTAAGCAGAAGGAATGTTCCTCGCGCACAAGTTTGCCGGGGGGGAAGGAGATGGAAGATGAACCAAGTGCTGTTCAAGAAAGAGAAGTCTTACCGGGAAGCAAGCGATATATGAAAGCTAAGTTATTAGAATTTGACCAGTTCAAATTTTTAAATTTTAGTTGTCTTCCTTGAACATCCACACTTTGTATGGAAAACCTGTGCGCGGAGGAACCTACTCGTAGCTAGCCGCACCCTTATCTTGTTTTCGAGTACGCTCAACGACTTAAGTGAGCTGCGACAAGTGTCGCGCCCTTGCTTCGTTTCCGAGTTCACTCAGCAAGCTAAGTGCGTTGCGACTAGCTGCGGCAAGGTTGCTTGCCGGTAGGACCTTGGCCAGCAGGCTGCTCAGAGTCCAACACTCAGCGCTCGCGGCAAAGGGCCCTTGCCGGCAAGCTCCCTGGAAGCGTAGGGTGAAAAAGCATACAAAGTAAAGGACCAAGACAAGGGAGATAACATTGCACTGATTGATCAAAAATAAGATAAATATCTTACAAAGGATAGCTTCTCGCAATAACTAATGAGTTCATAGCACACTATGCAGCAACAAAAGAGACAAAGGAAAAGGAGGCCTAGTCTACGCGGTCGCCTTCAATCCTGGAGATCTTGTTCACTTTGGCGATGATATGGGCGACCTGCGCCTTCAGCGCCTCCGTGTTCGCGTCGGCCGGCAAGCTCCGGAGAACGTTGACAAGATTTATACCGGGATTGCGGTATACAATCTTTGTCAGAACGCGCTCCAAGGTTCCCGCGCAGAGCTGGCGTGACTCCTCGGCCAGTTGCGCGGGGAGCTTCTTCCGAAGATCTGCAAGAGCCGGCGCGATCCCCCTGAAGAAGAGGCTGAGCTTGGCGCTGTGGGGGAGGTTTGGATCCGGAGAGTATATAAGATGCTCAACCTTCAGCGCCAGCAGCTCCTGGTCGATGTTGGATGCAGAGGCCACCAAGTCGTCGGTCCACACCTCAACGGTCCGGCGGAAGTTCTCAGCCGCAGTGGTGGCGCTCTCCACCAAGCCTCGCTCCCTGCGGAGCTCTTCCTTCAGCTTAGTTTCCCGGTCCCGGACGGCGTCGAGCGAGTCCTTCAACGTGGAAACCTTCAGCTCCAGATCCTCAATCGAATTCTTGGCGGCCTTCAGCTCGTCGCCCTGCTTGGAGAGGCGCACCTGGAGTTCAGAGTTGGTGTGGGCGTCCTTCTCGCGCTCTGTGTTGAGCGCGGTGACCCTCTCCACGCTCGCTTTCAGGGACTCCTCCAGCTGCGCAACCTTGGCCGCGAGCTCCTCCTTGGCGGTCTCCGCGGCAGCCGCAGCGGCCTTCGCCTCCTTCAGCTCTCCGCCAAGGGCCTGCTCCCGGGCGGCAAGGTCTTCCTCGTGGGAGTCGAGGTTGACCTTCCGTTGGGTGAGCTCTCCTTCTCGCCGGGACAGCTCCTCTCCGGCGAGTCGCTGCTGCTCCTCGGCCTCGGCCTTCTCCAGGAGCCACTCCTGGTACTCCCCGGCGAGCCTCTCGCGCTCCTCCGCCACGTCGCAGAGGGCAGCCTGGTTGGCGGCGCGGAGCTCCGCCGCGCGCTTCTCCATGTCGGCGGCGGCCTTGGCGGCGAGGGCCTCCCGAGACGCGAGCTTTGCCTGCCTGGCCCGGTAAAGGGCCAGGAGCCGGTGGAGCAGCTTCTCCTCCTCGGGCTCGTCACTCCCGCCGGGCGCCTCGACAACCTTCAGACCCGCGGAGGCGAGGACCTCCCCATCAAAGGCCTCTCCCTCCGCGGGGGCTCGCGACGAAGATCCCCACGGCACCTGGATGTAGACGCCATTGGGGGCCTCAAGATAGTAGGCAGACGGCTCCGTTTCGGTGGAGGGGTCGGCGGCCGGCGCAGCGCTCGACGCTCCTGCCGCCTCCGGTCCGGCAGTATGGCCGCCGTCCCCCTCCCCGGCCGCTGCGTCTGCGGCCGGAGCAGTCTCCTCCACAGCCGGCTCGGCGGCTCCCGCCGTGTCCTCAGCGACTGGGGCGTTGCCGCCGTCGCCCTGCGCGCCCTCCTCCACGACGATGGTTTCCGTCTCCATCTGTTCTGGGGGAGGAAGATCTAGAAGAAGAAAAAGAAGAAGAAGTTCAAGCAAATATCCAAAAAAGACGAGTTCAAGAAGACGGAGTTGCAAAACATACCTTGGCGGACTTCGTCGACGGCGGGCTCCCTCGCCGGGGAGCTCTGCCTTGGCGGGGTGGCCGCCCTCGCCGGGCTGCTCGCCCTTGGCGGGGTACTCGCCCTTGGCGGAGTACCCGCCCTTGGCGGAGCACTCTCCCTTGCCGGAGAGTTCGTCCTTGGCGGGGACGGCGGGGCCTGCGGCTCCTCGGGAGCGGTCTCCGGATGCTCCTGTGGCTGCGGCTCCACCTCTGCGCAAGACAAGCAAGACAAAAACAAGAACAAGAAGATGTTAGTGAAAACAAGTTCCCTAAGCGCACCCGACAAGTGGAAATATTGAACCCAGACTTACGCTGGGGGCTGCGCTGGGGGCTGCTCCTCGGAGCAGCGCTCGGGTCCGGCAAGCTTGTCTCCGGCACGTCCCCTGTCGCCGCAACGGGCGAGTCGTCCGCGACCTCGACCACGGGAACCTTGGCCTTCTTCGCCACTCGCTGGGCCAGGGTCCTGAGATTAAAGCAAAAAGCAAGATCAGAATCAACAAGAATCAAGACAATGTTAAAGAAGATGCAAAACCTCAAGTTCTTACTCCTGTTCCTCCTCGTCGTCGTCGTCGCTCAGGGCGGAGAAGTCGAACGCCACCTGAGGCGCGTCCGCGCGAGGAGCAGGAGGCGAAGACTCCCTCGGGCGCTTGGCGGTCCCCGGGGCTGGGGGCTGCGAGGACCCGGCCCCTGTGGACACCGAGGCCCGGGGAGCAGGCCGAGCAGCTGCTCCGCTCTGCGAAGACCCTCCTCCGCTTGGCGCTGACGTGCGGGGCGCCTCCGCCGTGGCCTGTGCGTGGGTCGCCCCCACGGTAGCCTGTGTGCGGGTCGCCCCCGCCGTGGTTGGTGCGCCGGGCGCCCCCGTCGCAGCTTGACTTCCCCGGGTAGCCCGCGCCGCCCGGCGAGTTGGTTGTTGTCGGGGCGCCTGCGCCCTCGTCCCCGTCGTCGCCTTGTGGAGACGTTTCAGCGGAGACCGCTTGGACTTGCCCGAGGCGGGGAGGTCTCCGATGACGAGGAGACGTCGTGGGCATAGAGCCCCAGAGACCCGTCGGAGTCCTCGTCGGCCCCGACGTCCTCCTCCTCCTCCTCCTCCTCGGCAGGCTTGCTGGACCCAGCGCCTTGCCCTGCGGCCGTTCTCCCTCCGGCGCCTCCGCCCCCTCCGGCGCCTCCGCTCCCTGCGGCGCCTCTGTTTCCTCCGGCAACGCCGCCTCTCGCCGCGGCCTCGTTCACGATGCCGGGGATCCCGGAGTGCCTCAAAGAGGGGACCCCGGCAAGCTCGTCGGGAGGAAGCTGCAGTAGTCTGCGGATCTCCGCCTCCTCTGCTTGGCAGGACGCATCCGCAGCCTGTGCCTCATCGGGTGTAAAGACAAACTCTCCTGCCGCTGCGGCTGCAGCGGCCTCTTCAACCCGAGAATCTATATAAGCAATCTCCTGGTCGGTGGTGTCCCGGGTGAGCCCCTTGATCTCATCCTTGTTCTTCGGCACCTCCACCAGGTTGTCGAAGAAGCTCATGATGTCTGCTGACTTGGGCGGTATCCATGTGCGGTCCACGCCATGCGAGTCGCATGCGGGCATCATGGCGCGAAGAGGATCCCGGGCCGTGCTGTTGCAGAGGGGCACCACTCCCCGGGGAGCTCTGAACCACTCTGGGTGGGCCGGGTCGTGTTTAAAGAGTTCCCGGACCATCCCCTTCAGCTCAAGCGCCGTGAAGTTGAAGTTTAGCCCCGGGCGCAATCTCATTACGTCCGCCGCGTTGCCGTACTCCCATGCCGGCCTCTTCCTATCCTGTAGAGGGGCAATGCGGCGGCGGAGGAAATCTGCTCCTACCTCTCCGACGGACAACTTTGCTACCCGGAGACGAAGAATTCTGATGAGGGCGACGTTGAGCTTGATGTCGTACGAATCCAGCTCACTCCAGTCCCTGTCGCGCACGATGGCTGTTGTGCGCGGCGCAGTAAAAGGTTGCGGCTCGTCCTCAACTATCCAGCACCAGTCCACACGCCACTCCTCCCACTTGCCGCGGAGCTCCCCCGGCAAGTAGGACTCCTTCTTGTTCAAGCGGAAGACCCAAGAAATCCCCCCGGAGAGGGGGGCACCGGCCTCTACTCCTAGGGGTGAAGAAGTGGCTAAACAGCGCTACGTTCGGATAGATCCCAATATAGTTTTCGCACAGATGTGCGAAAACCGCCATCGTGAGGATGGCGTTGGGGGTGAAGTCAAGAAGGTGGAGGCCATAGGTGTGCATGATATCGCAGAAAAAGTCGGAAAAAGGGGGACAAAGGCCGCAATGAAAGAAAGCTGCGAAGAAGAAGTACCCGCCGGGATAATTGTCCTTGGCGGCGGCGGGATAGGCTCTGGTCCGAGGGTGCGCCTTGGTCTCCTTGGCCCAGAACAAGTAGTACTTGTTCCAGAGCTCCCGCGCGCTGAGCCTCGGCGAGAAGACGACGTTCCGCTTCCGCAGCAGAGTAAGCCTCGCCGCCTGCTCGGATTTCTCCTTCTTGGTCTTCTCCGCCTTCGCCTTCTCGGTCTTCGGGGCCATGGCGGAGGCGGCGAGGGAAGGGGGACGAAGAGTCCGGCGGCGCCGCGGATGCGGAAAAAGGCGGAGGAGGTGTGGAGGCGGAGCGCAAAGGGGAATCTCTGGAGATGGAAGAAGAAGCAATGAAGGCGTAGGAGGGGAACCGCTCCTGCTTCCTCTGCTTTTATAGGGAAGTGGGGGGCGTTCCGCTCTTTCCATTAAAAGAACGTGGCCACGTCCCATCTCACGACGCCGCAATCGACGCGTGCCGTTACGGAGGGACGCGGCGGATGCGGAAGTGGATTCGGCTCGCCGTGGGCCGCGCGTGCCCGTGCACTGTTTTGGGCCTGGCCCAACAGCGCTCGGCACCGTGTGTGGCCCAGGCCCGGGGGCTCCTGTCGGTGTACTAAGGTAGGGGTACCTCAGTACCCCAACTTGTGCACGGGCAGTAGCAGCTTCCCGCGGCAGGGCCTACCACGTGCTCGCCGGAGACCTTCCTGCTCCATATAAAACCATTCAAAAACAAAGTATACAAGACAGAAGATCAAGACCCCGGCAAGTGGAGCTTGCCGGGAAGGCCGCCCCAGGCTCAAGATTACCTCACTAAGCACAAGACCCTGGCAAGAGGAGCTTGCCAGGAAGGCCAGAAGATTACATTACAGAAGATATGCCTCGGCGCAACATGCGCCCCGGCAGGGCCCGGGGAGCGACAAGCTTCAGAGCCCGACAAGCTCCCGGGCCCGGCAAGGTCAAGACCCCGGCAAGGTGCTTGCCGGGGAGAGTTGCGCTGTGTGCCCGCGCTCCAGCTCATCGGTCCACGCGTCGCCCTGGGGCCACTCCAGGGACGCGTGGCGGATGGCTGTGCAGCCTGGGGGACACGGTGGCACCCCACGGTGGTAAAGCCATCGCCGTGGCGAACGGAGACGCAAGGGCGGGCGCTTTTGGGGTCGACGGCGACGGGCATTAAATGCTCTTGTCCCCCACTGTCAAAGTAGGTGATGACCACTGTTCACGCACTGTTCATCCACTGTTCCCGCACTGTTACAACTACCACCACTATTACATTTTTACCCTTTCTCCTACGTTGACACCTGTCGGTGACCCCTTGAGCTATAAAAGGAGGCCCTTGCACAACGTAGAAAGGGTTCGGAAGCTAGATCACTCATACGCTCGGTGTAGCTAGTTCTTCAAGCTCCTGAGCTCCCCAACTCAATACAAACTAAGCAGGAGTAGGGTTTTACGCGTCCATCGCGGCCCGAACCTGGGTAAACTGCCCACGTGCTCTCCACGATCTGCTCTTTGTGCTCCCTCATCTCCCTTACCGCACGAACAAGGGGCTCCGGTCCCATAGGTGCTCGTGGAGGACAGTTTCCCCCGACAAGCGCGCACTCAACTCTAATCCTACATCCAGCTGTATCCATCCTTCAACACATAACCAGTTGTTTCCGGAAACCGTTTACCTCGGACCTTCGAAACACATCCACTATACAAGCTATGGCAATACTCCCGAACTACCTCCCCAGTACTGGGTGATGTCGGGGTTATCTTGCCACTAACCGCATAGGAGAGTTTTCGATGTCGGTCGTCTTAAGTATTCCAGAACTGATGTGATATATTTGTGACGACAACACCTCGGAGCTCAACTCCCCGGGACACTGCCACAACCCCTAATGACAGGAGGCATCGAGAACAATGTTCTCGTCACAAAGACATCGAAACAATCCAAACAATACTCGCGAGATCCTAAAAAAATTTGGTGCATTTTTGAGAGTAGAAGAGACAAAAATAGTCGTCAGGAGTCCTCACCAGAATGAAATGAGATGAGGAGCAAGGAAATCCTACTCTCCGATATAAATATAGGACTCAAAACATTTTCAAGTGTGTGCCTAGACTCAACCGTCAACGATTCGATCAAACAGTGGGGGCTTCTAGGTCGGAGAAGGCTCTGAATACCAACTTGTAATGCCCAGGATGGGACTATACCTCCTACGTGTCGAGTCATGACTTAAAGGTATAAGCCCATTCTGGAATGATCTCAAGTTTGGTATCTTTGCACGACTCATGTAAAGAGGGATTAAAATGCACAAGGAGATAGTTGGCTTACACTCGCCACTTCACTCAATGCATTACATAAGCAAAACATCATTCAAAACATCACAACCCGACTACGGGCGAAGATCCAAAAGAAAGATACGAAAAACAACAAAAAACCACAGGTCCGAATCGCCCCTAGTAGAAACCACTACTGATCATCGAAACGTCACAAACATACGACCACTCTCTTCATCGGGCTCCCAATGAAGTTCTGATCCAGCTCCTGCATCATTCTCGGCTGAACCTGCATCTGGTGTTGCAGTATCTGTGAGCCACAAGGACTCAGCAATCCCATAACCATGGGTATCAAGACTAGCAAAGCTTTAAGGGAAGGAAGAGGTAAAGTGGTGAGGTTGCAGCAGCGGCTAAGCATAATATGGTGGCTAACTTACGAGTACAAGAATAAGATGAGCATCTACGCAAACGGTCGCAACTAGTAGTGATCGCTAAAGATCCTGAGCTACCTATGAGTCAAACATAACCCCACCGTGTTCTCTTCTCAAAGTGAAAAGAGACAGTCACGGTTACTCACACAGTTGTGTGTTTTACTTCGGATCCTCTGTCAAGTTGTCTACAACCGGACATTAACAAATTCCAATCTGCCACATAACTGCAGGCACGGCTTTCGAAAGATCATAACCCTGCAGGGGTGTCCCAACTTAGCCCATCACAAGCTCTCACGATTAGCTGAAGTGATAAATATAATATCATCACCCCTTATCTTAGGGAAATCCGATCAGGCTCGGCATCCCGGTGCACAAGACATTTCGACAATGGTAAAACAAGTCCAGCAAGACCTCCCGGCGTGCCGACACCCTGATAGTAGCCGCGCGTATCTCGTCTCAGGCCACAACCGGATGGGACATCCTACAGGAGCCAGATACCTCGAGTTTCCCCGAGGCGGTCCCGCAGTCTGCCCGTTTGGGACCAACACCATCAGCACTGGCCCCCCCTACTATGTAGAATTAAGAACCCGGGGACGCGACCCCCTATGCAAAAATCTAATTAATTAATTTAGTTGTTATTATGAGGCAAATTAAAACCAATGTTGGGCCTTGCTGGAGGAGTTTTATTCAAAATCGAACTGTCAAGGGGTCCCCATCCACCCATCGTGTAAGGAACGCAAAATCAAGGAACATAATGCCGGTTTATCGGCGCCTAAGGTGGCATGAGTGGAACAAAACACCGAGCAAAAGGCCAAGCCTTCCACCCATGCCCAGTATATAGGTGTGTTAATAATAATAATAGATATTGTGATATTCCAACAACAAGTTCCCTCCTGGACCGATCTTCATCTTCTCCTGCAGCTAACAACACTATAAGAGGGGCTGAGCAAGCAGATAACATAGCCAAACAGTGGTTTTGCTAGGAAGGTGTCAAAAGGTTAGAGGTTTCATGGCAACAAGGAGAGGCTGACATAAAAAAATGGGTAGCGCGACATGTAACGTTAGCATCGAGACAACTAAGCATGGCAATGGTAGTAAAGGTATCCAAGGGTATCATCATCTTGCCTAGGATTCCGCAAGGGAGAAGAACGGGTCCATGAAGTAGACGGAGCAACATAGTCGAGTGAATCCTCACAACTCCGGAACGAAACCGAAGCTAACAAGAGAAGCAACCGGAAAGAGGCAAACAACACGGTAAACACACAAGCATAAATATGGCATACGATGCACATCCAAGCATGATGCATGTCCGGTTTAAATATGCATGGCATGGCAAGTGCACAAACAAATACTACAAGTTAAGTGGAGCTCAATATACAACGAGTTGCATATTGACGAAAACACCACATTTTAATTATTTAATTGACTCTCGTTTATTTACAAGACAAGATTAAATGTTTTTAACATGGCAAGAGGTGAAGCAAAAAAAACTACCTATTTAGACATTTTAAATGAGGCCGGAAATAACAACAACAATTCCGGGAAAATCCCCATAAGCATGTTTAGCAATTATAAGCAAACAACAATTCACACATTTTAATGTTGTTAACATGATGCGGATGACATGATCAAGTTTATGCAATTTATTAATTAAAGGTTAACATGAAGGGATAAGGAGTATTGTCACCGTGGTGGAAGGAAAGGGTGCCACGGCAACGATCCGAAAGTGATGCAACGGCATCATATCGGTTCCGGTAACTCGTTGAGAGACCGGTGCAAAAGCAAAGGTGGAGTGAGCGAGTCGAACAAGATGAAAGGTGGGGTGATCCCGTCACCGAGTTCCCACGAGTCGGCGACGAGGCAACCGAGCAGCAAGACAAAAGTCGAAACGGGCACGGAGCACACAAGGGAAACATCTCATACAACACATGCATTCCACGGGTCATCGTCTCGGGTTATACCTTCGGAACATTCATTTCGGAGGGGTTCGAGATCGTCGAGGGACGTAGTGGAAGTAGTCGTTCTCGCAACTCGTAGAGGAAGTAGGCGTTCCGTTCGTCGAGGAAGTAGTGGTACACGGCGACGGTAGTCAAACTTGACGCTTGCATTACACGGGTCCTCGGCGACGGTAGTGGTACACATTGATGTAGTGGTACTCGCAGTTCTCGTGTGTAGTTGTACTCGAGGGTCGTAGAGGAAGTAGCCGTTCGCGGTCATCGGTAGGGGAACTTGTCGCGGCATCGAACGTCTTCGGGGCGACGATAGTGGTACACGGTTCGTCGGCGACGGTAGTGGAAGTAGCCAAACCTCGTTTCGTAGATGTACTTGACGGTTTCGAGTGCTTCGGGCATCGCGGTACTTGCGGTCTTGGTCACACCGAAAGGGACACTTGGCGAAAACCACAGCAACAATAAAGCGACGATGGTCTCGGTCACGACCACGATGAGGTTGGGCGAAGCTCGCCGGGCAGCAAGGAGGCAAGGGCAGCAGCATCATGACCACACGAGGCGAAGGCAGCGGCGTGCACGGACTTGGCGTTCTTGTCTTCTCGCTGAAGAGCAAGGCAGCAGCAGACAGGGGAGAGCTGGGACGCGGCGGCCGCGGCAGAGCAGTGAAGCGAGGCGCGCTCGGGAGCTCCTGGCGCGAAGGAGGACGAGGCAACCGAGCCTCGCTGGAGCGGCGGCGCAGGGCGCTGGAGCTGCGGCGGAGGCTGGGGCCTGGGCGCGTGTCGGGCGCGGGAGCCTGGTGGAGGCGTGGCGCTGGAGGTACTCGAGGGGAGCCGCGCGGAGGCTGGCTGGGGCCGGAAGGGAAGGGCGCTACGGCGGCTCTGGTGAAGGCCGACGGGGGAGCGAGGGGCACTGGGCGAGGTGAGGAGGAGATCGAGCGCTGAGAGGGAGATGGGGATCGGGCACGGGCGATGCGAGGGGAGAGTGAGGGAACGAGGGGTGGCGGCGCGAGGGGAATGAGAGGGAGGAGCGAGGCTCGGCTAGGGTTAGGCCGCCGGTGGGGCTGGGCCTAGCAGGCCAGATGGGCCGGCTGGGCCTCTGCTCAGTGGAGAGGTAAAACATGCAAGAAGGCATGCAGGACAAATAAAATCTTTCTCGCATCTTCAAAATAGAAAAGGGCAAAAGGAGAGGATAGAGATGGAATTCCTTCATGCAAGCAATTTTTATAGACTCCAAGTTTCATACCTGGTACCACAAAATTGGTTCCACACCTGTTTGGAAGATTTGGATACAACTCATTTGAATTAAATTCAAATGGTTTGCATAAGAAGTGGTGTTAGAAAAGTCGAGAAATGTTGAGATTTTTGGTGGAGCTCTTGAAAGTGATGAAAGGATTTATGGGCAAAGTTTGGGATCAAGAATTGAGATACAAAAGGCATGGAATTAACTTGCACGTGTGTTATGGTGAATTCCAAATTAATGGAATATTTATTATAATAGCTCCCTAATAATATTGAGAGACTTTTGATATGTTATAAAGAGAATCACTAAGTGAATTCCCTCGATTTAAATTGACCGAAGGTCCACATGATTTATTTAGGTTGAGATGCAAAAGATTAAAGACATGATGGCATGATGACATGATGCAATGCAAAATAAATAAAGCAAGCACAAAAGAAACACACGGGAAACCCGGAACATCTGGAACCTTCTGGAATCTTCTGGGACGTCGGTCTTCGGGCGTCACACTGTCCTTTTTTGTATTTCTCATTGCTTTTGTCGACTATGTTTGTATATTCAACTGCTCGTCCTTTGCATCAGCCATTTGAATTGGTGATGGAGAAATCTAGAGTGAAAACAAGGTCTTCAGAGCAGACAATGCTACCTGGTGAAGCAGATATGTTGCTGGTTACAGATAGCTCTTCAGAGGAGGATTCAGAGGCAGATGACCAGTCCTATTATCCCCCTGAGGTGTATGCTCAAACTTGGCAGGGTTATATTACTCATATCATGCATATGTTGTATTGCAATGCTTAGTTTTTACATCATATACACAATATTGAATGACATCTCCTTAGTTGACACATCATATATGCGATGTCCCTCTGCTCACTTCGTTAGTATATAAATCATATATTTGAATTGTATCATGCCATGATGTTTACATAGACAGCATGTATCTGAATAATGGCATGCCAACCCATTTTCTAAAGACATAATATAGTTATGTCATCTCATCCTGTTCACATAGTCATCATATTTTGAATTATGTCATTCTATCCGTCAATTATATCATGCCATCATGTTTCCATCGACGGCATGTTTGTGATTTATGGCATGCCAACCACTTTAATAGACACATCGTATAGTTATATCATGTCATCGTGTTTACATAGTCATCATATTTTGAAGTATGTCATTCTATCATGTTTAGTTAGCCATCATACATGTGAAATTGTGTCATGCTATCCTGTTTAATTAGCCGTCATATATGTGAAATTATGTCCTGCTATTCTGTTTGGTTAGACAACATAAATGTGAATTATTTCATGCCCTGTTTTCTTCCCTACTATCCATTGCACCTGTCTATCTTACAATGTCTATACATTCAACTACTTTTCTTGCTTATCGACCATTTCAATTGGAGGGGGTGATGGCAGTATCTGTGGGAGTAAAAACATGGTCTTCAGAAAGATCATGCTACATGTCGATGGAGATAGAACCACGGTTGTACTTGCCCAAGAACCAGCCCCACCACACATAACCCAGACTCACGCAGATTGTACCCCTACCTGGTTGGACAGAGAATCAACTACACCCCTTCTAACCCCAACCCCAGCAGATAGTAACCCAGTTCCCGTTGACACAACACCGTCTCCACCACAGAGCAGCCAAACACGAGCACTTAGTAAGGTAACTGCAGTGCCCAAAGCACGAGGACCACCACTCCGAACCCCAAGTCCACGCTTAAAGCAGAAGAAGAATTGTTCTCAGGTCAGGTTCCGTAGCTATGGTTCATACTACTTTGCTCTTGCATCACTGTATTTATTCATACCAACTAATTTCAAATTTGAAGGATGCAATTGAAACTCCAATGGCGCAACAGGTATGTTTTAAACATGTTTCTTTAACGTGTATGTTGTTGTAACTTGCTCTATGTTGATTTCAGTTTCACTTGAATAAACAGTTATATTCTCATGACATGCACCTTACAAGTGTTGTTATTGCTGTGTAGTTTCCCACACTTATATTATGTCTAAGTTGCTTTGTCTTAAATAGATATGATTCGAAATGTATCTATCTTGATTTGGCAACATAAACTAGAATGATATAGACCATACATTGACCATACTACATAGATATATGTTTGTTTCATGTTGTTATCCTGTCCACCTTACTACTGAACTGGTTTACCAAAATGAGTTTCATATACTACATTGTAAACATGTGATGTGTTTGTTTGTTTCTCTTTTAGATGCGGATAAAATATTGGAGAAGAGTACCCCGTTATGCAATGGTACAGGAAGTAATACAGATAAGGTTCAAAATAGTGAGACATCCCTGTTGGTCTCCAAGAAAGCTGATAAAAACTATATTGAAGACACTGAGACAACCCCAAAGTCCTGTCTTGATGTAGTGTTCGAGTTACTGGCTACTACTGCTGGCACCAGCTCTTCGAACTCGCTGCCTGAATCAGTTCGGCTTCTTGAGTCTCAACTTCAAGTTGAAAGACATCGATCAGATGTTATGCGACAGGAAGCCGAAGGACTGAGGAAGTCCCTGCAGAATTCGGATGCATACTTTCTGGTGCAACAGCAAGTGCTGGAGGATTTAAGCGCCAAACAAGAGAAAGTTAATAAGCTTGCTAAGCATCTTGCCAGCATTATGGGTACCCAGGATATTGTTTCATGAGCTCTTCTAAAGTGGTTTCAGTTCTGGACTTGTTTTGCTGCAGCGTTTATATGCTGCTTTGTTCCCTATATTTTCACTGGTGGTGAACTTTGATGCCCAGTGGATGTAGTATGTGTAATAGCCGTGATACCTAGCGTAAGTTGCCTATTTATTTCCTTATTTTCTTGTTTATTTGTTTTCTTGTAGTCAGTGCAGTTCTTTTTCCGTGGTTTGCTAGTGGCCGCAATAGCCTATTTTTTAAAACTAGGCCACATTAACCATGGGCTACATATTTACTGTAGTTAACATGGGCCTCTTACGAGCCGTAGAAACAATGGGCCTTCTAAGGGCCGTAGAAACAATGGGCCTTATACGGGCCGTAAACACAATGGGCCTTCTACGGGTCGTATGATCGGTTGGCCAAACATGGGCCAATAATAGACCACATTATGGTCGTAAGTGGGCTAGAGTTGAAATCGTTTGTTCATGGGCCGACCATAAAGGGCCATCGTTAATCGGCCATATTTCATGACACTATGAAAACGGCCCAACGTATTAACGGGCCACAAACGGGCCGACTGTAACCACGGGCTGAATTTGGCCCACAAGCAGAAAATGACAGTAATGGGCCGAAAGTAAACGAATGTTGGAAATGAGCCCAAGAATAAATGGGCCCTGAGAAGGCCGAAAGATAACATGGGCTGGAAACGGCCCGACGGAATAATGGGACGTTAATGGGTATAAAGTAAAACATTGCTCAATACGGGCCAGTTTTACCACAGGCCGTTAATAGGCCGAGAGTTACTAAGGGCCTTATATGGGCCGAAAGACGTCATGGGCCATGCATGGGACGGAAGTTAAAATGGGCTGAAATTATATTGGACGGCCCAGATGACGCTATTGGGCCTAATTCGGATAGTCCATAAACGGGCCCTAGGTTAGCGGGCTGTAAATGGACTATTTGCCAACAGGTCGTTAACAGGCTTGCCGTGGGCCGGCCCGTCACCTTTTAACCAAGTCAAACGGGCCGGCCTTTTCACAGGAATGGGCTTCTATTGGGCACTATTCATTACGGGCCAATTTTACCACGGGCCATTAATGGGCCGAGGGTTACTAAGGGCCTCATATGGGCCGAAAGACGTCATGGGCCATACATGGGATGGAAGTTAAAACGCGCTGGAATTATATTGGACGGCCCAGATGATGCTACTGGGCCTAATTCGGATAGGCCGTAAACGAGCCCTGGATTAGCGGGCTGTAAATGGGCTATATGTGAATAGACCGTTAACAGGCTTGCCGTCGGCCGGCCCGCCACCTGTTGACCAAGTCAAACGGGCCGGCCTTTTCACAGGAATGGGCCTCTGTTGGGCCGTGCCACGTGTCGACATATCATAGGCGCTATGGGTCCAATGAGTGGATGACATATGTTCCAACGGCGAGCTGACACGTGTTCCTCCAGCCAATGATGATTTTGCACATGGAAAATCCCCATTGGTCAGGGCTGTTAATGGGTTATCGGATCAAAAACCGGACCCGATAGCTTAAGGCGTTCCGTTATGGTGGATTCCACGTGTCGGTCACCCTTGACGAAAGCACTTCTGTGACGCGTGATTTATCGTCCTGGAAGTGGACACTTCCGTGATGATAATTTTGGTAATGTCATGGAACACTTCTACGACAGCACAGGTATGACTATCTTGATTCTGTCATAAAATCGTCATGCATGTGCATGCATGACAGAAAACATGACCTACTATGACAAATATGTATCATCACGGAAGTGTATTTTTTTTGTAGTGCGTTCTCGAAGGAGATCGGTTCCCGCATCGAACCTTCGATGTCCATCGAACCCTAATCCAGTCGGGTGTCCAACCCGAAAGGATGAGCTCACCGCGGGAATCCACGACGTACTCTAAGCCTCCAAAGGTCACGATCTGGCCCGGGCGTAGTTCTCGGCAGAGGCCACATGGCCAGCCGAGTCGGTGCAAAAGATCATGCTACCGAACACGAAAAGTTGGTCGGGGACATAAACTTTCCTGTTGCCATTACCATAGTTGATCTTCTGATTAGCCATCGGTCCTTATGTCGATCGCACAACAGAACTCTCAGGGAAAGCACCAGTATTAGTGTAAAAACCGGCAAACCTAGGGGTAGGGGGTCCCGAGCTGTGGATCTCGGGCATATGGTAACAGGAACAAAGGGACAACGTTTTACCTAGGTTTGGGCCCTCTTGATGGAGGTAAAACCCTACGTCATGCTCTTGTTTATATTGATGAAGGTGTATAAAGTACATACTTAATCTACCTCGAGATCTTGAAATGTGTTCTAACTCTAGGCCTAGGTGAATGAATTTGTTTTTATGTCCCCTCTATGGGCTAAACCCTTCGACTTATATACACGCCAGGTAGGTATGTAGGGTTACAAAGTCGGTATCTAGGCAATCGAGCGGCAGGAAAAACCTTGGGGTGTATGACAAGTCTTCGACAGATGTCGTTCTGATCATGCCCTGTCGTGCTGCCTCCGGTGTCTATCTTGAGAAGAATAGAGGCTCGTCGGCCCATCTGAGGAGCCTAGTCTAGCTAGGTTAGCACCCCTTGGTCCATGATACCATCACCAGATTTTGTGAAGTATCACAAAGCAAAGGGAACATTGCATGATAACCAAAGGTTCACTTGAATATCATTCGTGTGCTCATAGGGATCAATATGGATGTCCACGGTCATTGAACGAACGACTTCATTTATATCTATGAGTTACCGAACCCATGGGGTCACAAGCTTAAGTAAATAATGATCTTATGAGTGTTAGTAAGACGAGAGTCATGAGAATATATTTGTGGAATTATTTCATGAATATTTCAAATAATTCTGAGAGGATCCGGAATCGTTTCAGGGTCACCGAAACGATTTCGGTGAATATCGGGTAATACCGGGTATTATCGATAAATTATATATAGGTGGAAATGTTTCCTGAGATGTTAAAATATTTGTCTAATGATCTGAAAGTATTTAGAACATTTTATATTAAATTTAAATATCAACGGGCCTAAAAAGGCCAAGAGGTGGATGGAAACTTAGGCCACAAAGGCCCAAGTGAAAGTGGCGCCCCCTTATGGAAAGGGGACGCCGAATTGTACTAGGAGTGGAGGGAATCCCTCCTCCACGGTCTACACCCCAATGAGGGACTTTCCCTCCTTGGTAGCTCCCCTCTCCCTCCCCTGCAACCTATATATATTGGAGCATTTTGTCTTTTGAGAAACACAATTTTGCAGCCTCCTCCAGTTCTTATAGTTCTAGTTCTAGTTTGTGCTAGTTGACTAATTAGAGCTAGGATAATCCTATTATCCTCATAATTAGAATCACCGTGTGGTTCTAATCTCCTCCCTCTAATTCTCTGGTGAAGATTACCTCTGGACGGCGAAGCGCTGTCAGATCGTGAAGGTTGCACGCTCGAAACCAAGTAGAGAGGTTGTGCTTTTAGTCTTGTGTTGGAGGACTGATCGTGGGCAGTTTGCGGGATCATTCATCGATGGTTCGAGGGATTCCAAGTATGATCTACACCAACATGTTCTTCTTCCGCTGCAACTCGGTGACAGTAATGATCGTGATCCCAACCTGTTATGCATATTCATATTAACCTTGGGTGATCGTAGGTGCAATATTTTTTTGTTTTCTACTACGTTTGCCAACAATGAGGACTTTGCTTGGTGATTCATGACTCGCAGCAGCAGCAGCGGCAACACATGCGGAGTATAGAGTCTTAGCTTTCAAGGTGAAAACCAAAGGTCTGGCCTTAATTGGTTGTGTATGGTAGTGTCCTTGTTGAAGGCATTGTTTTGAGAGCGCGTATTTTCTTCAGGGTGAAAACTTAAGATCAATGATCAGGCAATGACAGCGCTTCTGCATTGTTTCCTTCTTGGAGTCATCATTTGTCGAGAATTTGTACTTCGGGTGTTGTCTTGGTGGTGGTCCATTGCAACTATAAGGGAATGATCACTGTAGCGGGGTCTTTCTTTTGTTCTTCTTCTTCTTATTTTTTTTCTTTTGGTTGTGTGCATCCATAATATCTTTATGACATTTCAATGTTGTAGAGGCTGGGTGTAATTGGTATCTCCGTATTATTAATATATTCCCTTTGTCATAAATGCGAGGGGATACATGATCTAGTTAGACTAATCGGCCCCAAGCAAGACATAAGATATGGGGTGTGCTACTTGTTGGCCGGTGGGTCACGAGTTGTCTAATTTATGATGCTTAGCGTGCGATCATATCATGTGTTTATTTTCTCTGTTTCCCTCATTGCAACAAGAGCCTTAATGTAATTGCAACAGGGCCCTTGTTGCAGAAGCATCTCCAGCTTGCGATTATCAACCTTTTCATTGCAACAAGAGCCTTGTTGCAATTGCATCTTTGTATCACGGTCATGTTCACCGCCATCGCAACAAGACCCTTACTACAATTGTCACTTGAACTTTGTTGCGAAAAGCATCTTGGCTCGTGGATCTAAGACTGGGAGGCCACACAATGAATGCTGGCGCCATGCTTAACACATGCAAGTCGAACAGGAAGTGGTGTTTCCAGTGGCGAATGGGTGAGTAACTCAGGGACATGTGTCGTCGTCGCCGCCACCAACCGCAAGTCCATCCACCTCGAGCACCCATTCCGAGTGCCGCCAACCTCCACCACCCGTCGTGTTGGCCACGAGCTCGCTGGAGCAGCATGGCATCGCACCTTTCTCATTCCCCCTTCCTTCTTCCTCCCCCTTCTCCTCTCTCACCTTCCTCTCTCCTCTATAGATCTCTGAAAGTACCCGATCTTGGCTTGCTATCACGCCTACCCATGGCACCACCCACTGGCGGATCTATGTCTATTGCTGCAGGGGCCATGCCCTCCCACCCATCCCATGAAATTTTTCTGAAGAAACTCTATTTTGGGTGGCACAAATTCAAAGAGATACAGTTTTTGGCACCTCCAAAAAATTATATTTTTTCATTTTCCCCCTCAGCTCTTCCTCGCTACCTCCGCCACTGGCACCACACACACACTGGCAACCGCACTACTCTTCTTGGTCGGTCTACAACAAACCTTTTGTTGCGCTCGAAGGGATTACAGCAAGGGCCACTGTTATGCCCAGGATGGGACTATACCTCCTACGTGTCGAGGCACGACTTAAAGGTATAAGCCCATCCTAGAATGATCTCAAGTTTGGTATCTTTGCACGACTCATGTAAAAGAGGGATTAAAATGCAAAGGAGATAGTTGGCTTACACTCGCCACTTCACACAATACATTACATAAACAATCATCATTCAAAACATCACAACCCGACTACGGGTAAGATCCAAAAGAAAGATACCAAAACAACAAAAGCCACAGGTCAGGATCGAATCCTAGTAGAAACCACTACTGAACATCGAAACGTCTCAAGCAAACAGCCAAACTCTTCACTGAGCTCCTGGTGAAGCACTGAACCATCACCTGCTTCAAACTCGGCTGAACCTGCAACTGGTGTGGTGAAGTAGCTGTGAGCCACAGAGGACTCAGCAATCCCGTTCCCGGGTAACAAGACTATTTAAGCCTTGGGTGAGGACAAGGCTGAGGAAAGAATATGAGGTGAAGGAACAAACAAGAGTCTGCAGCAGCAACTAGCACTAACTTACGTAAAAGAGAGCGAGAAGAGAAGTGCATCGGTCGAAACATTTGGTACTATTTGGAAAGCCGGTCAAACATAACCCCACCGTGTTCAACTCCCGAATCCCTATTCGGAAATTGACAGTCACGGTACACACGCTGGTAGTGTATTGAAACATTGTGTCAAGTTATCTACAACCGGAATTAACAAGCTCCCATCTGCCACATAACCGCGGGCACGGCTTTCGAAAGTTCAAACCCTGCAGGGGTGTTCCAACTTGACCCATTACAAGCCCACGATCCGCGGAGTCGCAACTCCATAGTTGGGAAGGCCCGAGTATTCTCGGAATCCCGTGCTCAAGTTAAACCGAACTAAGGTAAGGCTAATCCAGCAAATCCTCCCGGCGTGTCGACACCCTGATAGTAGCCGCGCGTATCTAGGTCTCAGGACACGACCGGATGGGCGATTCTACAGGTTTTTACCAAACCTTGAGTTTCCTCGAGGTGGCCCCGCAGAACCCCCGTTTCGGACCAACACTCATGTGGAGCACTGGCCCGGGGGTTGAATTAAATTAAAAGGGATAGCTAGTCCACATGCAAGTTTTATTAGTTATTAGGCAAATAGTACCAAATGTTGGGACTTGCTGGAAAAGACTTAGCACTTAGCGGTTTATCAAGGGGGTCCCATACACCCCAACCGTGTTAGGAACGCATAATCAAGGAACATAACACCGGCTTATACGGATCCTAACGGCATGAGTGGAACAAAACACCAAGCAAAAGGCTTAGCCTTCCACCCTGCCAGTATATAGATGATTTCATTTTTAAGCATTTATATAGTGTGATATAACCCAACCAAACTTCAACATGAAGCAAGCATCTTCAATCTTCACCTGCAACTAGCAATGCTATAAGAAGGGCTGAGCGAAGCGTACTTAGCCAAACAACGGTTTGCATAGGTAGGGTGGTTAAACATGGCAATGGTTACAATAGAAGGCTGACAAGAAAGACATGGGCATCGAGGCAAAACTATAGAGCGGATCTACTAGCAATAGGCAAAGATAGTAATGGTATCCGGGTTCGGTCATCTTGCCTGGGATTCCACAAAGGAGAAGAACGGATCCAAGAAGAAGACGGAGCAACACAGTCGAGCGGATCCTCACAACTCCGGAACGAAACCGAAGCTAACAAGAGAAGCAACCGGAAAGAAAGAACAGCACGGTAAACACACACATCATAAACATGGCATACGATGCACAAACAAGAATGATGCATGTCCGGTTTAAATGCATGACATGGCAAAGTGCACAAACAAATACTACAAGTTAAGTGGAGATCAATATGCAACGAGTTGCATATTGACGAAACACCACATATTAATTATTTAGTTGACTCTCATTATTTACAAGACAAGGTTAAATGTTTTTAGCATGGCAATAGGTGAAGCATAAAGAAACTACACTATTAGGCAATTTAAATGAGGCCGGAAATAACAACAACATATCCGGAAAATCCCCATGAGCATGTTTAATAATTATAAGCAACAACAATTAACATTTCAAGGTTGTTAACATGATGCGGATGACATGAACAAGTTTATGCAATTTTATTAAAAGGGTTGACATTAAGAGATATGAAGTATTGTCACCGTGGTGGAACGAAAGGGTGCCACGGCAACGATCCGAAAATGATGCAACGCATCATATCGGTACCGGTAACTCGTTGAGAGACCGGTGCAAAAGATGACGAAGCGAGTGAAACAAGATGAAAGTGGGTTGATCCCGTCTCCGGGTTCCCACGAGTCGGTGACGAGGCAACCGAGGAACAAGACAAAGGTGGAACGGGCACGAAGCACACAACGGAGACAACATTTCATACAACACAAGCAAGCATCTCACGGGTCACGTCTCGGGGTTATACCTTCGAAGCGTGCGTTAACGGAGCGGTTCGAGACGTAGTGGAAGGAGTCGTTCACGAGGTCGTCGTGGGAAGTAGATGTACACGGCCGTAGAGGGGAGTAGTCGTTCCCGGATCTTCGGCGACGGTAGACGAACTCGTTCGTAGATGTACTTGGCGCATCCGTCTTTTCCGGGCGACGGTAGTGGTACACGCGACGGTAGTCGTTCGGGTCGTAGAGGTACTTGGTCGTCGTGGTACACGTGTCGTACACGGATGTAGGGGTACTTGTCGTTTTCCGGGCGTCGGTAGACGAACTCGGGCGTTTTGTAGATGTTCACGGATCCTCGGACTCGTACACGGTCATCTGTCCAAAATTACAGCAGGCACAAAACAAAAACAAAAAAAAAACAACTACAGCAGAACTCTCAGGACGACGAGGCCAGGCAGCAGCTCGGCACCGAAGGAGGCAGCAGGGCGCACGGCGAGGCTCCCGGGAGGAGGAGGCACTGGCGCGGCTGGCTCCTGGAGATGGAGGGCGCGAGGCAGGCGAAGGGGAGGCGCTGCTCCGGGCGCTCTGGAAGGAACGGGGGGCGCCGGCCTGGGCTCCTGGCCGCGGGCAGAACGAGGGCGAGGCGCACCCTGGCGCCTGAGGGCCGGCCCGGTCGAGGGAGCGGCGGGCGGAGCCTGGCCGCAGTAAGGGCGGTCGCCGGCCTGGAGAGGAGGCGAAGGGCCTGGGCGACGAAGACCGCGGGGCGCCGGCGGCTTGCTGACGGGAGGCTCCTCAGGCCTTCCTGGAGGCGACCGCGCGAGGGCTCGGGCGCTGAGGCGTCGGGGCAGGGCCCCCTGGCGACGGGCAGAGGGAGGCGAAGGCGCAGGGCCTCTGGCCGATGGGGATCGGGCCAGAGAGAGGCGAGCGACGAGGAGGGGCTCGGAAGGAGCGAGGGTAACGGGCGAGGTCGAGGGGCTCGAGGTGAGAGGGTGAGGTGCGGGGAGAGGAGAGGAACGGGACGAGGGGACTGGAGGGATCGAGGGAAAGGGTGGCGGCGCACCGAGGGAAAGAGAGGGAGAGCGATCGCTCGGTTGGGAGCGAGCTAGGGTTCGGTCGGTCGGCCTGGGCTGGTGGAGCATGGGCCGGTGCGGCTGGGCCAAAGGGGAGGAGGAGATGCCTTGGGCCTGGCTGCCTTTTACTGTTTTTAACTCTTAGACAGAAATAAAACAAAAAGGAGAGAGCCAAAATAAAAGAAAAGAGTCAACGAACAGAATAAAAAGATGGACATTTTTATAAGGCTTTACGGATTAATTCCCACCTTACAAAAATAGTTCCAACAGAAAGGGAAGGTTTAGTTGGAGAACTTGAGGTGAAAAAGGCATGAAGAAATTATGCACGTGTGTTGAGTTAATTCCAACGAATGGAATATTTATAAATATAGCTCCATAATTATTAGGAGGCTTTATATGTTATAAAGAGAAGTCATTCTTCCCTCGAATTAAATGGACCGAAGGCCCACACGGATTATTTAAGTTGAGATGCAAAAATTAAAAATAAATATGACATGATGGAATGATGACATGATGCAATGCAAAAATAAATAACACAAGCACAAAGAACCACACGGGCAACCCTGAACATCCGGAAGCTCTGGAATCTTCTGGAACCTTCTGGAATCTTCTGGGACGTCAGTCTCGGGCGTCACAGCCACATTGAAAAAGCTATCCTGCGGTGGGTTGTTGCGAGCCGTATCATGAAAAGCAGGTCTAATGGTCACGAAGACACTGGACAGTGTGACAAAGTTGGTTGGTTGAGCGGAAGCGTTTCCGATAAGACATTGGGACAGGGTATTTGTAACTTGCCTTAAAAACCACGTTGGACGAATTTTTCCACCCTTGGATTAAAATCCAACGGTCGCCGTTCGTCTTCCCCTCATCTCGTCCCCTTCCTCCAGCCGCCCGATGCCCCAAGCCGCCATCTCCAACAGCTTGCCGCCGGCTATAACCCCCACCCCCACCCCATCCCCAACAACTCCTCTTCTCGGGTGCCAAAAGCCCACCACAAAACCTGAACCGTCAACCTCGGATACCCCCGCCCTCTCTCGACTGGGGACGCCACTATGTCTCGTCCCCAACTCTGGGTCGCTCATGGCGACCTCGTCTCTAGCCAGAAATTGACTGACGCGAATTGGAAATTCAAGCAAACTTGCCAATAGCAAACATGGAACATAATACATGATTCAACACGGGAATGTCTTCAAACAACACAAATTGTAATGACAAAGATTACACTGAAAACCATCCATATATGATACAACTACCCACCTTAGTGGTGGCCGTTGGTTGGGCGATCAGACGACGATGTCCCGTCGGCCCTGGTAGCAGTGTTGGCCATGACGACCGAGTACAAGAGATGCCCTGCCTGCCGTTCCACCTCTTCCTTCACCACCTGCCGCATCGCCGCCATCAGCCGCACGTCAGCGTCCCCCACGCCCACCGGTGGTGGTATCTTTTCCTTTTCCTTTGCCTTTGCCTTCTCCAACACCCCGTCCGCGGCCATCTGGGGCAGGCCCAGGGTCAGCGTCAGCGACGGCATTGTCGGCGGGTCATTGATGACAGCAGTACCCGCTCCATGCACGGCGGCCGGCGGCATCCCGTTCATCACCATGACATGTTCCTGTTGTTGCGTCTTGGCTCTCGCGGCCGATCCGGACGAGGAGCGGGAGGATGCGGCAGCACGTGCGGCAGCAGCGGCGGCCATGGCCCTGGCGCGGCGCTGGCACCTGCGAAGGTTGGAGTTCCAGTGGTTCTTGACGGAGTTGTCGGTGCGGCCGGGGAGGAGGCGCGCGATGTCGGCCCACTTGTTGCCGTAGCGCGCCTGGGCGGCGATGATGAGTGCGTCCTCCTGCGCCGTGAAGGGGCGGTGTTGCACATCTGGGCTAAGTTGGTTGCACCACCGCAACCGGCACGACTTGCCCGTGCGCCCGGGGACGCCGGCGCTGATCACGCTCCACCGCCGCGCGCCATGCTGCCGGACGAGTGCCACCAGCAGCGCGTCCTCCTCAGGGCTCCACGACCCCGTCTTGATCGGCGCCGGCACCTCCATGACGTCAGTGCCGTCAGTGCGGCCGTCTCCGACGCAAGCAACGGCTGGAATCATCTGTCGAACCGAGGAGTGGTGGTGACTGGTGAGGAGCGGCGCGGTGCCAAGCTGGCTATATAGAGTGTGTGTGCGTGGTCACTAGTGTAAGTGTGTGTTATGGTGTGTGGTCTGTTGCGGGCTTTGTTGTCTGCATTGCAGGTGGCTAGGGCGTCGACGTGGATGGCTATAAAGAAAGAAAGACATTTGTTTCTTTCGTCGCGCCGCGACAAGCAAAGATGCACGCCAGAGTGCTGTAAAGGTGTCACTGCAAGCGAAAACGGACATATAAGGTTGAAACGGATGGACATGCATGCCAACCCAGTAGCACAGCATATGATCCATCTGTCGAATCTAATGTAGTGATGATTTGGATTGGGGTAGGGATGAAAGCAGTGGCCTTCTTATCCCGTGTGAAACTCCACCTAATGTTCACCACTAGCTGTAAAATTAAGACTAATCTTCTAATTTGGAATTATCCGGGAGCCTGTCCCACTTGCATCATTGATTTGGATGCCCATATGAAGAAGAATGAGCCCTCTCCCACACACTATCTTATTGTTTCCTTTTATTTCGGTGTTGATAGATCATCAACCGTGGTGAGAATCATATTCCTAATAGGTTTATTATGATTCTAAAAGAACATGTTGCTTATATGGAAATGCAAAAAGTTTATAAAACGTAGGAGCAAGTTCAACCTACTCGACAAAAAATAAAAAAAAATAGTGCTCAGATGTATTAATTAACCAAACATTAAAATTAAACGTGCTCCATGAGTGTGTGTTGTGTTGCATGGTCTGTTGCGGGCGTTGTTGTCTGCATTGCAGGTTGCTGGGGCGCCAATGTGGATGGATAAAGAGAAAGAAAGGTGTTTGTTTCTTTTGTCGCGCCGCGACAAGCAACGGACGAATGCCAAGGTGTGGTGAAGGCATCCCTGCGAGTGGAAACGGACGTTCAAGCTCGAAACCGATGGACGTGCATGCCAACCCAGCAGCAGAGCATATGGCCCATATATCTAATCTAACATAGTAATGCTTTAATTTAATTTTGAGTATGGATACAAGCGGCGGCCACTTATCCCGTGTGAAACTCGTCCTTCAGTTCACCACTAGCTATAAAATTAACACTAAGCTTGTATTCTGGAATTGTCGGCAAGCCCATCCCACTTTGTATCCTTGATTTGGGGACCCATATGTAAAAGAGTGAGCCCTCTTTGTCGGATTACGGGCTCCGCAAACCCAAGAAGTTCGAACACAGGGGCGTGAACGAAGATCTCTCCCACTCACGTCTACCTAGCGTCTCGCCCTCGCCCAGTGAAGAGATTCAAGCAAACAACAAGTGAAGCACGCAAGAGTTTACCTAGGTTCAAGCCACCTTGTGGTGTAAAACCCTACTTCCTGCTTTGGTGGATTGGCCTCGGGAAGGCTAGAATATGAACTAGTACAGTGGTTCCTGAGCTCAGGAGGAGAGCTCAGGAGGGCCGGGAGGCAAGAGTTCTTGCTCCTTTGCGTGGAGGCCGAGTTTATGGATCTGCTTGACATGTCCCTCATAGTGGGGATCCTAGCTACTTATATAGGCAGCCAGGGTCCTCTTCCCCCGAAATGTTTAGGCGGGAAGGGATCCCACAACGGCCATTTCGAGCGGGAACACAAGGACGTTCCTACCCTGACAAAAGTAGTCTTCGCTTGCAAAAGGATCAGGCGGTGACGCGGTGGTGGGCTCAGTGGTGACATCCTCCATGTCGTCCTTGTGGTCTTCGGTCTTGTTGCACCAATGGGGAAACCTTTGTCCCGCTCCTCGGGAACCTGCGCCTGCGCTGCCTCCTTTGCACCGAAACAGCAACTGCGCCACTAGCGGGCGCTGGCACCCGCTGGCGCCGTGCATTACTGCTCACGTCACTGCCTCTTCCTTAGGCAGGCTTGGTCTTGGATTTTCCGCCCTTCCGGAGCACCTTGCCGAGGCCGCTCCTGAGGGGGTCTTGACGTTGTTCCCCTTGCGAAGTCTAGCCCCCTCGTGAGGGTCTTGGGCAGCTGGTCGATCAGCTGGGCCGTACCAGGCCGTGGTAGGAGCGCGTTGCAGCCCACACACAGGCAAGTCTGGGTACCGTGGTTCCCAGGACACCGACAGTATCCCCCGGGCCCAAGGCGCATGCGGAGTTGGCTTTGAGGCAAAGCCTTAGTCGAGGATGAAGCGTCGCGGGCCCCAAAAAGGTTGCAAGCCAGGCTGGCGCGTGACGGTTGGATGGGACGTGGCGACTCCGCTCCCCACGCAATCTTGGTAATCATGTGACTTGACAACTCCCCAGCGCAGACGGCGGGGCTATTATGGTTGCGATGCCAGTAACGAGCGGTTGGGCTCCTCCGCCCTATAAATGGGACTACGGGGGAACCCCCAAGCCATCTTCAAGCCAGCGTCGTCTTCTTCATTGCTTGTTCCCCGCTCTCCCTCTTGCTACGAGATCTCCATGGCGCCAACGAGGAAGTCGTCCGTCGCGGAGAAAGGGAAGGCCCCGAAGGATCTGGCCCCGCTGCCGCTGAAGAGGGGCCGCGGGTGTCCCCGCAAGCATGCCGCTGCGCCCACAGCGACTCCTCGGGGAAGCGGGCGCGGCCTTCCGGGTCCTGGCACCGCCACTGGTGAGAGGCGCAGTGTGTCTTCCCGCGGTGAAGGTGGTCGTGGCCGTGGCGGGAGCGGAGGCGCGAGGTGGCACATGGCAGTCGCGCGTCCTCCGCTCCCGCAGCTCCACTCCTTCGACGTATCTTCGGAGTTCGTGGTGTGGGCGGAGAAGCATGTTGGCTCATGGTTGTAGCTTCCCCGCTCGTTCAGCAACGTGCTACCGGCCGAAGGCCCCGGCGGCGTCTGGCTACAGACTAACGGTTGCTGCAGTGCTGCGTCATGGGTGGAGGTTGATGTGGCTCCCTCGGGCGACGTATTCCTGGAGCGCGGCTAGCAATCGTTGACACGCACGCGCCGGCTGCAGGGGAGGTGTACGCTCCACATCAGGTACGATGGCGCCTCCACGCTGTTTGTCGGGGTCTTCTCGGAGGAAGGGAGGCGCCTTGGGTGTTGTCCCGAGGCCGATGATGAAGAGGACGGCGGGGACGGCGTCCGGAGGAGCAGCTCCTCCTTCGGAGACGATCTTAGTCCTGGGGGGTGCCGCAGGTCCCCCCCTCTATGGCAGCAGCAGCTCCTCTAGCAGCGGCGGCTACGACGAGCCACCACGCTGCCGAGCTCGGCCCGGCGAGGGGAGGGGGTTGCTGCGCCACTGTGACTCGGTGAAGCCGGAGGAACTGGGAGACTCCGACTGAGCGGGAGCGGCCTCTGCTTCTTCTCCTTCTTTTCCTTCATGTCCTTCCTGTGTCAAAATTTTAAGTTGCCTCGAGAAGACGTGTAATGGACTGTGATATATGTATGAAGCGAGAACTTGTTGTCATGTTTTTGGTCTTGGTGAGATTACTTAGCTTTATGCGTCGCGACGTCTTGAGGCGGAGTGCTCCTGACTCTTTGGTGTCATGAGCCCCCATCGGGTCGTGAGGACGGCCGAATCCAGAGAGCTCGTGCAGCCCCCGAGCATGGGTGAGCCCCTGAGAGCTGCTGAGAGCACCGAGCGCGGGTTAAAGCACCAAAGCCTGAGCCGGCTCGGTAGGAGAGATTACGCGGACTGAGAAGCCCGATGCCAGAGCCTAAGCAGGCTTGGCCAGGGGAGGTCACGAGGCCGTGGCAGGCGAAGGCCGGTGACTGATCGTGCACCAGCCCCCACGCGCGAGGCGCGCGAAGAAGCGGGTGGCGCAGCCCTTTCTTAACAAACTGAACTTAAAACCGGCGAGAAAGATCCCAATCAAGACTTTCAACCAAATGCAAGAAATGCGAGAAACACGAGAACTTCATAGCACGGGGTAGAGGAAGGGCTGATAGCCAAGGAAGTAGAAAAGGCTGACAGCCAAACACCAAGCCAAAAAAGGAAAAAGGTCGCGTCCGACCCCTACACTACGTCTTCTTCCCAACGTGGAGCTAAGGACTGCCATTGGGGCGTGGGTGGGAGCCCCGTCTGAGGGCCTGTAGGCAACGCATAGGAGACTCCGAGATGTGTACATCCCCAACTCATTATTACGTGAGAGTGTCACGAGCGGAGACCTTCATGGGCATGGAGCCTTGATTACGGATAGAACCTCCTGGGGTGTTCAATGTTCCAGGAATTCTGGATAGGTATCCCATCCTGCGTCTCCAGGCGCACAGCACCGGGCCTAGAGACACGGGCGATTCTGAACGGGCCCTCCCACATGGGGAGAGCTTCTGTAACCCCTCTCTGGAGAGGACCCACCTCAGGACCAAGTCACCAACTTCAAGTGTTCTTGCGCGGACGCCGCGGTAGTGGTACCGCCGCAGCGCCTGCTGATATCGCGCTGCCCTAAGGGCAGCTCGGCGGCGGCCCTCCTCGCCGAGCACGAGGTCCATCCGCCAGGCGGCGTCCTGGCATTCCTCATTGAAAGCCAAGACCCGTGGGGAGCGATGCTTGACCTCGTGAGGGAGGACCGCCTCCGCCCCATAGACGAGAAAGAAAGGAGTCTCCCCCATGGGTTTGGTGGCAGTGGTTCGGATTGACCACAGCACGGACTGGAGCTCATCGATCCAGCCCCTGCAGCAAGCCTCAAGCTTCTTCTTAAAGTTGCGTGTCTTGAGGCCACACAAGACTTCCGCGTTGGCGCGTTCGGCCTGACCGTTTCTCCTCGGGTGGACCTCTGAGGCGTAGCAGATCTGTGTTCCAAGGTTAGCACAATATGACCTGAAGAGATTGCTTGTGAACTGCGAACCATTATCCGTGATGATGCGGTTGGGTGCCCCGAATCGCCTCACGAGGCCCTGGATGAGCTTGATAGTCGACCCGGCTGGGATCGCGTGAACGGGCTCCACCTCTGCCCACTAGGTGAACTTGTCGATGGCGACGTACAGGAAGCGGTAGCCCCCTGATGCCCGGGGAAATGGACCCAGCATGTCCAATCCCTAGTGCCACAAAGGGCCAGGAGAGCAGGATCATCTGGAGGCGCTGCGCCAGTTGGTGGATCTGCTTGGCGTAAAACTGGCACGCCTCGCAAGCCCGCACAAGCTCCGTGGCGTCGTTGAGCGCCGTGGGCCAGTAGAAGCCGCTGTGGAAGGCCTTGCCTATGAGGGTGCGAGACGACGAGTGATGACCGCAGTCTCCACCATGGATGTCAGCCAACAGCTTGCGCCCTTGCTTCCTCGAGATGCATTTTAGTGAGACGTCGTTGGGGCGCCTCTTGTAGAGTTTGCCGTCTTGGATGAAGTAAGCTCAGGCTTGTCGGGCCACGCGCTCTGCGTCTTCTTCCTTGTCTGGCAGGGTGTCATGTTGCAGGTACATCTTGAGCTCTTGGGTCCAGCAACCCTCCTCGGGCTCCGTGGCGAGCAGCAGGCGGTCTCCGGAGGTAGGTCCGCAGGGCGGGGCGCCATTTGTAGGCGCCGCAGGTAACCCCTGCTGAGGGGATGCCGGCCCATGAACTCGCGGTGCTGCCGATGGTTTGAGTAGCCGCTCCTCGAAGAGGCCTGGCCTCTGAGGCTCTCGCTTCGAGGCTCGTTTGGCGATGTCATCTGCTTCCTTGTTGGTGCCTCTCGGTACGTGCTACACCTCCTGTCCTTGGAATCGCTTCTCCATCTTACGCACCTCCTCCAGATATGCCTCCATGTGCTCGTCCTTGGGCTTGTATTTCTTGTTGGAGAAGTTGACGAGGAGCTACGAGTCACCCCTGATGGTGAGACGCTTCATGTTGTTGGAGAAGTTGACGAGGAGCTGCGGCCTTGAGCCTAGAAATTAGGCCCTCGTACTCTGCGATGTTGTTGGAGACCTTCTCGCCCTGCTGGAAGCAAAGCTGCACGGCGTAGTACAACTTGTCCTAAGCGGGAGATACTAACACAGCGCCAGCCCCCGCGCCAAGGCAAGAGAAGGCGCCATCGAAGTATACCACCCATCCGTCCGGGGCTCGACCGCGGGTGCCTTGGAAGTTGGCGATAAAGCGCTCACGAAGCTCCTCCCAGGAGGAGATGGATCCCGCGGGGAGGTTCAGGAGCCAGGAGCGTGCGCCATCCTTGAGAGCCATGGGGAACCAGTTCGCCATGACCTGCTCAGTGCCGTTGGATGCCTTGATGCTCAGCTCGTAGAGTTGGAGGAACTCTGTGGGGTCGGTGGATCCTGATGCTCAGCTCGCAGGCTGCTGATGGATCGGCCCGCGGCGGACCAGCGAGGACGACGCCGCGGCCGACGAGGGTGAAGGCGTCGCCCTGCGACCATCGCGTCGCACGGACAACGGCAGCGACGAGTCCTGATGCTCATGGACGGCCGGGTCGGTGGAGGCGTTGCCGACCGGCGAGTTGGGGCGGGGCGGCGCACCGTTGCCCGCGGGCGCCGTCTGAGCGACATTCGCGGCATGAGCGCGGCGTGTGTCCACCATGGGTGTGGAGCAAAGTCTGCGACAAGAATGGGACGAGGTCGTCAGAGAGGCGAGATCTTGACACGCCCCCTACCTGGCGCGCCAAATGTCGGATTACGGGCTCCGCAAACACAAGAACTTCGAACACACGGGCGTGAACAAAGATCTCTCCCACTCACGTCTACATAGCGTCTCGCCCTCGCCCAGTGAAGAGATTCAAGCAAACAACAAGTGAAGCACGCAAGAGTTTACCCAGGTTCAGGCCACCATGTGGTGTAAAACCCTACTTCCTGCTTTGGTGGATTGGCCTGAGGGGGGCTAGAATATGAACTAGTACAGTGGTTCCTGAGCTCAGGAGGAGAGCTCAGAAGGGCCGGGAGGCAAGAGTTCTTGCTCCTTTGCATGGAGGCCGAGTTTATGGATCTGCTTGAGCTGTCCCTCATAGTGGGGATCCTAGCTACTTATATAGGCGGCCAGGGTCCTCTTCCCCTGAAATGTTTAGGCGGAAAGGGATCCCACAACGGCCATTTAGAGCGGGAACACAAGGACGTTCCTACCCTGACAAAAGTAGTCTTCGCCTACAAAAGGATCAGCCGGTGACGCGGTGGTGGGCTCGGTGGTGACATCCTCCCTGTCGTCCTTGCGGTCTTCGGTCTTGTTGCACCAATGGGGAAACCTTTGTCCTGCTCCTCGGGAACATGCGCCTGCGCTGCCTCCTTTGCACCAAAATGGCAAATGCACAGCTGGCGGGCACTGGCACACGCTGGCGCGGTGCGTCACTGCTCACGTCACTGCCTCCTCCAGAGGCAGGCTTGGTCTTGGATTCGCGGCCCCTCCGGAGCACCTTGCCGAGGCCGCTCCTGAGGGGGTCTTGACGTTATTCTCCTCGCAAGGTCTAGCCCCCTCGCGAGGGTCTTGGGCAGCTGGTCGATCAGCTGGGCCGTACCAGGCCGTGGCAGGAGCGTGCTGCGGCCCGCAGACAGGCAAGTCTGGGTACCCTGGTTCCTAGGATGCCGACACTCTTCCTCTCACTATCTTATTGTTTCCTTTTATTTTGGTCTTGGTACATCATGAAGCATGGCGAGAATCATATTTCCAACACATTGTGATGTTGATTATATGGTTCTAAAAATCATGTTAATTTCAAGGAGATGCAACAAAGGTAGCAAAATGTAGGAGCAACTTCAACCCACTCCACAAAAAATATAACAAAAGGGTGCTTAGACGTATTAGCCAAACCAACAGTAAAAGTGAACGTGATCCATGAGTGGGTGTTGTGTTGCATGGTCTGTTACGTGCGTTGTTGTCTGCATTGCAGATGGCTGGGGCCCCGAGGTGGATGGCTAGAGAGAAAGGAACGTGCCTGTGTGACAAGCAACATATGCACACCAGGGTGCAATGAGGCTATCACTGCGAGCAAAAACAGACGTACATCATTGAAAAGGACGTTGCATGAAAACCCAACAGTAGATTATATGATCCATCTGTCTAATCTAATGTAGCAATACTTTAATTTAATTTGGAGTAGGGGATGCAAGCCGTGGCCCGCTTATCCCTTGTGAAACTCCTCCTTTTAGTTCACCACTAGCTTTGAAATGAACACTAAGCTTGTATTGTGGAATTGTCCGCGAGCCCTTCCCGTTTGCTTTCTTGATTTGGGGGCCCATATGTAGAAGAATGAGCCATCTGACGCACACTATAAACTTTGTTTTTCCCACTGTAGCTTTTGATAATGTTGCTTATTGTGATAGCCTGGCTTATTAGGGATGATAGACGACTCGTATCAATAAGGAATTCCTTCTTTTCCGGAAGCCCATTCGAACAGAACTCCAAAGTTAAGCGTGCTCAGCTTGGAGTAATTTCAGGATGGGTGACCAACCGGAAAGTTGCTCCCGGGTCTACACGAGTGAGGACAAAGTGCACAGAAAAGAATAGTATTGATATGTGGAGCCAATCTAGATCCTGCCAGGAGTAACGACCATCGGCGGGTGTGTTTGGGGCGTTACAAGTTGTTATCAGAGCCGACTCTCGCGGTTACACAAATGTTTGCGGACAGGTGCGCGGTCATGTTATGCATGACATTTGTGACCCGTCATGGCACACGGCATGGCACATGTGCCGGACTGGATGCACAGACGTATGTGCCAAGACGGAATGCTCATGTGGCCAGACGAGGACGTTGGTTCCTCTGAGTGGGGGTGTATGTGATAGCCTGGCTTATTAGGGATGATAGACTACTCATATCAATAAGGAATTCCTTCTTTTCCGGAAGCCTATTCATACAGAACTCCAAAGTTAAGCGTGCTCAGCTTGGAGTAATTTCAATATGGGTGGTCGACCAGGAAGTTTCTCCCTGGTGTGCACGACTGAGAACAAAGTGCGCAGAAAAGACTAGTATTGATCTGTGGGGCCGGTCTAGATCGCGCCAGGAGTAACGACCACCGGTGGGTGTGTCCGGGGTGTTACACTTATGCCACTCTAGAATTTGACATCTCACTTTTGCCACTCTTGGCTTTTGAAAATACAGCACAAATGTTATTTTGTGGCAAAAGCAAAAAAAATAGAGTGGCAACTGTGATACATTATTAAAAGTTAAGAGTGGAAAAGATGAAAAAATTATTGCTTTTGCCATGGAATGGCATTTGTGATATATTATTGCTAAGAGTGGCAAAAGTGTGATGTCAAATTTTAGGGTGGCATAACCAAAGTGGGCAAAATAATCCCTATCTTCTTATTTTCTTTTATTTTGGTGTTACCGTAGATCATCAACAATGACCAGAATCGTATTCCCAACATATTTATTACATGGTTCTAAAAGGCATGTTGATTATATGGAGATGCAACAAGGTTACAAAATGTAGGGGTGCCTTCAACCCACTCAACAAAAAAATTAACAACAAAGTACTCAGATGTATTAACCAAACCAATAGTAAAAACAAAAATGAAAACCCAAAAAACATTAAAGTCACTAAGGGACAACCATCTTATTCCTCTCGAACAGGTCGATCACCTGTCGTCGCAAACTGCTTCAACAACGGATCCATCCTGACATTGTTAATTACGGAGGAAAAGTCATCAAGACCAAAATTCTACCGAACCCATCGCCTTAGAGAAGAAGTCATCAAAATCGAAAGAGGCGCATATCCAAGGGTTCACTACACATTAGAGGGTGATCCAACGAGATGGAGCTGAGGCCGGAGGTCCCAACTGTGAAGGTAAGATGATAGGGGATAGCCGTGTAGCTGGCCTGATCTTCACGACTAGAGGTGGATTTCAGGAAAATCACGAAGAACACAAGGAAACAAACATAAGAGAAATCAGTCATGACTAGATCCACACCAAGATACACAAATCAGAAGGACAAAGTGATACATCTCAAGCATTCAACAACAACAACAACAACAACAACAACAACAGCAACAACAGCAACAACAACAACAACAACAACAACAACAACAACAACAACAACAACAACAACAGCAGCAACAACAGCAACAACAACAGCAACAGCAACAGCAACAGCAACAACAACAGCAACAACAACAACAACAAACATAAAAGTAGCTAGGGGAAAGTTCATCCCCGTATCCAAGAGGAAATTGAGGTCTTGAGATGTAGTCTTTTCAAATCTCATGGAGAGATGTGGTCTTGATAATCCTAGGGATTCTTATCCACTTGTGGAAGTTTTGAACCTCTTGGAGGAGGTAAGATGAGAAAAACACTCACAAGATCTTAGTTCTAACTTTGCTAACCCTAAAACTTAGGAGAGGTGTGAAATATCTCTACTAATAAAGGGGAGCTGGTGTGTTTGCTTCCTCGTAGGGGTTTCCTCCCTCTTTCAACCCTATGATGGGTTTTTTTCCTCCACGCTCCCTTGGTTTGGGATAATCTAAACCATATCTAGACTTTGTTTTCCTTGTCCTACTTGAAACAATGTCTTGCATTAACTCAATCAAATCTTATCAAAACCATGTCCTGCATTAACTCAAATCAAATCTTACCAAGCCTCCACTAAATCAAAATTCTCCCTTCATTCCCCTACCCATACCCAAATCAAATCAAATATTACCAAAACCTCAACTAAATCGAAACTTTTCCTACTTTTCTCTACCCATACTCAAATCAAATTAAATCTTACCAAAATCTAATATGGTGGGTGTAAGGAACATGTAGGACACGATTAGTGTTGAATCACTGGAATATATATGCCCTAGTTGCAACACACAAGCATTTAGCTAGTATAGTCTAGGTCCAAAGGGGTATGGGGAAGGTGAGTTACATGGGCTCTAGCCTGAACCAGTATGCAAACCGAGCCACCAGAAAGTCTATCCGGATCCACCAGACTGGCCGGTAGTGCAGTCTATGGAAACACCAGTCTGGTTGGTCCAAAGGTTGGGATTGAGGTGCTAGATCAGACCAGACAGACTGGTCGTGCCAAAGGCTAGGATCGAGGTGCCAGCATGTCTGCTCCAAAAGGTTGAGGCTGTGGAACTCTTGCTCACTGGACTATCCGGGCAAGCAGGTAATGGAAATTATGCATCATTTTCCTCCTCCTCCTCTTCTTTGAGTTTCCTCTTTTCGCTTGGAACTTGTGCATCCTTCCTCGCTACTCTGGGGTTCATGTCGTCATACCTATGCCTGCATAGCATTGTGGCTTGAGGTAGAAACCATGTCCCATACAAATTCATAGGAAGAACAAGTAAGAGAGGTGCCGCTTCGGTTTGAATGGCACGTGCACAAGAAATTGCCAATGGTCCACTAGGAGGGTGTGCGATTGATGATGGGGTCATGGTGATGTCCATGGGGCGATCAAGATCATCCCCCCTTCTCCTTGAGGAAGATTCATCTGTAGATCAAGATCCTCATGGTTAGTGACGTTGAAGGTTCGCTCACATTGTACTTGTTCAATGGTATGTCAGACTTGTAAGTATTTTTGTTGATCTGTTGCAGTACTTGTCCATCGGCTTAGTTTAGATCATGCATCCACTATATTTATGTCTTTTCACATCATGCTACCTCCCTGTGTTGCAGCTTCAAATTCATCAAGAGTCACTAGCTGCCATTTCCGAGCCGAAGGAACCACATTTGATTCCAACGAAGCTTGAGGCGACTGTTGCACGTATTTTTTGTTGGGGAATGTAGTATTTCAAAAACAAATCCTACGATCACGCAAGATCTATCTAGGAGAAGCATAGCAATGAGCGGGGAGAGTGTGTCTGCATACCCTCGTAGACCGAAAGCGGAAATGTTTAGTAACGCGGCTGATGTAGTCGAACGTCTTCATGATCGAACCGATCCAAGCACCGAACGTATGGCACCTCCGCGTTCAGCACACGTTCAGCTCGATGGCGTCCCACGAACTTTTGATCCAGTTGAGGTCGAGGAAGAGTTGCGTCAGCACGACGGCATGGTTACGGTGATGATAGAGTTACCGACGCAGGGCGTTGATACGTCCAAAACGTATCTATAATTTCTGCTTGCTCCATGCCTCTTTTGGGTGATATTGCTATGATATTTATACACTTCCATACACTTTTGATCATATTTGGACTAACCTATTAACTCAGTGCACCCCAGTGCCAGTTTCTGTTTTCAGCTGTTTTTGTATTTCAGATTTTCCCATTACGAGAACTGCCAGAAAAATCCCGGAAAAATTATATAAAAAATCAGCGTTCCAGAAGCTTCCAGGCACCCGAAGTAGAGCCGGAGGGGGGCCACCAGGGCTCCAGGCGCCCTGGTGGCGCGGTCCCCCTCCTGGCCGCGCCGGGGGGGGCGCCTGGGCCCCCGAGGCCTCCGCTGATGCCCCCCTTTGGCATATATTTATATCGTGTCCCGAAACCCTCGAGACGGGAACCCTTTTTCGCGATCTCATCTCTGTTCCGCCGCCGACGCACTTCCAAGATCGGGAGCACCAGGAGAACTCTTCCCGGCACCCTGCCGGAGGGGAGGATCACCACCGGGAGCCTCTCCACCACCATGGACGCCTCCCAGATGAGTTGTGAGTAGTCTCCCTTGGACCATGGGTCCATGACCAGTAGCTATGTGATGTTCTCCTCCCCTTCTTGTGCTTCACTAATTAGACCTCGTGAGCTGCCCTACATGATCGAGGCACATATGTAATCCTTATGCTGTTGCTATGATGAGTTTGCTGGGATCCGATGGATTGTGAGATTATGTTCAGATTGTGTTTGAGTAATATATTTGATCTACCTCTTTTATATTTATGTTCGTAAGTAATTCTTGCATGTTCTCCGTTGTTATTTATTGCTTTGGCCAAGTAGTAGGTAGTAACTCCAAGAGGGAACGTTATGCTTGATTGTGGGTTCATGCCCCTCGATGACTAGCTTGAGTGACAGAAACATGAGTCTAGGGGATGTGCTGTTGCCACAAGGGGGAAAACAACAGTGCTTGTGCCCGCGGGTGCAAGGATTGTTTACTTTACGCAAAGTTCTTTTAATGCAGTTGTCTGTTGCTTTGAGTTTACACTATGGGTGGGACTCGCAACTTAATACCAGCGAGATGTTCTGGATAGATATCTCAAGGTGGATGATTAGTAGTAGATGCAGATGGATTTCGGTCTACTTGCCTTGGCGTACCGCCCATGCTTTGAACCTCTACCTTTCTTGCAACATAGTTAGCATTGGTTTGCGCACATAATTCTATCAATTGCCCAGCTGTAATTTGTTTACCTCACATAGCTGTTTTATCGTCTTTTGGGAGAGAGACATCACTAGTGAACATCATGGGACCCCGGTCCATATTACCATCACTGATCACATCCGCTACTTACTTTCTGCTTTTACTTACTATTTGCAGCAAAACCTATCACTATTATCACTTGCGTTTGATCCTTTGTAAACGACAAGGCCGGAGGGATTGACAACCTCTCTGTACTCGTTGGGAGCAAAGTTATTTGTATCTGTGTGCAGGTCCATGTTGATTGCTAATATCTGGCGCCGTTAGCAGTTGACACCTTCTTGTTGAAACTGGGAGTCTCAGGGGAAATCGATCCTTGGTATCTTTGCCAAGGGAAAACTTCCGCTACACTGCATCTCAAACCTTCCACTTGGGGTAACCAACGAGGGGCGAGAAGCCATCAAGCAAAGTTTTCTGGCGCCGTTGCCGGGGACTCCACTCTTCAAGATATGTGAGTTGCACGCTATGTTTTACCTTTGCTTTTTAGTCTTGTTATTTTACCTTTCAGTTTTTTTTGCTTTAGTATCTTTTATCGAAAATCAATAAAATAGTTATCTTGCTTGCTTGCTACTATGAGTTCCACCAAAAACACTAAATGGGAGGAGTACACCCCTTCTTCCATTACGCCAATCACCACTGTCGGGATCTACAAAAGTAATAAACCTTGTGATTATGTTAGTCTTGATGGAGAGTTATGCCCATGGCATGGTCTTCCAGGAAAAGAGTATGAGCCTCAGTTTAAAGTTGCTCCTATGCTTCCCCAAACTTGGGAAGACGTTCAAACTCTTATAATAGAGAGCAATTCTAACAAAGAAGATGACACTACAATTCTGCCCAATAATGATAAAATGGATTTTGATAATTGTAGTATCTCAGAAGTTGTCACCTTTCTACAAAGAATGGCTAAAGATCCCCACACTAGCACGCTTAACCTTGCCTTCATAGAGCATATCACTAATGCTCTCATCAAAGCTAGGGAGGATAAACTTAGAGTAGAAGCCTCCATACCTAGAAAGCTAGAAGATGGTTGGGATCCTATGATAAAAAGTAAGTTGAATAACTTCTCTTGCTATGCTTTATGTGATGTTGTAGCTAGTACCTCCATTATGCCCAAAAGACTATATGATATGCTTAAACTGAAACCTTTTGATTCTTGTTCTTTTGGTGTTCGTCTTGTTGATTCTTCCATAAAGAAACCTTAGGGGAGGATCGACGATGTTCTTATCATTGTCAATGACAATTATGTTCCCGTTGATTTTACTATTATGGATATTGAATGTGAACCTTCTTGTCCAATTATTTTGGGACGTCCGTTTCTACGCACCGTTGGTGCTATCATTGACATGAAAGAGGGGAATATAAAATTCCAATTTCCTCTCAATAAAGGGATGGAACATTTCCCTAGAAAGAAGATTAAGTTACCTTTTGAGTCCGTTGTACGGGCTAGCTATTCTTTTACTCTTGATAAAACTTGATCTTTTTGCATTATGCCTAGCTTAAAGGCATAAAAGAAAGCGCTTTTGGGAGGCAGCCCACATGAATAAATTTTATTTTGCTTTTGTTGTGTCTTGATGTTGTTACTACAGTAGCATCATCATTGTATCTTTACTTTTCAATTTTGTGCCAAGTGTAGCCTCTGATTGCAAGAAAGTTCAAAAGTTGTGACGTGCTGTCCAGGAAACAGATTCTGTCCTTGGGTAGAAAAATTCGTATAAAATCACCAGATCATCTTTTTGGTCTGAATTTTTTCGACAGCGTGCTCTATACAATTGTCTTTCGTGCGTCTGTTCTGAGTTTTTTTATTAGAGTTGCAGAAGTGCCCCGAAAAAATCATTTACTACCTGCTGTTCTGTTTTTCACACATTCTATCCTGTTTTGCCTTTCCTTCATTTTGCAAACCTAGAGCTTGCTTTTTCTTTGCAAAAACCTTTTGGCAATCTTGAGAAACAGTAGACCTTCAAGAATATCCTTATTTCCAGCAAGGAACAATTATTTTATTATGGGTACTAACCTCGCTAATCAGATTATGATGAGTTATGTATGAAGGGAGTTTTCAAGTGTGCAAGGGAATATGATAAAAAGATTCAGGAGTGTCAAACGCTCAAGCTTGGGGATGCCCCCATGCACCCCCAAGAAATATTCAAGGAGACTCAAGCTTCTAAGCTTGGGGATGCCCCCGTGCATCCCCTTCTCCATCAACATTATCAGTTCGTCTTTCGTTCCACTATATTTTTATCACTTCATGTGTTATGTGCTATGCTTGGAGCATCTTGCTTTTAGTTTCCTTTTTAGTTTTGTTTAGCTTTTCATAACGAATCGGAACTCAGCTTTCTTTGTGTGGGAGAGAAACACGCTCCACTCTACCTAGAACATAACATAGAATTTTCATGTCTATCTATGATGTGTGTGTTCTTTGTCTTTCAATAGCTACTATCATGTTCAGCTCTTAGTATTCATGCTTATCTTTTTAAAGAGCTTTTGTTTAGTTGGTTGCTTGAACTCTCTTTATTTATCATGCTTATCTTATTAAGAGAGTTTGCTTCTGTTGCATTGGTTGATATGTCTACGATAAAGATGCTACGTGCATAATGGTGCTTAGTAGTTCATGTTTTCTTATGGTTAGTCTCAAATAGCTGGGGGGGGGGGGTTCCCAATGTGTTATTGGAGTACCAACATGATTTGTTTGCCTATGATGTGGTATGGTTTAGTAATATCTTCCTTCGAGAATTTATTTTGATTGACTTGGTGTATGCTCACGCATATTTAAGACTGTAAAGAAAGTCTATCAAGCCTTGATGATCTTTTGTTTCTGAGTAGCGATATAACTTCCATGCCTGATTCAATGTTGCTTTGTCGCTCTGCATGATTATGACCATCATTGCTCTTTTAGTTGGTCGCTCCCAGTCTTTTGCTAACCTCCACCTGTACTAAGCGGACTACTGCTTGTGCATCCAAAATCCTTTAAACCAGTTATGCCATATGAGTCCACCATACCTTCCTATACATGGTATTTACCTGCCATTCCTAACGAAGACTTTCATGTACCATCTCGAAATTATTCAAAAAAAAATGCATTTCTGTTTTGTGCCTCTGTTTTAAGTCCATGAGGAAGTAGTAGTTAATTCATGATCTTTTTAAGTTGGACAAGCTTCACCCCGGGATTGCATGTCTAATGTGCAAACCCATAATACGAGAAGGAACTGGCATTGAGTGCGCCCGGCTCAAAATTAATATAACAAACAAACCCTCCTTCACGCTTTGTTCATGAGAAATCAGAAAACTTTGGCAGTGATAAACAAAGGAGATTAAGAGGATGTGATCGTCCTCATTCAGGAGCCGTTCCTCGAAACTTGTCCATCTCAAGAAGTGATTGAGTTGTCTGCTAGCATTCGTTGACGGAACATGCATAATCTAAAAAATAATTATTACCTCTGTTTTTAAAACCAAGAGCTCTCGTACATGCTTTGTCTTTGTTTCCGACTACGGGTTTTCAACCTTGCCAACAAAAGCCACGGTTCGAGAGTCTCCACCTTCTTTTAAAGCACCAACTACTGAGAGCATGATTGTCATTCTGAGTGTAATGTGCATTGTCCCAAAGTAGCATTGTCTTTTGCATGATTGTGATATCGTTTATTTTGAAATTATTGTATCTAGTCATCACTTAAACCTTGGAGGTGCCCCTGCATTTATGTTTTGCTTCACTAAAGGGGGCAAGCGAGATATCACTTTATCATATTTGCACACCATGTTTATTGCAAATCTATTTGATGTTTCAGTATCATGTTGTAAAACCTTCAGTTCTTTGTGATTTTCTCATGAGGCAACTTAATTACTACAGATTCATTGTCTGAGTAAGATTTTGTCATGTGACTATAAAAGAGTCCTATATGGTTAATAGCATGTCACCACAGAAATTATTTTTGTTATCATTTACCTACTCGAGGACGAGCAGGAATTAAGCTTGGGGATGTTGATACGTCCAAAACGTATCTATAATTTCTGCTTGCTCCATGCCTCTTTTGGGTGATATTGCTATGATATTTATACACTTCCATACACTTTTGATCATATTTGGACTAACCTATTAACTCAGTGCACCCCAGTGCCAGTTTCTGTTTTCTGCTGTTTTTGTATTTCAGATTTTCCCATTACGAGAACTGCCAGAAAAATCCCGGAAAAATTATATAAAAAATCAACGTTCCAGAAGCTTCCCGGCACCCGAAGTAGAGCCGGAGGGGGGCCACCAGGGCTCCAGGTGCCCTGGTGGCGCGGCCCCCCTCCTGGCCGCGCCGGGGGGGCGCCTGGGCCCCCCAGGCCTCCGCTGATGCCCCCCTTTGGCATATATTTATATCGTGTCCCGAAACCCTCGAGACGGGAACCCTTTTTCGCGATCTCATCTCTGTTCCGCCGCCGCCGCGCTTCCAAGATCGGGAGCACCAGGATAACTCTTCCCGGCACCCTGCCGGAGGGGAGGATCACCACCGGGAGCCTCTCCACCACCATGGACGCCTCCCGGATGAGTTGTGAGTAGTCTCCCTTGGACCATGGGTCCATGACCAGTAGCTATGTGATGTTCTCCTCCCCTTCTTGTGCTTCACTAATTAGACCTCGTGAGCTGCCCTACATGATCGAGGCACATATGTAATCCTTATGTTGTTGCTATGATGAGTTTGCTGGGATCCAATGGTGTCGGGGGAAACTGTCCGCCACGAACACCTATGGGACCGGAGCCCCTTGTCTGTGCGGTACGAGGGCGGAGGGAGCACAAAGAGCAGATCGAAGCAAACACGCGGGCAGTTTTACCCAGGTTCGGGCCGCACGGATGCGTAAAACCCTACTCCTGCTTGGTTGTGTATTGAGTTGAGTGCTCGGGAGCTTGAAGAAGCAGCTACACCGTGCGTGAGTGTAATCTAGGTTTCGAACCTCCCCCACGTTGTGCATGGGCCTCCTTTTATAGTGCAAGGGGTCACCGACAGGTGTCAACGTAGGAGAAAGGGGTAAAAATGTAAAAGAGGTGGTAGTTGTAACAGTGCGGGAACAGTGGAGCTACAGTACAGAACAGTGGTCTATACCTACTTTAACAGTGGGGGACAAGGGCATTTAATGCCCGTCGCCGTCGACCCCAAAAGCTCCCGCCTTAGCGTCTCCGTCCGCCACGGCGACGGATTTATCACCGTGGAGTGCCACCGTGTACCCCAGGCTGCACAGCCATCCGCCACGCGTCCCTGGATAGGCCCCAGGGTGACGCGTGGGCCGATGAGCTGGAGCGCGGGCACACAGCGCAGCCTTCCCGGCAAGCACCTTGCCGGGGCCTTGATCTTGCCGTGCCCGGGAACTTGCCGCTCCCCGGGCCCCTTGCCGGGGCGCGCATAGCGCCGAGGCGATGTCTTCTAGTCTTCCTGGCAAGCTCCTCTTGCCAGGGTCCTGTGTTAGTGGAACAGTCTTGAGCCTGGTACGGCCTTCCCGGCAAGCTCCTCTTGCCGGGGTCTCGGTCTTATGTCTTGTATACTTTGTTTTTGAATGGTTTGATAGGGGGCAGGAAGGTCTCCGGCGAGCACGCAGTAAACCTTGCCGCGGGAAGCTGCAACTGCCCGTGCACAAGTTGGGGTACTGGGGTACCCCTACCTTAGTACACCGACAGGAGCCCCCGGGCCTGGGCCACACACGGTGCCGAGCGCTGTTGGGCCAGGCCCAAAACAGTGCACGGGCACCCGCGGCCCGCGGCGCGCCGAATCCACTTCCATATCCGCCGCACCCCACGGTAACGGCACGCGTCGATTGCGGCGCCGTGGGATGGGACGTGCCCACGATCTCTTAATGGAAAGGGCGAAACGCCCCCCACTCCCCCATAAAAGCAGAGGTAGCAGGCGCGGTTCCCCTCCCTGTGCTCTCATTACGTCGTCTTCCACCTGCAAAAGATTCCTTCTTGCGCTCTGCCTCCACACCTCCGCCGCCGCCGAGCTCTTCGTCCCCTTCCTCCCGCCGCGTCCGCCATGGCCCCAAAGACCGACAAGGCGAAGACGGAGAAATCCAAGAAGGAGAAATCCGAGCAAGCGGCCAAGCTCATCGCTTACCGGAAGCGGCACGTCGTCTTCCCGCCGAAGCTCGGCGTGCAGGAACTCTGGAATAAGTACTACTTGTTCTGGTCCAAAGGAACCGATGCGCATCCCCGCACGCGAGCATACCCGGCCGCCGCCAAGGACAGCTATCCCGGCGGGTATCACTTCTTTGCTGCCTTTTTCCATTGTGGTCTCTGTCCTCCTTTTTCGAACTTCTTCTGTGATATCATGAACACATACGGCTTCCATCTGCTTGATTTCACCCCCAACGCCATTCTCACCATGGCTGTTTTCGCACATATGTGCGAAAACTTCATAGGAGTCCACCCCAACGTAGCCCTCTTTAGACACTTTTTCACTCCTAGAGCCGAGGCCGATGCCCCCCTCTCCGGAGGAATTTCTTGGGTCTTCCGTCTCAATAAGAAAGGGGCGTACTTGCCGGGGGAGCTCCGCGGCAAGTGGGAGGAATGGCGAGCGGAGTGGTGCTGGATTGTAGAAGACCAGCCGCAAGCCTTCACCGCGCCGCGCACAACGCCCATCGTGCGCGGCAGGGATTGGAGTGATCTAGATTCCGACGACGTCAAGCTCGACATCGCCCTCGTCCGGATTCTTCGTCTTCGGATGGCCAGGCTGTCAGTTGCCGAGGTGGGCGCGGATTTCCTCCGCCGGCGCATCGCCCCTCTCCAAGACCGGAAGAGGCCGGCCTGGGAGTACGGCGGCCCGGCAGACATCATGAGGCTGCGCCCCGGGCTTAATTTCAACTTCACCACTCTGGAGCTGCGCGGAATGGTACGGGAACTCTTCAAGTACGACCCGACGCACCCCGAGTGGTTCAGGACTCCCCGGGAAGTGGTGCCGCTCTGCAACAACGCCGCGAGGGACCGGATCCTTGCCATGATGCCGATGTGCGACTCGCATGGCTTGGACCGCTCGTGGATCGCCCCGAAGCCCATCGACGTCCTCAACTTCTACGACAACCTCGCCGAGGTGGCGAGTAACAAGGAGGACCTCAAGCTGCACACGCGGGACACCACCGACCAGGAAATCGCCTACATAGCTTCTCGGGCTGAGGAGGCCGCCGCAGCCGCGGCGGCAGGAGTCTTCGGGTTCTCGCCGGAGGAGGCGGAGGCCGAGGAGGCGTCCACCCAGGCGGAGGAGGCGGAGATCCGCCGGTTGCTGAACCTCCCACCCGACGCGCTCGCCGGGGTCCCCTCGTTGAGGCACTCCGGGATCCATGGGATCGCGACGGAGGCCGCGGCAATGGAGGGCACCGCCGGAGGGAGCAGAGGCGCCGCGAGGGGCGGAGGCGCCAAGGGAAAGAGGGCCGCAGTGCTGGACGCTGGGCCCAGCGAGCCGGCCGGGGCAGAGGAGGAGGAGGAGGAGGAGGCCGAAGACTCCGGCGGATCCACGGAGTTATACGCCGACGACCTCTCCTCGTCGGAGAGCTCCCCGCCCCCGGCAAGCCCGAAGCAGTCCCCGGCAAAGCGCCTCCGCAAGGCGGCGACGGGGGAGAGGGCGCAGGCGCCCCGGCAACAGCCACCTCGGCGGGCGGCTCCCCGGGGGAGTCAAGCCGCGCCAAGGCCGTCCGGCGCACCAGCCGCAGCGGAGGCGGCTCGTGCGCGGGCCACTACGGAGGCGCCCCGCAGGCCGGCAGCGAGCCGGCAGGGGTCTTCTCGGAGCGGAGCAACGGCTCCACCCGCTCCTCGGGCGCCGGCAGCCACAGGGGCTGGGTCTTCGCAGCCCCCAGCCCCGGTGAACACCAAGCGCGCGAGGGAGTCTTCACCTCCCGCCCCCCGCGCCGACGCGCCCACGGTGGAGTATGACTTCTCCGCCCTGAGCGAGGACGACGAGGAGGACCAGGAGTAAGAATCCGAGATTCTACATCTCCTTGATTTTTGTCTTGGACTTCTGTTGATGCTGACTCTGTTTACTGTTTTGATTTCAGGACCCTGGCCCATCGCGCAGCGAAGAAGGCCAAGGCGCCCGAGGCCGAGGTCGCGGAAGGCTCAGCGGCAGCGGCAACAGAGGGCGTGCCGGAGCCAAGCCTGCCGGACTCGAGCACTGCTCAGATGAGCAGCCCCCAGCGCAGCCCGCAGCGCAGCCCCCAGCGTAAGTCTGGGTTTTTCTCTTTTCGCTTGTCGGGGTACGCCTGAGGCTTTGATTTTTGTCTTCACGTGTTGACATCTCTTGTCTTGTTCCGTGCAGAGGAGGAGCCGCAGCGGGAAGAGCGCCCGGAGGCCACAGCTGAGGAGCCGCAGGCCCCACCATCCCCGCCAAGGCAGGACTCTCCGGCGAGGGAGAGTGCTCCGTCAAGGGCGGGTACTCCGCCAAGGCCAAGTTCCCCGGCGAGGGCGACTACTCCGACGAGGCCGAGCTCCCCGGCGAGGGAGCCCGCCGCTGAGGACGTCCGCCAAGGTAATCTTTGTAACTTGTCTTCTTGGCTTGTCTCTTTTTTGGATATTTGCTTGAGTCTTGAATTTCTTTCTCTTCTTCTTCTTTCTAGATCTTCCTCCTCCTGCGCCCATGGAGACGGAGGTAATTGTCCTCGAGGAGGAGGACGCGCAGGGCGGCGGCGGCGACGCTCCAGTCGTCGAGGAGGTAACCGAGGCCGCCGAGCCGGCCGCGCAAGAGACTGCTCCGGCTGCGGACGCAGCGGCCGGGGAGGGGGACGGTGGCCGCACCGCCGACCCGGAGGCGGCGGGAGCATCTGATGCTGCACCGGCCACCGGTCCCTCCGCCGGCGAAGAGCAGAGGTTCTATCTCGAGGCCCCCAATGGTGTCTTCATTCAGATGCCGTGGGGGTCTTCGTCGCGAGCTCCTGCGGAGGGCGAGGCGTTCGACGGAGAAGTCCTCGCCTCCGCAGGCCTGAAGATCGTCCAGGTGCCCGGTGGAGGTGAGGGGCCCGAGGAGGAGCGATTGCTTCATCAGCTCCTGGCCCTTTACCGGGCCAGGCAAGCAAAGCTCGCTTCCCGGGAGGCTCTTGCCGCCAAGGCTGCGGCAGAGATGGAGAAGCGTGCGGCGGAGCTCAGCGCCGCCAATCAGGCTGCCCTCCGCCAGGTGGCGGAGGAGCGTGAGCGTCTCGCCGGCGAGTACCAAGAGTGGGTGCTCGAGAAGGCTGAAGCCGATGAACAGCAGCGTCTCGCCGGGGTGGAGATGTCCCGGCGAGAGGGAGAGCTCGCGCAGCGGAAGGTTGAGCTGGACTCCCATGACGAAGACCTTGCCGCTCGCGAGGCTGTCCTTGGCGGGGAGCTGAAGGAGGCGAAGGCCGCCGCGGTTGCCGCGGAGGACGCCAAGAAAGAGCTCGCCGCCAAGGTCGAACAACTGGAGAAGGCGATGAAGGTGAGCGCCGAGAAGGTTGCCGCGCTCATCTTGGAGCGCGAGAAGGATGCTCACACAAACTCAGAGCTTCAGGTGAGTTTATCCAAGAGGGGTGACGAGCTGAAGGCCGCCAAGGACTCCATCGAGGACTTGGAGCTGAAGGTCACCACCCTGAAGGAATCGCTCGATGCTGCCCGGGCCCAGGAGACCAAGTTGAAGGATGAGCTCCGCAAGGAGCGAACCTTGATGGAGAGCGTCAACAAGGCATCCGAGCTCTTCCGGCAGACTATTGAAGTGTGGACCGAAGAGCTGGTTTCTTCTGCGTCCAATATTGACCAGGAGTTGCTGGCGTTGAAGGTCGAACATCTTATCTACTCGCCGGATCCAGATCTCCCGCACAGCGCCAAGCTCAGCCTCTTCTTCAGAGGCGTCGCTCCAGCTCTTGCAGGTCTCCGGAACCGCATCCCCGCGCAGCTGGCCGAGGAGTCGCGCCGGCTCTGCGCGGGAACTCTGGAGCGGGTCTTGACGAAGATCGTGTACCGCAACCCGGGAATCAACCTCACGAACGTTCTTCGCACCCTGCCGGCAGATGCAGACACGGAGGCCCTGAAGGAGCAGGTCGGCCACATCATCGCCAAGGTGGCAAAGCTTGGCAGGAAGGAAGGCGACCGCGTAGACTAGGGCCCCATTTATCTTTATCTTTTTGTTGCTGCACGTTATACTATGAACTCATTAGTCCATCGCGACAAACTATCATTTGTAAGATATTTGCTTTACTTCGATCAATCAGTGCAATGTTATCTTCCTTGTTCCAATCTTTGACTTTGTATGTTTTTCACCCTACGCTCCCGGGGAGCTCGCCGGCAAGGGGCCCTTGTCGCGAGCGCTGAGCGCTGGACTCCAAGCAGCCTGCTGGCCAAGGTCCTCGCCGGCAAGCAACCTTGCCGCAGCTAGTCGCAACGCACTTAGCTTGCTGAGCGTACTCGGAAACGAGGCAAGGGCGCGACACTTGTCGCAGCTCACTTAAATCGTTGAGTGAACTCGAAAACAAGATAAGGGTGCGGCAAGCTACGGGTAGGTTCCTCCGCGCACAGGTTTTCCATACAAAGTGTGATCGTTCAAGGAAGACAACCAAGAATTTAAAATTTGAGCTGGTCAAATTCTAACAACTTATCTTTCGTATGCTGCTTGCTCATATTGCTTGCTTTCCGGTAAGGCTTCTCTTTCTTGAACAGCACTTGGTTCTTCCTCCACCTCCTTCCCCCCCGGCAAACTTGTGCGCGAGGACCGTTCCTTCTGTTTAAGAGGAAAGAGAAAGGGAGAGGGAAACAAGTATCTGGCCTTTCGGCATAATAGTGCTTACCGTATATCTGAGTGTTGCATCAAATGCCAAACAGAACATGCAAATAGCAAAGAGAAGCATGCAAAAGGCAATCGATGCGAAAAACACGAAAGCTTTACTGATGCACGGGGTCTGCGCCCGGCTTTGTACAAAGGGTTACATGCAACAGCGGCAAGGCTTGTACAAAAGGTGGTTGCCGGAACGGATCACGGCAACCGCGCCTTAGGGGTGAAACTTGCGAAGATGCTCTATGTTCCAGGAGTTGCTCACCGGTAAGCCTTCTTCGGTCTCGAGGCGGACAGCGCCGGGCCTCGTAACTTGTCTCACCCGATAAGGGCCTTCCCACTTCGGCGTCAACTTGTTGGAATTCTTGGCGGACTGAACACGCCGAAGAACAAGGTCGCCTTCCTCGAGACTCCTGGCCTTGACTTTGCGGCTATGGTAGCGGCGCAAAGCTTGCTGGTATCGAGCAGCTCGTACAGCAGCCTGGAGACGTCCCTCCTCAAGGAGCAATGCGTCATCTTGCCGCAGTTGCTCTTGCTCGAGCTCATCATAAGCGAGCACTCGAGGAGATCCGTATACGAGTTCCGTGGGGATAACTGCTTCTGCCCCGTAGACTAGGGCAAAGGGTGTCTGTCCGGTGGCTCGATTCGGTGTCGTTCTGATTGACCAAAGAGCCGCCGGGAGCTCCTCTATCCAATTCCTTCCGCACTTGCGCAGCCTGTCAAAGGTCCTTGTCTTGAGTCCGCGCAGCACTTCAGCATTTGCCCTCTCCGCTTGACCGTTGCTCCTCGGGTAAGCAACAGAAGCGAAACAGACCTTGGCGCCAAGACCTTTGGTTCACGTCTCCGTGGTTGGGACCACCGTCGCCTTGTCGGTCTTTGGGGCCATGGCGGACGCGGTGGAAGGAAGGGGGCGAAGAGCTTGGTGGTGGCGGAGGAGTAGAGGCAAAGAGCAGAGGAATCTGAGGAAGAAGACGATGGTAATGAGTGCGCAGGGAGGGGAACCGCGCCGCTCTCTCTGCTTTTATGGGGGAGTGGGGGGGCGTTTCGCCCTTCCCATTAAAGAAATCGTGGGCACGTCCCATCCCACGGCGCCGCAATCGACGCGTGCCGTTACCGTGGGGTGCGGCGGATAGGGAAGTGGATTCGGCGCGCCGCGGGCCGCGGGTGCCCGTGCACTGTTTTGGGCCTGGCCCAACAGCGCTCGGCACCGTGTGTGGCCCAGGCCCGGGGGCTCCTGTCGGTGTACTAAGGTAGGGGTACCTCAGTACCCCAACTTGTGCACGGGCAGTTGCAGCTTCCCGCGGCAAGGTTTACTGCTGGCTCGCCGGAGACCTTCCTGGTCCTTATCTAACCATTCAAAAACAAAGTATACAAGACAGAAGACCAAGACCCCGGCAAGAGGAGCTTGCCGGGAAGGCCGTCCCAGGCTCAAGATTGCTTAACTAGCACGAGGCCCTGGCAAGAGGAGCTTGTCAGGACGAACAGAAGATTCTATCTTAGAAGACCCGGCAAGGGCTCGGGGAGCGGCAAGCTTCCGGGCCCGGCAAGGTCGAGATCCCCGGCAAGGTGCTTGCCGGGGGAGGTGCGCTGTGTGCCCGCGCTCCAGCTCATCGGCCCACGCGTCGCCCTGGGGCCACTCCAGGGACGCGTGGCGGATGGCTGTGCAGCCTGGGGGACACGGTGGCACTCCACGGCAGTGGATCCATCGCCGTGGCAGACGGAGACGCAACGGCGGGAGCTTTTGGGGTCGACGGCGACGGGCATTAAATGCCCTTGTCCCCCACTGTCAAAGTAGGTATAGACCACTGTTCTGCACTGTAGCTCCACTGTTCCCGCACTGTTCCAACTACCACATCTTTTACATTTTTACCCCTTTCTCCTACGTTGACACCTGTCGGTGACCCCTTGCACTATAAAAGGAGGCCCATGCACAACGTGGGGGGGGTTCGGTTCAGTTCGGTTCGAAACCTAGATCATTCTCACGCTCGTGTAGCTGCTTCTTCAAGCTCCGAGCGCCCAACTCAATACACAACCAAGCAGGAGTAGGGTTTTACGCATCCGTGCGGCCCGAACCTGGGTAAAACTGCCCGTGCGTCTGCCTCGATCTGCTCTTCGTGCTCCCTCCGCCCTCGTACCGCACAGACAAGGGGCTCCGGTCCCATAGGTGTTCGTGGTGGAACGTTCCTTCTGCTTAAGAGAAAAAGGAAAAGGAGAGGGAAACAAGCATATCGCCTTTCGGCGTAATAGTGCTTACCGAGTATCTAAGTGTTGCATCAAATGCCAAATAAAACACGCAAATAGCAAAGAGAAGCATGCGAAAGGCAATCGATGCGAAAACACGAAATCTTTACTGATGCACGGGGTCTGCGCCCGGCTTTGTACAAAGGGTTACATGCAACAGCGGCAAAGCTTGTACAAAAGGTGGTTGCCGGAGCGGATCACGGCAACCGCGCCTTAGGGGTGAAACTTGCGAAGATGCTCTATGTTCCAGGAGTTGCTCACCGGTAAGCCTTCTTCGGTCTCGAGGCGGACAGCGCCGGGCCTCGTAACTTGTCTCACCCGATAAGGGCCTTCCCACTTCGGCGTCAACTTGTTGGAATTCTTGGCGGACTGAACACGCCGAAGAACAAGGTCGCCTTCCTCGAGACTCCTGGCCTTGACTTTGTGGCTATGGTAGCGGCGCAAAGCTTGCTGGTATCGAGCAGCTCGTACAGCAGCCTGGAGACGTCCCTCCTCAAGGAGCAATGCGTCATCTTGCCGCAGTTGCTCTTGCTCGAGCTCATCATAAGCGAGTACTCGAGGAGATCCGTATACGAGTTCCGTGGGGAGAACTGCCTCTGCTCCATAGACTAGAGCAAAAGGTGTCTGTCCGGTGGCTCGACTTGGTGTCGTTCTGATTGACCAAAGAGCCGCCGGGAGCTCCTCTATCCAATTCTTTCCGCACTTGCGCAGCCTGTCAAAGGTCCTTGTCTTGAGTCCGCGCAGCACTTCAGCATTCGCCCTCTCCGCTTGGCCGTTGCTCCTCGGGTGAGCAACAGAAGCGAAACAGACCTTGGCGCCAAGGTCTTGGACGTACTGCATGAAGGTGCGACTAGTGAATTGCGTACCGTTGTCGGTGATGATCCTGTTAGGTATCCCGAAACGGCAAACAATCGACCTGAAGAATCTGACTGCTGACTGTGCTGTCACCTTTCTCACTGGCTCCACTTCTGGCCACTTTGTGAACTTGTCGATTGCAACGTACAAGTACTCAAAGCCCCCGACAGCTCGAGGAAAAGGGCCGAGGATGTCGAGCCCCCAGACCGAGAAGGGCCATGATAAAGGGATTGTTTGGAGAGCTTGAGCTGGCTGATGAATTTGCTTTGCATGGAACTGGCACGCTTCACACTTGGTTACTAGTGCAGTTGCATCTTGGAGGGCTTCTTGCCAAAAGAACCCTTGCCGGAAAGCTTTCCCGGCAAGCGCCCTTGCGCCAATGTGGTGGCCGCATATGCCTCCGTGTATTTCTGCCAACAGCTTCTGTCCATCTTCTCTGGAGATGCACTTCAACCTGACACCGTTGAGTCTTCTTCTGTATAACTCGTTATCCACGAACTGATACATACTTGACTGCCTGGTTATCTTCTCTATCTCTTGAGGGTCGTCGGGAAGTTCTCCAGTTTGCAGAAAACGGACGATCTGCTGCGCCCATGCTGGAGCTCGAGGCTCGACGGCAAGGACTAAAGGCTCGAGGGCCGCTGCGGGAACCTCAGCTTCTACGGCAAAGACCTCTGATCCTGCCGGAGCTGACGGTCCCCCGGCAAGCTCGCCGGGGCGAGGCTTGTCGGGAACACTTGCTTCAACTGCACAAGCCCGAGGACTTGCAGGAGCAAACTGTCCCTCAGCGTTGTTGTTGATCTTGGGAACTTTGGCGGCGGGTTCAGGGAGATCCGCTGGCAAATAGTCGCCGGAGACCAACTTTCTCTTCTTGGACTGCCCAATTGATGGTGTAACTGATGGCTGAGTCAGCTTGAGCAAAAAGGTCCCTGGTTCCACAGGTAACTTCATCGCGGCGCACTTTGAAAGGCCATCTGCAATCTCATTTTGAGCTCTCGGGACGTGCTCCATCTGCAAACCTTCAAAGTGCTCTTCAAGCTTTCTCACTTCATCGACATAAGCTTCCATCAAAGGGCTCTGATAGCTCTTGTTAACTTGTCGGACCACCAACTGAGAATCGCCCCGCACAATCAGCTTTCTGATCCCAAGTTCGGCCGCAATCCTGAGGCCGGCAAGCAAGCCTTCATATTCTGCAGTGTTGTTTGTCGCTTGCTCCCTGGGAAAGTGCATCTGGATAACATATTTGAGGTGCTCTCCGGTGGGCGCGATGAGTACCACGCCGGCACCGGCGCCTTGCAGCGAGAAGGCACCGTCAAAATACATTACCCATTCACTTGTCGCTTCTTGTACGGGTACACTTGTTTCTTGAACTTCATCTTCCGGTGTTGGGGTCCATTCGGCAATGAATTCTGCCAAGGCTCGGCTCTGTATGGTTGAAGTACTTTCAAACTTGAGTCCAAAGCTTGACAGCTCCAGTGCCCACTCGACGATCCTGCCTGTTGCCTCTGGATTGTGCAATATCCTCTTCAACGGAAAGCGAGTGACCACTGTTATCTCATGGGCTTGGAAATAGTGGCGCAGCTTTCTTGAGGCCATGAGGAGGCCGAAAAGCAATTTTTGCACACCAGAGTACCTTGATCTAGCCCCCTGGAGAAGGGAACTTACAAAATACACTGGGCGCTGCACCATCTTCTTCCGCACCTCTCCTTGTTCCTGCGCAGAGTCTTCCTTGTCGGGGCCAGAGCTCGTCGGGACAGCCCCCTGCTTGTCGCTAGATTCGCTCGCCGGTGATGCTGACTCCTCGTCGGACTCCCTCTCCGCCACTAACGCAGCACTAACCACCTGGTTGGTTGCCGCTAAGTATAGCAACAACTTTTCCTGTGGTCTAGGTGCGACAAGTGTAGGAGTGGAGGACAGGTACCGTTTCAAATCCTGCAACGCTGCCTCCGCTTCCGGAGTCCACTTCATGGGACCTGCCTTCTTCAAGATTTTGAAGAAAGGTAGGGCGCGTTCTGCGGATTTTGAAATGAACCTACTGAGGGCAGCAACACAACCTGCAAGCCTTCTGACATCCTTGACGCGCTTCGGGGCTTCTATCTGCTCGATGGCTTTGATCTTGTCGGGGTTGGCTTCAATCCCCCTCTGTGATACAAAGAACCCGAGAAGCTTGCCGGAGGGGACTCCAAAGACGCACTTCTCGGGGTTCAACTTGAGCTGTATCCTGCGCAGGTTCTGAAACGTTTCTTCCAAGTCTTGAATCAGGGTTTCTTTGCTCTTGCTCTTCACCACGATGTCATCCATGTAAGCTTCTACATTCCTGTGAATCTGTGGCTCAAAAGCAGTGTACACTACCCTTGCAAAAGTTGAGCCTGCATTCTTCAGTCCAAATGGCATGCGGATAAAGCAATATGTGCCACATGGAGTGATAAATGCGGTCTTCTCTTCATCTTCCTTGGCCATGAAAATCTGATGATAGCCTGAGTATGCATCAAGAAAACAGAGTAGCTCACATCCGGCGGTGGAGTCAACGATCTGGTCAATGCGCGGCAAAGGGAAGGGATCCTTGGGACATGCTTTATTGACATCGGTGAAGTCTATACACAGTCTCCACTTCCCGTTGGCTTTGCGCACGACGACTGGGTTTGCCAACCACGTCGGATGGATCACACCTCTAACTAGACCTGCTGCCTCTAGTTTCTTGATCTCCTCATTGATGAACTCTTGGCGCTCCACGGCTTGCTTCCTCACTTTCTGCTTGATAGGCCGCGCATGAGGACAGACAGCAAGCTTGTGCTCAATCACCTTCCTGGGAACACCGGGGATGTCAGACGGTTGCCAAGCAAACACATCGACATTCGCCCGCAGGAAGGCGACGAGCGCGCTTTCCTATTTGCTGTCAAGGGTGGCACTGATGGTGAAGGTACCACCAGTGCCATCCTCCTTTGCGGACACTTTCTTGGTTGCCGGAGGAGCAGCCATTCCTTTCTTGCTCTTGCCGGTGGAGCTCGATGGAACGTCCTCGACGGCAGCGCAGCACTCCGAAGAGGTGCGGTTGCCGGAGTGGGTCCCAGAGCACTTACCGGACTTGGTCTTCGTCTTCTTCCCCCCGGGAGCTTCAGCGGCAAGAGCATCCTTCTCGGCCGCAGCTGCCGCATCCCGGTAAATCTTGTCGGCGCAGATAAGCGCATCCTTCTTGTCGCTGTGGACAGTGATGACGCTTATCGGCCCCGGCATCTTCAGCACGTTGTAAGCATAGTGGGAAGCTGCCATGAACTTGGCGAGGGCAGGACGGCCAAGTATTCCATTGTAGGGCAATGGAATATCGGCAACGTCGAAGGTGATGCGCTCAGTTCTGAAGTTGAGCTCCCCGCCAAAGGTCACCGGCAGAGTGATCTTTCCCTTGGGCTTGCTCCTTCCCGGGTTGATTCCTTGGAATGAACCGGTCTCTTCGAGCTCGCCATCTTGAATCTGGAGTTTCTTGATCACAGCGGAGGAGATCAAGTTCAGCCCGGCCCCGCCGTCAACCAACATTTTGGTGACCTTGAGGTTGCGGATGGTGGGAGAAACCAGCATCGGCAAGCACCCGACCGCCGTGGTGCGGTCAGGGTGATCCTCAAGGTCAAAAACGATGGGCGTGCTGGACCATTTGAGGAGCCTGCGCGACTCCACGGGCGGCTCCGCTGCATTCACCTCACGCACCCACTGTTTCAGCTGGCGGTGGGAGGTATGCAGGGAGGCGCCACCGTCGACGCACAGGACCTCCGTGGCCTTCTGGAACTCCTGCTCGCTGTTCTCGTCGTCCTCCATGTCTTCATCATCGTCTTCGTCGTTGTCGCGGCCCCGGGGAGGTCGATCTCCTTGCCGCTGCTTGGCCTTGCCGCGGCGTCCTCCCCGGCCGTTAAACGGCCGCTTCTTGCTGGGCTCTTCCCCGCCACCTTGGGCCTTCTCCTTGTCGCGCCTCTCGTACTCAGCCTTTTGCTGCTCGACGAGGTACTCGACGCGCTTGCAATTGGAGAGATCGTGACCCTTGGTGCGGTGAATCTTACAGTATTGCTTGTCGGAGCTACCCGGCTTGTCGGCCGCCGCCGCAGGGGCAGGCTCCTTGCCGGAGCCGCCAGCCTGCGCTTGCTTGGCGGGGGCCTCCTTGCCGGACTTCTCGACGGCAAGCACTTCCTTCTTGCCCTTCTTTCTGTTGTTCCGCCGCCGGCTCTTCTTTGCCGGGGCGGCGTCGTCGCTGTCGCTTCCCCCTGCGCCAGCATCCTCCCCGGGGAGTTTCCTCCCCTCTTCCGCGCGTGCGCACTTGTCAGCAAGAGCGTAGAGCTCGCTGACGTCCCTAATCTTGGTCATCGCCATCTCCTCACGCATGCGGCGGTTACGCACGTTCTGATGGAACGCGCTGATAACCGCGGCAGGGTGAACGTCAGGGATGTTGTGCTGCACCCGGCTGAAGCGTTGGATATATTTGCGCAGGGGTTCGCCTTCCTTCTGGGCCAAGATGTGGAGATCGCTCTCCTGGCCATGGGGTTTGTGGCCGCCGGTGAAGGCGCCAACAAACTGATGGCAGAGGTCGGCCCAAGAAGAGATAGAGCCTTCCGGCAAGTGCATGAGCCACGAACGGACGTTCGGCTTCAGCACGAGCGGGAAGTAGTTGGCTAAGATCTTCTCGTCGCGCCCCCCGGCAGCTTGCACTGCGATAGTGTAGACGCTGAGAAACTCCGAGGGGTGCGTCTTGCCGTCGTACTTCTCCGGTACGTCGGGCTTAAAGTTCTTCATGCTGGGCCACTGGACGCGCCGCAGCTCGCGGGTGAACGCAGGGCAGCCTGCCGCGTACGGCAAGTCGCCTGGTTCACCGGGCGCGCGCGCGTCGACAGTGTCTCCAGCTCTCTTGTCGGATTGTCGCCGAGCTTCTCGGCGGCGCTCGATCGTGGTTCGAGCGTCTTCATCTCGCCGGTCGTCGAGGACCTGGCGCTGGTCCCGACGGGCCCGCGGGTCCGACGAGGCTGTGGAGCCGTCGTCGGGGTTGTTCCGGCGGGGCGGCGTCTTCTGCTTCTGCGGCGGGGAGTGCACGCTTGTCGCACCCCCAGCAGTCTTGTCGCCGATAGCCTTCGTCTTCTCAGCTTGCCGCGGCCGTGAGGCCGACGGCTGCGGTGGAGAATCATTGTTGGCGAAGTCTATCAGGCTCCGGATGGTGGCCCTCCATTCTTCGGCCGTGTCGGCCGCCGGAGGAAAATCGAGGAGCAGCTGCGCCCTTGCGAGCGCTTCTGCCGGAGTAGTGGGGAACGCGGGCGAGCGGTGCGAGGAGCGGGATACGCTCGGACTTCTAACGACGTTAGAAGGAGCGGGGTCCCGCGCCGGCGCTTTCGCTTTGCTTGTGCCCGGACGGGGGTCCGGGGCGTCCCGCGAGCCTCCAGTCTGACCTTGCCCCAGCAAGCGGATACCACCTCCTGTGGTATGGCGCTGCGGGGTCGTCGTGTGCTGTGATGGACGCGGCGCGTCCACGGAGACCGAGGTCCGGTCGTCCGTCCTGTTCTTGGATCTGGTGGCACCGTGAGTGTCCTCGCCGGCAACCACCCTTCCGACGGCGTCTCCCCCGCCCACCGTTGGCTCTGGTGGCGGCGGGTGAGACGCAGACGGGCCTCCGACCTCCGAAGGCTTCTTCTTCGGGGCCATGGAGTTGTCGCTGATGAAGTTGCTGATGAAGCTGGAGAGGTTGGTGAAGAATGCGCCCGCGCGAACGCCGGATCAGGTTCGCACAACCTCGACGCCCCCTACCTGGCGCGCCAAAGATGTCGGGGGAAACTGTCCGCCACGAACACCTATGGGACCGGAGCCCCTTGTCTGTGCGGTACGAGGGCGGAGGGAGCACAAAGAGCATATCGAAGCAAACACGCGGGCAGTTTTACCCAGGTTCGGGCCGCACGGATGCGTAAAACCCTACTCCTGCTTGGTTGTGTATTGAGTTGAGTGCTCGGGAGCTTGAAGAAGCAGCTACACCGTGCGTGAGTGTAATCTAGGTTTCGAACCTCCCCCACGTTGTGCATGGGCCTCCTTTTATAGTGCAAGGGGTCACCGACAGGTGTCAACGTAGGAGAAAGGGGTAAAAATGTAAAAGAGGTGGTAGTTGTAACAGTGCGGGAACAGTGGAGCTACAGTACAGAACAGTGGTCTATACCTACTTTAACAGTGGGGGACAAGGGCATTTAATGCCCGTCGCCGTCGACCCCAAAAGCTCCCGCCTTAGCGTCTCCGTCCGCCACGGCGACGGATTTATCACCGTGGAGTGCCACCGTGTACCCCAGGCTGCACAGCCATCCGCCACGCGTCCCTGGATAGGCCCCAGGGTGACGCGTGGGCCGATGAGCTGGAGCGCGGGCACACAGCGCAGCCTTCCCGGCAAGCACCTTGCCGGGGCCTTGATCTTGTCGTGCCCGGGAACTTGCCGCTCCCCGGGCCCCTTGCCGGGGCGCGCATAGCGCCGAGGCGATGTCTTCTAGTCTTCCTGGCAAGCTCCTCTTGCCAGGGTCCTGTGTTAGTGGAACAGTCTTGAGCCTGGTACGACCTTCCCGGCAAGCTCCTCTTGCCGGGGTCTCGGTCTTATGTCTTGTATACTTTGTTTTTGAATGGTTTGATAGGGGGCAGGAAGGTCTCCGGCGAGCACGCAGTAAACCTTGCCGCGGGAAGCTGCAACTGCCCGTGCACAAGTTGGGGTACTGGGGTACCCCTACCTTAGTACACCGACAAATGGATTGTGAGATTATGTTCAGATTGTGTTTGAGTAATATATTTGATCTACCTCTTTTATATTTATGTTCGTAAGTAATTCTTGCATGTTCTCCGTTGTTATTTATTGCTTTGGCCAAGTAGTAGGTAGTGACTCCAAGAGGGAACGTTATGCTTGATTGTGGGTTCATGCCCCTCGATGACTAGCTTGAGTGACAGAAACATGAGTCTAGGGGATGTGCTGTTGCCACAAGGGGGAAAACAACGGTGCTTGTGCCCGCGGGTGCAAGGATTGTTTACTTTACGCAAAGTTCTTTTAATGCAGTTGTCTGTTGCTTTGAGTTTACACTATGGGTGGGACTCGCAACTTAATACCAGCGAGATGTTCTGGATAGATATCTCAAGGTGGATGATTAGTAGTAGATGCAGATGGATTTCGGTCTACTTGCCTTGGCGTACCGCCCATGCTTTGAACCTCTACCTTTCTTGCAACATAGTGAGCATTGGTTTGCGCACATAATTCTGTCAATTGCCCAGCTGTAATTCATTTACCTCGCATAGCTGTTTTATCGTCTTTTGGGAGAGAGACATCACTAGTGAACATCATGGGACCCCGGTCCATATTACCATCACTGATCCCATCCGCTATTTACTTTCCGCTTTTACTTACTATTTGCAGCAAAACCTATCACTATTATCACTTGTGTTTGATCCTTTGTAAACGACAAGGCCGGAGGGATTGACAACCTCTCTGTACTCGTTGGGAGCAAAGTTATTTGTATCTGTGTGCAGGTCCACGTTGATTGCTAATATCTGGCGCCGTTAGCAGTTGACACCTTCTTGTTGGAACTGGGAGTCTCAGGGGAAATCGATCCTTGGTATCTTTGCCAAGGGAAAACTTCCGCTACACTGCATCTCAAACCTTCCACTTGGGGTAACCAACGAGGGGCGAGAAGCCATCAGGCGTCGCCTAAGCACTACGACGATATGACCGATCTGTGTAACTGTGGAGGGGGGCACCGCACACGGCTAAGAAATCAACTTGTGTGTCTTTGGGGTGCCCCCCTCCCACGTATATAAAGGGGGGAGGGAGTAGGAGGCTGGCTGCTACTTCTCGAGCTTGCGTTGTATTCCCTCGAAGAGGAAAGGGAGATGCAGCACAGTAGCGTAAGTATTTACCTAAGTTTTCGAGAACCAAGGTATCAATCCAGTAGGAGACCACACGTGAGTCCCTCGCACCTGCACAAACAAATAAGAACTTTGCAGCCAACATGATAAGGGGTTGTCAATCCCTTTATGGTCACATACGAAAGTGAGATCTGATAGAGTGATAGTTTGATATTTTTGGTATTTTTTATTATAAGAACAGAAAGTAAAAGCAAAAAATTAAAGTAAGTGTAGATTGATATGTTGAGAATAGACCCGGGGGCCATAGTGTTCTCTAGTGGCTTCTCTCATGATAGCGATATTCTACGGCGGGTAAACAAATTACTGTCGAGCAATTGATAGAAAAGCAAATAATTATGAGACTATCTAGGCATGATCATTATATATAGGCATCACGTCCGAGACAAGTAGACCGAAGCGATTCTTCATCTACTACTATTACTCCACACATCGACCGCTATCCAGCATGCATATAGTGTATCGAGTTCATAAGAACAGAGTAACGCCTTAAGCAAGATGACATGATGTAAAGCGATAAACTCAAGCAATATGATATAAACCCCATCTTTCATCCTCGATGGCAACAATACAATACGTGCCTTTCTGCCCCTACTGTCAGTGGGAAAGGACACCGCAAGGTTGAACCCAAAGCCAAGCACTTCTCCCATTGCAAGAACTATAGATCTAGTAGGCCAAACCAAACCAATAATTCGAAGAGACTTGCAAGGATATTATAATCATACATAAAGAGTTCAGAGAAGAACAAAATATTTCTCATAGATAATCTTGATCATAAACCCACAATTCATCGGATCTCGATAAACACACCGCAAAAAGAGATTACATTGAATAGGTCTCCTCGAAGACCGAGGAGAACTTTGTATTGAAATCCAAAGAGAGAGAAGAAGCCATCTACATACTAGCTATGGACCCGAAGGTCTATGGTAAACTACTCACAACTCATGGTGAGGCGATGATGATGATGTAGAAGCACTCCGTGGAAGATCCCCCCTCTGAAGGAGCTCTGGAAGAGGCCCCAATATGGGATCTCACGGGAACAGAAGGTTACGACGGTGGAACTAGGGTTTTCTCTGTTGTTCTGAAGGTTTCAGGGTACGTAGGCATATATAGGAGGAAGGGGGGCACCGGGGCCTTAAGTGGGACCCACGAGGCAGGGGGCGTGCCCCCCACCCTCGTGGGCACCATGTAAACCCTACTCCGTGGTTCTCAAGTCTCCCGTGCGTGATTTTTTCCAAAAATATCTCTCCCGAAGGTTTCATTCCGTTTGGACTCCGTTTGATATCCCTTTTTGTAAAACCCTGAAACGGGCAAAAAAAAGCAATCTGGACTGGGCCTTTGGGTTAGTAGGTTAGTCCCAAAAATAATATAAAAGTGTATGACAAAGCCCATTAAACATCCAAAACATCATAAATAATAGCATGGAACAATCAAAAATTATAGATACATTGGAGACGTAGAAAGCATCCCCAAGCTTACTTCCTGCTCGTCCTCGAGTAGGTAAATGGTAAAAACAGAATTTTTGATGTGGAATGCTAACCAACATAGTTTTCCAATGTAATTCTCTTAATTGTGGCATGAATGTTCAGATTTGAAAGATTCAAGATAAAAGTCTATATTGACATTAGAAATAATAATACTTCAAGCATACTATTAAAGCAATCATTTCTTCTCAAAACACTATGGCTAAAGAAAGTTATCCCTACAAAATCATATAGTCTGGCTATGCTCCCTCTTCATCACACAAAATATTCATATCATGCACAACCCCGATTTCAGCCAAGAACTTGTTTCCATACTCTATTTTTTTCAAACCTTTCAACTTTCACGCAATACATGAGCGTGAGCCATAGACATAGCACTATGGGTGGAATAGAGAGGTGGTTGTGGAGAATACAAAAGTAGGGAGATAGTCTCACATCCACTCGGCATATCAACGGGCTATGGAGATGCCAATCAATAGATATCAATGTGAGTGTGTAGGGATTGCCGTGCAACGGATGCACTAGAGCTAAAAATGTATGAAAGCTCAACAAAAGAAACTAGTGGGTGTGCATCCAACTTGCTTGCTCATGAAGACCTAGGGCATTTGAGGAAGCCCATCGTTGGAATATACAAGCCAATTTCTATAATGAAAATTCCCACTAGTATATGAAAGTGACTAAGCATGAGACTCTCTATCATGAAGAACATGGTGCTACTTTGAAGCATAAGTGTGGAAAAAGATAGTAGCAATTGTCCCTTCTCTCTTTTCTCTCATTTTTTGGACGGGCTTTCTTTCTCTCTCTTTTTTATTAGCCCCTCTCTAATTTTTTTGGGTCGTCTCTTTTTTTATTGGCCTTTCCTCACATGGGTCAACGCTCTAATAATGATGATCATCACACTTTTATTGATTTATAACTCGATATTACAACTCGATACTAGAACAAGTATGACTCTATATGAATGCCTCCGGCGGTGTACCGGGATGTGCAATCAATCAAGAGTGACATGTATGAAAAATTATGCATGGTGGCTTTGCCACAAATACAATGTCAACTGCATGATCATGCATGGCAATATGACAATATGATGCGTGTCATATGAACGGAACGGTGGAAAGTTGCTTGGCAATATATCTCGGAATGGCTATGGAAATGCCATGATAGGTAGGTATGGTAGCTATTTTGAGGAATGATATATGGTGGCTGTTTTGAGGAAGGATATATAGTGGGTGCATGGTACCGGCGAAAGTTGCTCAGTACAAGAGAGGCTAGCAATGGTGGAAGGGTGAGAGTGTGTATAATCCATGGACTCAATATTAGTCATAAAGAACTCATATACTTATTGCAAAAATCTACGAGTCATCAAAACAAAGCAATCAACGCATGCTCCTAGGGGGGAGGTTGGTAGGAGTTAACCATCGCGCACCCCCGACCTCCACACAAAGGTTGACACTTTACAAATACCTCATGCTCTAACTTCGTCACATAGCGGTTCACCATATGTGCATGCTACGAGAATCATTAACCTTAACACAAGCATTTATCAATTTCATAATAACTCCACTAGCATGACTCTAATATCACTATCATCATATCTCGAAACAATTATCAAGCATCCAACTTCTCATCATATTCAATGCACTTAGCGTGAAAGTTTTTACTACATTGATATTGGATGTATATCATGTGAAGACTAGTTTTATAGCCTAAGCACATTACCATGATGTTTTAATAGACTCTCAAAAGGATATAAGTGAAGCATGAGAGTTCAACAATTTCTTCAAAATATTATCACCACCGTGCTCTAAAAGATATAAGTGAAGCACTAGAGCAAAACCTATTCAACTCAAAAGATATAAGTGAAGCACATAGAGTGTTCTAACAATTCCTAGGCCATATTTAACTCTCTCAAATAGGTGTGTCCAGCAAGGATAATTGTGGAAAACTAACAAGCAAAGACACAAATTATACAAGACGCTCCAAGTAAAACATATATCATGTGGTGAATAAAAATATAGCTTCGAGTATAGTTACCGATGGATGAAGACGAAAGAGGGGATGCCTTACCGGGGCATCCCCAAACTTAGGCTTTTGGTTGTCCTTGAATTCTACCTTGGGGTGCCATGGGCATCCCCAAGCTTTGGTTTTTTCCACTCTTTGTTCCATAGTCCATCAAAGCAATACTCAAAACTTGAAAACTTCACAACACAAAACTTAGACAAAAATCTCGTGAGCTCCGTTAGTATAAGAAAGCAAACCACTACTCAAAGGTACTGCAATGAATTCATTCTTTGTTTATATTGGTGTTAAACCTACTGTATTCCAACTTCTCTATGGTTCATACTTCCCAAGATTACTCATAGATGCATTGAAATAAGCAAACAACACACGAAAACAGAATCTGTCAAAAACAGAACAGTTTGTAGTAATCTGCAGGTTTCGCATACTTCTGTAACTCCAAAAAATTCAAACTAAATTGGTAAACGTGAGGAATTTGTCTATTAATCATTTGCAAAAAGAATCAACTAAATAGCACGCTCCAGTAAAATCTGATGACCATTCTAGCAAGCGCTAACGATTCTGTTTTTCACAGCGAGATCATATAAACTTCACACAAGTCTTCCCAAAGGTTCTACTTGGCACAAACACTAAACAAAACACAAAACCACATCTAAACAGAAGCTAGATGTAATATTTATTCCTAAACAGAAGCAAAAACAAAAAATATAAAACTGGGTTGCCTCCCAACAAGCTCTTTCTTTATAACCATTAAGATAGGCTTGAGAATTCAATGATGCTCACATGAAAGACAAGGATTGAAGCACAAAGAGAGCATCATAAGACATGTGACAAACACATCTAAGTCTAATATACTTCCTATGCATAGGCATCTTATAGGAAAACAAATTACCAAGACAAGCAAGATCTAGCATATGCAAGGAAGGAGAAAGAAACAATAGCAATCTCAACATAACGAGAGGTAATTTAGTAACATGAAAATTTCTACAACCATATTTCCCTCTCTCATAATAATTGCATGTAGGATCATGATCAAATTCAACAAAATAGCTATCACATAACATATTCTCAACACGATCCACATGCATGCAAAGTGGATACTCTTCAAATAGTGGGATTAACATTAGCTAAAGTCATGACCTCTCCAAACCCACTTTTATCAAAAAATCATAAGATTGAACATTCTCCAAATATGTGGGATCTAAAGTTTACACTCTTCCAAACCCACTTTCAATATTATTGCAAACATTATTATCAATCTCATATTCATCATGGGGCTTAAATAAATTTCCAAGATCATAAGAAGAATCACCCCAATCATGATCATTGCAACAAGTAGTGGGCATAGCAATACTAGCATCCCCAAGCTTTGGGTTTTACATATCATTAACACAATTGACATTTATAATAGCATCATTGCAATCGTGCTTTTTATTTAAGGAGCTAACATGAATCACTTTTTCTTTCAACAATTCCTCACAATTTTCAGATTCATAAATTTCAAGCAAAACCTCATAAAGATAATCTAGTGCACGCAGCTCACTAGCAATAGGTTCAACATAATTGGATCTCTTAAAGAGATTAGCAAGTGGATGAGGATCCATGCTTTAGCAAGAAAAGATGCAAGCTAACTGAGGGCACATAGCAACACAAGCAAACAAGAGGTACGCGAACGGTAAACACACGGCAGAAGAAGTGCAAATAAAACGGCAAGGGTGAAGTGGGGTAGAGGAAAACGAGAGGCAAATAAATGTAATGCGAAGGATAAGGGTTTGTGATAGGTACTTGGTATATGACTTTTGCGTAAGCCTCCCTGGCAACGTTGCCAGAAATTCTTCTTTCTACTTCACGAGCTTGCGTCGTATTCCCTCGAAGAGGAAAGGGTGATGTAGCACAGTAGCGTAAGTATTTCCCTTAGTTTTTGAGAACCAAGGTATCAATCCAGTAGGAGACCACGCGCGAGTTCCTCGCACCTGCACAAACAAATAAGAACTTTGCAGCCAACGTGACAAGGGGTTGTCAATCCCTTTACAGTCACTTACAAAAGTGAGATCTGATAGAGATGATAGTTTGATATTTTTGGTACTTTTGATTACAAGAACAGAAAGTAAAAGCGGAAAAGTAAAGTAAGTGTAGATTGATATGTTGAGAATAGACCCGGGGGCCATAGTGTTCTCTAGTGGCTTCTCTCATGATAGCGATATTCTACGGCGGGTAAACAAATTACTGTCGAGCAATTGATAGATAAGCGAATAATTGTGAGACTATCTAGGCATAATCATTATATATAGGCATCACGTCCGAGACAAGTAGACCAAAACGGTTCTGCATCTACTACTATTACTCCACACATCGACCGCTATCCAGCATGCATCTAGTGTATTGAGTTCATAAGAACAGAGTAACGCCTTAAGCAAGATGACATGCTGTAGAGGGATAAACTCAAGCAATATGATATAAACCCCATCGTTTTATCCTTGATGGCAACAATACAATACGTGCCTTGCTGCCCCTACTATCACTGGGAAAGGACACCGCAAGATTGAACCCAAAGCCAAGCACTTCTCCTATTGCAAGAACTATAGATCTAGTAGGCCAAACCAAACCAATAATTCGAAGAGACTTGCAAGGATATTATAATCATGCATAAAGAGTTCAGAGAAGAACCAAATATTTCTCATAGATAATCTTGATCATAGACCCACAATTCATCGGATCTCGACAAACACACCGCAAAAAGAGATTACATCGAATAGATATCCTCGAAGACCGAGGAGAACTTTGTATTGAGATCCAAAGAGAGAGAAGAAGCCATCTAGATACTAGCTATGGACTCGAAGGTCTGTGGTAAACTACTCACAACTCATGGTGAGGCGATGATGATGATGTAGAAGCACTACATGGAAGATCCCCCCTTCGACGGAGCTCCGGAACAGGCCCCAAAATGGGATCTCACGGGAATAGAAGGTTACGTCGGTGGAACTACGGTTTTCTCTGTTGTTCTGATGGTTTCGGGGTACGTATGCATATATAGGAGGAAGGAGGGCACAGGGGGCCTTACGTGGGACCCACAAGGCAGGGGGCGCGCCCCCCCCCCACCCTCGTGGGCACCACGTAAACCCTACTCCGTGGTTCTCAAGTCTCCGGTGCGTGATTTTCTCCAAAAATATCTCTCCCGAAGGTTTCATTCCGTTTGGACTCCGTTTGATATCCCTATTCTGTAAAACCCTGAAACAGGCAAAAAACAGCAATCTGGACTGGCCTTTGGCTTAGTAGGTTAGTCCCAAAAATAATATAAAAGTGTATGACAAAGCCCATTAAACATCCAAAACATCATAAATAATAGCATGGAACAATAAAAAAGTATAGATACGTTGGAGACGTATCACCGGCCAAGGGGAGGAGGCGCGCCATGGGGGGCAATCCTACTCCAAGTAGGTTTGCCCCCCCCCCTTTCCTATTCCTGCTAGGAGAAAAGGGAAGGAGAGGGATGAGAGAAGGAAAGGGGGGCCGCCCCCTTAGTCCAATTCGGTTTGGCCTAAGGGAGGCGTGCGCCACACCTTGGTGTGCCTCCTCTCTTCCACATCTAGGCCCATGAGGCCCATTAACCCCCCGGGGGGTTCCGGTAACCTCTCGGTACTCCGGTATTTATCCGGTGACCCCCGGAACCCGTCCGGTGTCCGAATATAACCTTCCAACATAGAAATCTTTATGTCTCGGCCATTTCAAGACTCCTCGTCATGTGTGTGATCACATCCGGGACTCTGAACTACCTTCGGTACATCAAAACACATAAACTCATAATACCGATCGTCATCGAACATTAACCATGCGGACCCTACGGGTTCGAGAACTATGTAGACATGACCGAGACTCATCTCCGGTCAATAACCAATAGCGGAACTTGGATGCTCATATTGGTTCCTACATATTCTACGAAGATCTTTATCGGCCAAACCGCATAACAACATACGTTGTTCCCTTTGTCATTGGTATGTTACTTGCCCGAGATTCGATCATCGGCATCATCATACCTAGTTCAATCTCATCGCCGGCAAGTCTCTTTACTCGTTCCGTAATATATCATCTCGTGACTAACTCATTATTCATTTGCTTGCAAGGTTTATTACGATGTGTATTACCGAGAGGGCCCAGAGATACATCTTCGACACTCGGAGTGACAAATCCTATTCTCGATCTATGCCAACACCACAAACACCTTCGGAGACACCTGTAGAGCATCTTTATAATCACCCAGTTACGTTGTGACGTTTGATAGCACATAAGGTGTTCCTCCGGTATTCGGGACTTCCATAATCTCATAGTCAAAGGAACATGTATAAGTCATGAAGAAAGCAATAGCAGTAAAACTAAATGATCATAGTGCTAAGCTAACGGATGGGCCTTTTCCATCACATCATTCTCCCAATGATGTGATCCCGTTGATCAAATGACAACACATGTCTATGGTTAGAAAACATGACCATCTTTTATTAACGAGCTAGTCTAGTAGAGGCATACTAGGGACACTCTGTTTTTCTTATGTATTCACACATGTATTAAGTTTCCGGTTAATACAATTCTAGCATGAATAAAAGACATTTATCATGATATATAAGGAAATATAAATAACAACTTTATTATTGCCTCTAGGGCATATTTCCTTCAGTCTCCCACTTGCACTAGAGTCAATAATCTAGTTCACATCGCCATGTGATTTAACACCAATAGTTCACATCGAGATGTGATTAATACCTATAGTTCACATCGCCATGTGACCAACACCCAAAGGGTTTACTAGAGTCAATAATCTAGTTCACATCACCATGTGATTAACACCCAAAGAGTACTAAGGTGTGATCATGTTTTCGCTTTGTGAGAGAAGTTTAGTCAACGGGTCTGTTACATTTAGATCCGTATGTATTTCGCAAATTTCTATGTCTACAATGCTTTGCATGGAGCTACTCTAGCTAATTGCTCCCACTTTCAATACGCATCCAGATTGATACTTAGTCATCTGGATTAGTGTCAAAGTTTGCATCTGTGTAACCCTTTACGACAAACTCTTTATCACCTCCATAATCGAGAAACATTTCCTTAGTCCTCCGGTTACTAAGGATAATTTTGACCGTTGTCCGGTGATCTACTCCTGGATCACTATTGTACCTCCTTGCCAAACTCATGGCAAGGTACAATACAGGTTTGGTACACGGCATGACATACTTTATAGAACCTATGGCTGAGGCATAAGGAATGACTTTCATTCTCTCTATATATTTCTGTTGTGGTCGAACTTTGAGTCTTACTCAACTTCACGCCTTACAAATCAGGCAAGAACTCTTTCTTTGACTGATCCATTTTGAACTACTACAAAATCTTATCAAGGTATGTAGTAATCAAAAGTCTTATCAAGCATCATGATCTATCTCTATAGATCTTGGTGCCCAATATGTAAGCAGCTTCACCGTGGTCTTTCATTAAAAAATTCTTATTCAAGTATCCTTTTATGCCATCCAGAAATTCTATATCGTTTCCAATCAACAATATGTCATTCACATATAATATCACAAATGCTACAGAGCTCCCACTCACTTTCTTGTAAATACAGGCTTCTCCAAAAGTCTGTATAAAACCATATGCTTTGATCATCTCATCAAAGCGTATATTCCAACTCCGAGATGCTTGCATCAGTCCATAGATGGATCACTGGAGCTTGCACACTTTGTTAGCACTTGTAGGATCGACAAAACCTTCTGGTTGCATCATATACAACTCTTCTTTGAGGTATCCATTAAGGAATGCAGTTTTGACATCCATTTGCCAGATTTCATATAATGCGGCAATTGCTAACATAATTCGGACAGACTTAAGCATTGCTGCGGGTGAGAAATTCTCATCGTAGTCAACGCCTTGAACTTGTCGAAAACCTTTCGCAACAAGTCAGATTTGTACACAGTAACGTTACCATCGGCGTCAGTCTTCCTCTTAAAGATCCATTTATTTTCAATGGCTTGCCGATCATTGGGCAAGTCAACCAAAGTTCACACTTTGTTCTCATACATGGATCCCATCTTAGATTTCATGGCCTCAAGCCATTTTGCGGAATCTGGGCTCATCATCGCTTCCTCATAGTTTGTAGGTTCATCATGGTCTAGTAACATGACTTCTAGAACCGGGTTACCGTACCACTCTGGTGCAGAACGCAGTCTGGTTGACCTACGAGGTTCAGTAGTAACTTGATCTGAAGTTTCATGATCATCATCATTAGCTTCCTCACTGATTGGTGTAGGAATCACTGGAACTAGTTTTTGTGATGTACTACTTTCCAACTCAGGAGAAGGTACAATTACCTCATCAAGTTCTACTTTCCTCCCACTCACTTCTTTCGAGAGAAACTCCTCCTCTAGATAGGATCCATTCTTAGCAACGAATATATTGCCTTCGGATCTGTGATAGAAGGTGTACCCAACAGTTTCTTTTGGGTATCTTATGAAGACGCACTTCTCCGATTTGGGTTCGAGCTTATCAGGCTGAAGCTTTTCACATAAGCGTCGTAACCCCAAACTTTAAGAAACGACAACTTTGGTTTCTTGCCAAACCACAATTCATACGGTGTCATCTCAACGGATTTAGATGGTGCCCTATTTAACGTGAATGCAGCTGTCTCTAATGCATAACCCCGAAACGATAGTGACAATTCGGTAAGGGACATCATAGATCGCACCATATCTAATAAAGTACAGTAACGACGTTCGGACACACCATTACGATGTGGTGTTCCAGGTAGCGTGAGTTGTGAAACTATTCCACACTATTTCAAATGAAGACCAAACTCGTAACTCAAATATTCGCTTCCGTGATCAGATCGTAGAAACTTTATTTTCTTGTTACAATGATTCTCTAGTTCACTCTAAAGTTATTTGAACTTCTCAAATGTTTCAGACTTTTGCTTCATCAAGTAGATATACCCATATCTGCTCAAGTCATGAGCGAAAGTCAGAAAATAACGATACCCGCCGCGAGCCTGAACACTCAATGGTCAACATACATCAGTATGTATGATTTCCAATAAGTTAGTTGCTCGCTCCATTGTTGCGGAGAATGGAGTTTTAGTCATCTTGCCCATGAGGCATGGTTCGCAAGCACCAAGTGATTCATAATCAAGTGATTCCAAAAGTCCATCAACATGGAGTTTCTTCATGCGCTTTACACTAATATGACCTAAATGGCAGTGCTACAAGTATGTTGCACTATCATTATCAACTCTGCATCTTTTGGCTTCAATATTATGAATATGTGTATTACTACGATCGAGATTCAGTAAACCATTCACCTTGGGTGTATCACCATAGAAGGTTTTATTCATGTAAACAGAATAACAATTATTCTCTCACTTAAATGAATTATTGTATTGCAATAAACACGATCCAATCTTGTTCATGCTCAACGCAAACACCAAATAACATTTATTTTAGGTTTAATACTAGTCTTGAAAGTACAGGGAGTGTGCAATGATGATCATATCAATATTGGAGCTACTTCCAACACACATCGTCATCTCACCCTCAACTAGCCTCCGTTTATTCTGCAACTCCTGTTTTGAGTTACTAATCTTAGCAACTGAATGGGTATCAAATACCAAGGGGCTACTATGAACACTAGTGAGGTACACATTAATAACATGTATACAAAATATACCTTTGTTCACTTGCCATCCTTATTATCGACCAAATATTAGGGGTAGTTCCGCTTACAGTGACCATTTCCTTTGCAGTAGAAGCACTCAGTTTCAGGCTTGGATCTAGCTTTGGGCTTCTTCTCGGGAGTGGCAACTTGCTTTCCATTCTTCTTGAAGTTCCCTTTCTTTCCCTTGCCCTTTTTCTTGAAACTAGTGGTCTTGTTTAACCATCAGCACTTGATGCTCTTTCCTGATTTCTAACTTCGTTGATTTCAGCATCACGAAGAGCTCGGGAATCGTTTTTGTCATCCCTTTCATATTAGAGTTCATCACGAAGTTCTAGTGGCTTGGTGGTAGTGACTAGAGAACTCTGTCAATCACTGTCTTATCTGGAAGATTAACTCCCACTTGATTCAAGTGATTATAGTACCCAGACATTCTGAGCACATGCTCACTAGCTGAGCTAATCTCCTCCATCTTGTAGGTAAAGTATTTGTCAGAGGTCTCATACCTCTCGACATGGGCATGAGTCTGAAATACCAATTTCAGCTCTTGGAACATCGCATATGCTCTGTGGCGTTCAAAATGTTCTTGAAGTCCCGGTTCTAAGTCGTAAAGCATGGTGCACTAACTATTAAGTAGACATCATATTGAGCTTTGCCAAACGTTCATAACGTTTGCATCTGCTCCTGTAATAGATCTGTCACCTAGCGGTGCATCAAGGACATACTACTTCTGTGCAGCAATGAGGATAATCCTCAGATCACGGACCTAGTCTGCATCATTGCTACTAACATCTTTCAACTTAGTTTTCTCTAGGAACATATGAAAAACATAGGGGAGCAACAACGCGAGCTATTGATCTACAACATAATTTGCAGATACTATCATGACTAAGTTCATGATAAATTAAAGTTCAATTAATCATATTACTAAAGAACTCCCACTTAGATTGACATCCCTCAAGTCATCTAAATGATCACATGATCCAAATCAACTAAACCATGTCCGATCATCCCGTAAGATGGAGTAGTTTTCAATGGTGAACATCTTATGTTGATCATATCTACTATATGATTCACGCTCGAACTTTCGGTCTCCAGTGTTCCGAGGCCATGTTTGTACATGCTAGGCTTGTCATGTTAAACCCGAGTATTCTGCATGTGCAAAACTGCCTTACACCCGTTGTATGTGAACGTAGAGCTTACCACACCCGATCATCATGTGGTGTCTCGGCACGACGAACTGTCGCAACGGTGCATACTCAGGGAGAACACTTGTACCTTGAAATTTTTGTAAGGGATCATCTTATAATGATACCATCGTACTAAGCAAAATAAGAAGCATAATAAGATAAACATCACATGTAATCAAAATATGTGACATGATATGGCCATCATCATCTTGTGCTTTTGATCTCCATCTCCAAAGCATTGTCATGATCTGCATCGTCACCGGCTTGACATCATGATCTTCATCGTAGCGTCGTGGTCGTCTCACCAACTATTGCTACTACTACTATCGCTAACTCATAGTGATAAAGTAAAGCAATTACATGGCTTTCGCAATTCATGCAATAAAGAGACAACCATAAGGCTCATGCCGGTTGCCAATAATTTACAAAACATAATCATCTCATACAATAACGTATAACTCATCACGTCTTGACCATATCACATCACAACATGTCTTGCAAAAACAAGTTAGACGTCCTCTACTTTGTTGTTGCAAGTTTTACGTGGCTGCTATGGGTTTAGCAAGAACCGTTCTTACCTACGCATCAAAACCACTACGATTTTTTGTCAAGTGTGTTGTTTTAACCTTCACAAGGACCGGGCATAGTCACACTCGATTCAACTAAAGTGAGAGAGACAAACACCCGTCGGTCACCTTTAAGCAACGAGTGCTCGTAACGGTGAAACCAGTCTCGTGTAAGCGTACGCGTAATGTCGGTCCGGGCCGCTTCATCTCACAATACCGCTCAATCAAAGTATGACAGGCTGGTAAGCAGTATGACTATTATTGCCCACAACTTAGTATGTTCTACTCGTGCATATCATTTATGCATAGACCTGGCTCTGATACCACTTTTGGGGAACGCAGTATTTCAAAAAAATCCTACGATCACGCAAGAACTATCTAGGAGAAGCATCGCAACGAGCGAGGAGAGTGTGTCCACGTACCCTTGTAGACCGAAAGCGGAAGCGTTTAGTAACACGGTTAATGTAGTTGAACGTCTTCGCAATCAAACCGATCCAACCACCGAACGTACGGCACCTCCGCGTTCAGGACATGTTCAACTCGATGACGTCCCACGAACTTTTGATCCAGTTGAGGTCGAGAGAGATTTCCGTCAGCACGATGGCGTGGTGACGGTGATGATGAAGTTACCGGCGCAGGGAATTGCCTAAGCACTACGACAATATGACCGAGGTGTGTAACTATGGAGGGGGGCACCGCACATGGCTAAGAAATCAACTTGTGTGTCTTTGGGGTGCCCCCGTGATAACCCACAAGTGTAGGGGGTCAGTTGTAGCCTCTTTCGATAAGTAAGAGTGTCGAACCCAATGAGCAGCTAAAGGCAGAACAAATATTCCCTCAAGTTCTATCGACCACCGATACAACTCTACGCACGCTTTACCTAGAACAAGTACGAAACTAGAAGTACTTTGTAGTTTTTGTTGGAAAGGTTTGCAAGAATATAAAGAGCACGTAAATATAAACTAGGGGCTGTTAAGATAAAGACACAAGTAAACTAATGATAGCGAGTGTGGAAAAGTGGTGGTAGGAGTTGCAAAATTGCCCCTAAGCAATTGACTACGTTACTAGACCGATAGCAAGGTTTATGTGGGAGAGGCCACTGCTAGCATGTCATCCCTTACTTGGAATTCTATGCACTTATGATTGGAACTATTAGCAAGCATCCACAACTACTAACGTTCATTAAGGTAAAACCCAACCATAGCATTAAGATATATTGGTCCCCTTCAATCCCGTATGCATCAATTTCTACGCTAGGTTGAAGCTTCTGTCACTCTTGCTCTCCAATATGTAGTCCTATCAACATACAACTAACCCTATGGTGTGATCTACGTGCGCGCTCATATGATGGGCACCAAAGGACAGCAACATAACCACAAGCAATTTAAACCAATCATAGCAATTCACCAATCACCGATAGGACAACGAAAATCTACCCAGACATCATAGGATGGCAACACATCATTGGATAATAATATGAACCATAACGCACCATGTTCAAGTAGAGGGTACAGTGGGTTGCGGGAGAGTGGACCGCTGTAGATAGATGGGGGAAGGTGATGGAGATGTTGGTGAAGATGACGGAGGTGTTGGTGTAGATCGCCGTCACACGATGATGGCCCCGGTGGCACTCCGGTGCCACCGAAAGCGAGGGGGGAGAGCCCCCCTCCTTCTTATTCTTCCTTGACCTTCTCCCTAGGTGGGAGAAGGGTTTCCCCTGTGGTCCATGGCCTCCATGGCGGCAGAGGGGCGAGAGCCCCTCCGAGATTGGATCTGTCTCTCTGTTTCTGCGTTCCCAGATTCTGGCCCTTCACCGTTTCTTAAATTCCCGGAGATCCGTAACTCCGATTAGGCTGATTTTTTGACACGATTTTTATCCGGATATTAGCTTTATTGCGGCAAAAGAAGGGCATCAACCGCCTTACGGTGTGGCCACGAGGGCCCAGGGCGCGCCCCCTGCCTCGTGGCCCACTCGGGCATCGTTTCATGTTGGTTCCACTTCCCAAAATTCACATATATTCCAAAAAAAATCTCCGTCCATTTTTATTCCGTTTGGACTCCGTTTGATATGGATATTCTGTGAAACAAAAAAATGTAACAAATAGGAACTCGCACTAGGCACTGAATCAATATGTTAGTCCCAAAAAATAGTATAAAAAGTTGCCAAAAGTATATGAAAGTTGTAGAATATTTGCATGGAACAATCAAAAATTATAGATACGACGGAGACGTATCAACATCCGCAAGCTTATTTTCTGCTCGTCCTCGAGTAGGTAAATGATAAAAAAGATAATTTTTGATGTGGAATGCTACCTAGCATAATCTTGATCTTGTAATCTAATCATGGCATGAATATTAAGACACGAGTGATTCAAAGCAATAGTCTATCATTTGACATTAAGACAATAATACTTCAAGCATACTAATAAAGCAATCATGTCTTTTCAAAATAACATGGCCAAAGAAAGTTATCCCTACAAAATCATATGGTCTGGCTATGCTCCATCTTCACCACACAAAGTATTTAAATCATGTACAACCCCGGTTTTAGCCAAGCAATTGTTTCATACTTTAGTATTCTCAAACTTTTTCAACTTTCACGCAATACATGAGCATGAGCCATGGACATAGCACTATGGGTGGAATAGAAGGTGGTGATAGACAAAAGGTGGGAGAAAGTCTCACATCAACTAGGCAAATCAATGGACTATGGAGATGTCCATCGATCGATATCAATGTGAGTGAGTAGGGATTGCCATGTAACGGATGCACTAGAGATATAAGTGTATGAAAGCTCAAAAAGAAAACTAGTGGGTGTGCATCAACTTGCTTGCTCATGAAGACCTAGGGAATTTGAGGAAGCCCGTCGTTTGGAATATACAAGACAAGTTCTATAATTAAAATTCCCACTAGTATATGGAAGTGAGAAAACAAGAGACTCTCCATTATGAAGATCATGGTGCTACTTTGAAGCACAAGTGTGGAAAAGGATATTTGCATTGTCCCTTCTCTCTTTTCTCTCATTTTTTTTGTTTTTTTTTTTGTTGGAGGGGCTTTCTCTTTCTTTTTTTAGCCCCTCTCTATTTTTTTAGGTCGTCTTCTTTTTTTTATTTGGCCTTTCCTCACATGGGACAATGCTCTAATAATAAAGATCATCACACTTTTATTTACTTACAACTCAAAGATTACAACTCGAAGCTAGAACAAAATATGACTCTATGGGAATGCCTTCGGCGGTGTACCGGGATGTGCAATGATCTAGCATAGTAATGACATCAAAAAACGGACAAGCCATGGAAACATCATGCTAGCTATCTTACGATCATGCAAGGCAATATGACAAAATGATCTAGCATAGCAATGACATCAAAAAACGGACAAGCCATGGAAACATCATGCTAGCTATCTTACGATCATGCAAGGCAATATGACAATGATGGTGCGTGTCATAATAAACGGAACGGTGGAGTTACATGGCAATGTATCCCGGAATGGCTATGCAAATGCCATAATAGGTAGGTACGGTGGCTGTTTTGAGGAAGGTATATGGTGGGTGTATGGTACCGGCGAAAGTTGCGCGGTGCAATAGAGGCTAACAATGGTGGAAGGGTGAGAGTGCGTATAATCCATGGACTCAACATTAGTCATAAAGAACTCACATACTTATTGCAAAAATAATTATCCATCAAAACCAAGTACTACACGCATGCTCCTAGGGGGGAGGTTGGTAGGAGTTAACCATCACGCGCCCCCGACCTCCACACAAAGGATGACACTCAATAAATAAATCATGCTCCAACTTTGTCAGATAACGGTTCACCATACGTGCATGCTATGGGAACCACAAACTTCAACACAAGTATTTCTACAATCCACAACTACCCACTAGCATGACTCTAATATCACCATCTTTATATCGCAAAACTATTGCAAGGAATCAAACATATCATATTCAGCAATCTACAAGTTTATGTAGGATTTTATGACTAACCATGTGAATGTCCAATTCCTGTCAACTCTCTAAATAGATATAAGTGAAGCAAGAGAGTTTTAATTCTTTCTACAAAAGTTATGCCCACGCTCTAACAATTATAAGTGAAGCAAAAGAGCATTCTACAAATGGCGGTTTTCTATGTGAAGAGAAACAGGCAATCCAAACTTCAAATGATGTAAGTGAAGCACATGAAGTATTCTATAAATCAACCAAGGACTATCTCATACCAGCATGGTGCATAAAAGAAAAGGTGAAAACTAAATGCAAAATACGCTCCAAGATCTGCACATATCACATGAATGAAACGAATCCGAAAACATACTGATACTTGTTGAAGAAAGAGGGGATGCCTTCCGGGGCATCCCCAAACTTAGACGCTTGAGTCTCTTTGAATATTTACTTGGGGTGCCTTTGGAATCCCCAAGCTTGAGCTCTTGCCTCTCCTTATTCTCCTCACATCGAGACCTCCTCGATCTTCGAACACTTCATCCACACAAAACTTCAGCAGAAAACTCGGTAACATCCGTTAGTATAATAAAGCAAATCACTACTCTAAGTACTGTTGAAAACCAATTCATATTTTTTTGCATTGTAGCTACTGTAAAATAACTTTTCCATGGCTTAATCCTCTGATAGAAAGTGATAGTTTCATCAAAACAAGCAAACTATGCATCAAAAACAGAATCTGTCTAAAACAGAACAGTCTGTAATAATCTGAACATTCACCATACTTCTGGTACTTGAAAAATTCTGCCAAAATTAGGAAAAAGAAAAAATTTGTATAGTAAGACAGTGCAAAATGTTTCAGAACCATTTGACGTTCCAGAAAAAAATGTAAAATCACGCACTACAGCCAAAGTTTCTGTCCTGCACCGCACAAACCAACAAGCATTGTAAACATCCTAAAGGCAAACCTTGGCACATCATTTTTATAATACACTGGAATTGTACAAGGGGATAATTATTTTTGTTGAAAAGTTTCTGTAATTAAGAGTCACAAAGTTTCCATGGGCATGAACGAAGTTCAAGGACGTCCCCCACTTTCACAATGCTCGTCTATATTACTTTCACTTTTCTTTTTGAAAAGTTTTGGGTTCCCCTATTTATTTATTTTTGTTTTTAAACTTCATAAAAGCACACAACAGAAATAAATGACTCTCTAAAACTTCCGGGTTGTCTCCCTGGCAGCGCTTTCTTTAAAGCCATTAAGCTAGGCATATAGTGCTCAAGTAGTGGATCCACCCGGATCCCAAGGTATATCAAAGCCAATTTTAATTAGCAATGATTTGGCATTTAGTAGTGAGCACAGAGTGATATGTGTCATGCAAGAACGAATTCTAACTCTCTTCCTATGCATAGGCATGTCATATAAGAACAATTCATGCACATTAAGTAAAGACCAATGCATAGTATAAGCAGTTTCTTGCAATTTTATCGTGTTGGAAACATAGAGTGGCGGAGATGTAGCTCCTCTCTCATAATAATTGCAAGTAGGAGCAGCAAGCACATGCATATTATACTCATCAAAATCATCATGTGCAACGGTAAAAGACAACCCATCAATATAATCCTTAATAAGTGCAAACTTCTCCGATACAGTGTAGTTTGGAGAACTCAAAAAGATAATAGGACTATCATGCGTGGGTGCAATAGCAACAATCTCATGTTTAACATAAGGAACTATAGCAATTTCATCTCCATAAGCATAATTCATATTGGAATCTTGGCCACAAGCATAGCACGCATCATCAAAAAGGGATATTTCAAAAGAATCAACGGGATCATAGCAATCATCCGTCGATAAGCACGAAGGAAAATTAAGCAATGTATGAGTTGAAGAGTGACTCTCATTAGAAGGTGGGCACGGGTAGCTAATCCGCTCTTCCTCCTTTTGTTCTTCGCTCTCCTCCTCATCTTTTTCATCCAATGAGCTCACAATGTCATTAATTTCTTCTTCCATAGACTCCTGCAAAATATTAGTCTCTTCTTGGACAGCGGAGTAGGCCTCAATATATGGTTCAACATAGGCATTAGAAGCATAATTATCAAAAATTTCAGATTTGTAAAGAGTAGCATCATATTTTTCAATCAAAGAAGCAATTTCATAAGCACCCTTAAAGGCAACAAATTCTTCAATTTGTTGAACATCATAGTAACTATAAACACCCTTAGCATACGAAGATACGATTCCATTATCACTGAACTCACATTGGTAGGGAAGGTGTATCGTAGGGTCTTCAGAACAACAAGTAAAATCATAAATTTCACATAAATTCCAAGCATAGCATTGCAAACGATGAATTTGATCCAGTAAAAGTTTCCCTTTTTCAGATATACAGTGTCGCACATAACAAGCATGCTCATCTAATGATTTTCCCTCAACTAAGCTAGTTGGGGTTTCAGCCCGAGCACATAGGGATCAAAGATGATCCAAGTAATAACCTTCCGTAGTGTGATAGATTTTGAGTGGTTCTTCAACCATTGGTACAGTAGGTACCACAAATGTTTTTGGTATCTTGTGTTTCCTACCCATAACTAAAGATATAAAACAACTTAGAACAGCAAATAAAATCCACTTAGTGATAAACCAAACAAGCACACACGATAATATTCACCCCACGCTATAACTCCCCGGCAACGGCGCCAGAAAAAGGTCTTGATAACCCACAAGTGTAGGGGGTCAGTTGTAGCCTCTTTCGATAAGTAAGAGTGTCAAACCATCGAGGAGCTAAAGGCAGAACAAATATTCCCTGAAGTTCTATCGACCACCGATACAACTCTACGCTCGCTTGACGTTTACTTTACCTAGAACAAGTATGAAACTAGAAGTACTTTGTATTTTTTGTTGGAAAGGTTTGCAAGAATATAAAGAGCACGTAAATATAAACTAGGGGCTGTTAAGATAAAGACACAACTAAATTAATGATAGTGAGTGTGGAAAAGTGGTGGTAGGAGTTGTGAAATTTCCCCTAAGCAATTGACTATGTTACTAGACCGATAGCAAGTTTTATGTGGGAGAGGCCACTACTAGCATGTCATCCCTTACTTGGAATTCTATGCACTTATGATTGGAACTATTAGCAAGCATCCGCAACTACTAACGTTCATTAAGGTAAAACCCAACCATAGCATTAAGATATATTGGTCGCCCTTCAATCCCGTATGCATCAATTTCTACGCTAGGTTGAAGCTTCTGTCACTCTTGCCCTCCAATACGTAGTCCTATCAACATACAACTAACCCTATGGTGTGATCCATGCGCGCACTCATATGATGGGCACCAAAGGACAGCAACATAACCACAAGCAATTTAAACCAATCATAGCAATTCACCAATCACCGATAGGACAACGAAAATCTACTCAGACATCATAGGATGGCAACACATCATTGGATAATAATATGAAGCATAAAGCACCATGTTCAAGTAGAGGGTACAGCGGGTTGCGGGAGAGTGGACCGCTGTAGATAGATGGGGGAAGGTGATGGAGATGTTGGTGAAGATGACGGAGGTGTTGGTGTAGATCACCGTCACACGATGATGGCCCCGGTGGCACTCCGGTGCCACCGGAAGCGAGGGGGGAGAGCCCCCCTCCTTCTTATTCTTCCTTGACCTTCTCCCTAGGTGGGAGAAGGGTTTCCCCTCTGGTCCATGGACTCCATGGCAGCGGAGGGGCGAGAGCCCCTCCGAGATTGGATCTGTCTCTCTGTCTCTCTCTGTTTCTGCGTTCCCAGATTCTGGGCCTTCGCCATTTCTTAAATTCCCGGAGATCCGTAACTCCGGTTGGGCTGATTTTTTGACACGATTTTTATCCGGATATTAGCTTTCTTGCGGCGAAAGAAGGGCATCAACCACCTTACGGTGTGGCCACGAGGGCCCAGGGCGCGCCCCCTGTCTCATGGCCCACTCGGGCATCGTTTCATGTTGGTTCCGCTTCCCAAAATTCACATATATTCCAAAAAAAATCTCCGTCCATTTTTATTCCGTTTGGACTCCGTTTGATTTGGATATTCTGTGAAACAAAAGACATGCAACAAACAGGAACTGGCACTAGGCACTGGATCAATATGTTAGTCCCGAAAAATAGTATAAAAAGTTGCCAAAAGTATATGAAAGTTGTAGAATATTGGCATGGAACAATCAAAAATTATAGATACGATGGAGACGTATCACCCCCTCCCACGTATATAAAGGGGGGAGTAGGAGGCCAGCCAAGGGGAGGAGGCGTGCCATGGGGGGCAATCCTCCTCCAAGTAGGTTTGGCCCCCCTTTCTTATTCCTACTAGGAGAAAAGGGAAGGAGAGGGAGGAGAGAAGGAAAGGGGGGCCGCCCCCTAGTCCAATTCGGTTTGGGCTAGGGGAGGCACGCGCCACACCTTGGCCTGCCTCCTCTCTTCCACATCTAGGCCCAAGAGGCTCATTAACCCCCCCGGGGGCTTCCAGTAACCTTCCGGTAACCTTGGCCTGCCGTGAGTGCCTCCTTCTCCAACTTCGATGTATGTAGCACTGGTGACCTCTGCATAAATTCTGACTAAGTTTTTCCTTAATAGCGAGCTCCCCGACCATTTTGTCATCCTCTCGCTCGACCTCCATGGCTACACCCACACCCCCACGTCCAGACTTGTGGGCACACACGCGACGCAACCATTGTTCATCGCCTCGCTCCCTTGCTCTCTTCCCTAGAAAGCTAGCTCTGCGGATGTGATACACGTGTTGCTTTGGCATGATGGCTGGCTAATAGCTAGTGGACACCGAATATGCTCAAGGCGGTCAGGTACCTACGGTGCTAGCAGGTTTGGCTCCAAGTCCTCCGCTGAGGATGTCATGACCTCCTATCCCTATGTGGGCTACCTTGTTGTCATCATTAACGACGCTGCGTATGGATCGCAACGGAGACCAAATGCCAGATCACCCACGAGAATTGCGGTGCTTGCCAAAGGGAAGGATGTCGACGACCACCGTTGCTCGGTTGGGATACGGGGGATGTGTCAGTGCCTGCCACAGGAAGGACACCAGGTAGCGACGGGAAGTAGGTGGTTAGGCGCGTGGGTGGGGGAGCGGGCAGGTGTTGCCAGCGGAGGTGGGAGGTGCACGGCCAGGGCAGGCAAGTGCGTGGCCGTGTGTGAAGTATCACCGATAGTGTGGTCTCCGGGGGCGGGATGGGGAACAAAGAGTGAGAGAGCACTCGTGGATAAGAGAGAGGGGGCGTTTGACTCAGACGGGTTTTCTCTCTCTCGAAAGGTGACGTGGCAGTGCCTAGTTAGCAGTCAACAAGGTCAATACCAGTATACCACTGAATGAGTAAAAAACGAGAAGAGGGTTGATACGTCCATTTTGCATCATGCTTATATGTTGGTATTTATTACATTATGGGATGTTATTACACGTTATGTCACAATACTTATGCCCTTTCTCTCTCATTTTACAAGGTTTACATGAAGAGGGAGAATGTCGGCAGCTGGAATTCTGGGCTGGAAAAGGAGCAAACTCTGGAAACCTATTCTGCACAACTCCAAAAGCCCCAAAACTCCACAGAACTCAGTTTCAGAAAATATAAAAAATATCTGGCGAAAGAAGTTCACGAGGGGGGCCATCGGCTGTCCACGAGGGTGGGGGGCACGCCCCCCCCCCCCTCTCAGGGCGCGCCCCCTGTCTCGTGGGCCCCCCGATGCCCATCTTCTCCTATATGAGGTGTTTTGACCTGCAAAAAATCAGGTGGAGGCTTTCGAGACCAGACGCCGCCGTCTCGAGGCGGAAACCAATCTAGGGCTCCGGCAGAGCTGTTCTGCCGAGGATACTTCCCTCCGGGAGGGGGAAATCGTCACCGCCGTCATCACCAACAACTCTCCCATCTTGGGGAGGGCTATATTCTTCAACATCTTCACCAGCACCATCTTCTCTCAAACCCTAGTTCATCTCTTGTATCCAATCTTTGTACCCAAACCTCAGATTGGAACCTGTGGGTTGCTAGTAGTGTTGATTACTCCTTGTAGTTGATGCTAGTTGGTTTATTTGGTGGAAGATCATATGTTCAGATCCATTATGCATATTAATAACCCTCTGATCATGAACCATATTATGTCTTGTGAGTAGTTACTTTTGTTCCAGAGGACATGGGAGAAGCCTTGCTATTAGTAGTCATGTGAATTTGGTCTTCGTTCGACATTTTGATGAGATGTATGTTGTCTCTCCTCTAGTGGTGTCATGTGAACGTCGACTGCATGACACTTCACCATTATTTGGGCCTAGAGGAAGGCATTGGGAAGTAATAAGTAGATGATGGGTTGCTAGAGTGACAGAAGCTTAAACCCTAGTTTATGTGTTGCTTCGTAAGGGGCTGATTTGGATCCACTTGTTTCATGCTATGGTTAGTGTCATGGTTTTGTCATGGCAGATGTCCTAGCAAAAGGACTTAGTCGTGAGGCCATCGCTATGGGTTAGCTTAAAGGGGTTAAAGCGGACAAGGATACAAGGATTTTATACTAGTTCGGCCCCTTCGATGAAGGTAAAAGCCTACGACTAGTTTGGTGTAATATTGCTAGGGTTTCGATGACCAGGGAGCGAATACGCTTTGCTTGTGTCTCGAGTTGTTGTCTCTTGTCCTTAAACCGTCGTCGGGTCGTCGCCGGTCCGGTTACAGAGTCCTGGAGCCGGTTCATAAACGTGTCCAGCTCGGTCTCTATCTTTCCTATCTTACATCACAAGTTACACACCGTATGGCAGTTTACAAATCATGGGCCCTAACGCCTCCTGGGCTTTAAGCTTCCAGGACTAAAGCGTCTTGCTCCATGCTCTGTTGGGCTTCAGTAGAAGTAATCTCGATAAGCATAAACCGGCCCCTCCTGGGCTGTTTATACCTAGTAGTAATATCCCTGACAGTTAGGTTTACCTTAATACTTCTTTTGTAGTTGCGGATGCTTGCATTAGAGGTTAATCATAAGTGGGAGGCTTGTCCAAGTAAGGACAGCATCCAAGAACCGGTCCACCCACATACCAATTTATCAAAGTACCGAACGTGAATCAGATGATCGTGATGAAAACTAGCTTGACGATAATTCCCATGTGTCCTCGGGAGCGCTTTCCTTTATATAAGAGTTTGTCCAAGCTTGTCCTTTGCTACAAAAAGGATTGGGCCACCTTGTTGCACCTTATTTACTTTTACCTTTTGTCACTTGCTACCAATTAACTTATCACAAAACTATCTATTAGACTATTACCTATAATTTTAGTGCTTGTAGAAAATACCTTACTGAAAACTGCCTATCATTTCCTTCTGCTCCTCGTTGGGTTCGACACTCATACTTATCGAAAGGACTATGATAGATCCCCTACACTTGTGGGTCATCAAGACTCTTTTCTGGCGCCGTTGCCGGGGAATGAAGTGCCTTTAGTAAGTGGAATTTGGTAAGGAAAAATTTATATAGTGTACTGAAATTTATTGTCACTTGTTACTATGGCTCAAAATCCTTTGAGGGGCTTGTTTGGGGTATCTTCACCCCGACTAGAATAGCAAAGATTTGCTCCTCAACCTACTGCACCTACTAAAAATGTTTGCTTTGATATTCCTTCGGGTATGATAGAGAAACTGCTTGAAAATCCTTTTACAGGAGACGGAACACTGCATCCCGACTTACACCTAATCTATGTGGATGAAGTTTGTGGATTATTTAAGCTTGCAGGTATGCCCGAGGATGTTATCAAGAAGAAGGTCTTATCTTTATCTTTGAAGGGAGATGCATTGACATGGTTTAGGCTATGTGATTATATTGGGTCATAGAACTACAATCGTCTCAAGTTGGAATTTCATCAGAAGTTCTACCCTATGCACCAAGTTCATCGTGATCGTAATTATATTTATAATTTCTGGCCTCGCGAAGGATAAAGCGTCGCTCAAGCTTGGGGGAGGCTTAAGTCAATGTTATATTCATGCCCCAATCATGAGCTGTCAAGGAAAATGATCATTCAAAATTTTTATGCTCGGCTTTCTCTCAATAATCGCACCATGCTCGATAATTCTTGTTCTGGCTCTTTTATGATGAAGACTGTTGAATTCAAATGGGATTTATTGAAAGAATTAAACGCAACTCTGAATATTGGGATCTCGATGAAGGTAAGGAGTCAGGTATGACACCTAAGTTTGATTGTGTTAAAGCTATTATGGATACCGATGTTTTCCGTGAGTTTAGCACTAAATATAGACTTGACTCTGAGATAGTAGCTTCTTTGTGTGAATCTTTTGCTACTCATGTTGATCTCCCCAAGGAGAAGTGGTTTAAATACCATCCCCCTATCTAAGTAAAAGTAGTTGAACCTATTAAAGTTGAAGAAAATACTATCACTTATAATGTTGATCCTATTGTTCCTACTGCATATATTGAGAAACCACCTTTCCCTGTTAGGATAAAGGATCATGCTCAAGCTTCAACTGTAGTTCGTAAGAGTAATACTAGAACACCTACACCCTCTGAGCAAATTGAAGTTGAACCTAGTGTTGCTATGGTTAAGGATCTCTTGGTAGAAGATTTAGATGGACATGTTATTTATCTCCAAGAAGAGTCTGCTAGAATAGCCAAACCCACTGCTAGGAATAAACATAGACCTATTGTAGTCTTGCCTGATATCTCTGTCAAGATATGAGATCATTGTTATCATGGTTTATGTGACGTGGGTGCTAGTGCGAGTATTATCCCTCATACCTTATATCAAGAAATTATGCATGACATTGCACTTGTTGAGTTAGAAGGGATTGATGTTACTATTAAGCTAGCTAATAGAGACACTATTTCACCAGTTGGGATTGTTAGAGATGTTGAAGTCTTGTGTGGGAAGGTTAAATACCCTGCTGATTTTCTTGTTCTTAGTTCCCCACAAGATAAATTGTGTCCCATTATATTTGGTAGACCCTTCTTGAATACTGTTAATGCTAAGATAGACTGCGTGAAAGATATTGTTACAGTTGGATTAGGGGATATGTCTCATGATTTTAACTTTTCTAAATTCCGTAGACAACCCTTTGATAAAGAACTACCTAGTAAGGATGAAATTATTGGTCTTGCTTCTATTGTTGTGCCTCCTAATGATCCTTTAGAACAATACTTGCTAGACCATGAAAATGATATGCATATGAATGAGAGAAGGGAAATAGATGAAATATTCTTTAAACAGGGACCCGTATTGAAAACAACTTGCCTGTTGAAATCCTAGGGGATCCTCCTCCACCCAAGGGTGATCCCGTGTTTGAACTTAAACCCTTACCTGATAATCTTAAGTATGTTTCTCTTGATGAAAAGAAGATATATCCTGTTATTATTAGTGCTAACCTTTCAGAGCAGGAAGAAGAAAAACTATTGAAAACTCTGAAGAAGCACCGTGCTGCTATTGGATATACTCTGGATGATCTTAAGGGCATTAGTCCCACTATATGCCAACACAAGATAAAATTGGAAGAAAATGCTAAACCGGTTATTGATCATCAGCGATGGTTAAATCCTAAGATGAAAGAAATGGTAAGGAAGGAAATACTAAAGCTTCTAGAGGCAGGTATTATCTATCCAGTTGCTGATAGCCAGTGGGTAAGTCCTGTCCATTGTGTTCCTAAGAAAGGAGGTATGACTGTTGTTCCTAATGACAAAGATGAATTGATCCCGCAGAGAATAGTTACAGGTTATAGGATGGTAATTGTTTTCCGTAAGTTAAATACAGCTACTAAGAAAGATCATTACCCCTTGCCTTTTATTGATCAAATGCTAGAAAGGTTATCCAAACATACTCACTTTTGCTTTCTAGATGGTTATTCTGGTTTCTCTCAAGTACATGTGTCAAAAGGGGATCAAGAAAATACCACTTTTACTTGTCCTTTCGGTACCTTTGCTTACAAACATATGTCTTTTGGTTTATGTAATGCACTTGCTACCTTTCAAAGATGCATGATGGCTATATTCTCTTACTTTTGTGAAAAGATTGTTGAGGTTTTCATGGATGATTTTTTCGTTTACGGGACTTCTTTTGATGATTGCTTAAGCAACCTTGATCGAGTTTTGCAGAGATGTGAAGACACTAATCTTGTCTTGAATTGGGAGAAGTGCCACTTTATGGTTAATGAAGGCATTGTCTTGGGACATAAAATTTCTGAAAGAGGTATTGAAGTTGACAAAGCTAAAGTTGATGCTATTAAAAAGATGCCATGCCCTAAGGACATCAAAGGTATACGAAGTTTCCTTGGTCATGCCGGGTTTTATAGGAGGTTCATAAAGGACTTCTCCAAAATCTTCAGGCCTCTGACTAATCTCTTACAAAAAGATATTCCTTTTGTCTTTGATGATGATTGTCTAGAAGCATTTGAAATACTTAAGAAAGCATTGATCTCTGCACCTATTGTCCAGCCTCCTGACTGGAATTTACCTTTTGAGATTATGTGCGATGCTAGTGATTATGCTGTAGGTGTTGTTTTAGGGCAAAGAGTTGATAAGAAATTGAATGTTATCCAGTATGCTAGTAAAACTCTAGATAGTGCCCAAAGAAATTATGCTACTGCTGAGAAAGAATTTTTAGCACTTGTATTTGCTTGTGATAAGTTTAGACCCTATATTGTTGATTCTAAAGTAACTATTCACACTGATCATGCTGCTATCAAATACCTTATGGAAAAGAAAGATGCTAAACTTAGACTTATTAGATGGGTTCTCTTGCTGCAAGAATTTGACTTCCATATAATTGATAGAAAGGGAGCTCAGAACCCCGTTGCAGACAACTTGTCTAGGTTAGAGAATATACTTGATGACCCACAACCTATTGATGATAGCTTTCCTGATGAACAATTAGCTGTCATAAATACTTCTCGTACTGCTCCATGGTATGTTGATTATGCTAATTATATTGTTGCTAAGTTTATACTTCATAGCTTCACATATGAGCAAAAGAAAAAGTTATTCTATGATTTGAGACATTACTTCTGGGATGAACCACATCTGTATAAAGAAGGAGTAGATGGTATTATTAGACATTGTGTACCTGAGCATGAACAGGAACAGATCCTACGCAAGTGCCACTCTGAAGCTTATGGAGGACACCATGCGGGAGATAGAACTGCACACAAGGTATTGCAATCCGGTTTTTATTGGCCTACTTTCTTCAAGGATGCCCGTAAGTTTGTCTTATCTTGTGATGAATGTAAAAGAATTGGTAATATCAGTAGACGTCAAGAAATGCCTATGAGTTACTCACTTGTTATTGAACCATTTGATGTTTGGGGCTTTGATTATATGGGACCGTTTCCTGCCTCTAATGGGTATACACATATTTTAGTTGTTGTTGATTACATTACTAAGTGGATAGAAGCTATTCCAACTAGTAGTGCTGGTCATAACACCTCTATTAAGATGCTTAAAGAAGTTATTTTCCCGAGGTTTGGAGTCCCCAGATACTTAATGACTGATGGTGGTTCACACTTTATTCATGGTGCTTTCCGTAAAATGCTTGCAAAATATGATGTGAATCATAGAATTGCATCCCCTTATCACCCACAAACTAGTGGTCAAGTAGAACTAAGTAATAGAGAGTTGAAATTAATTTTGCAAAAGACGGTCAATAGGTCTAGGAAGAATTGGTCTAAGAAACTTGATGATGCATTATGGGCCTATAGAACTGCATACAAAAATCCTATGGGTATGTCTCCATATAAGATGGTATATGCAAAAGCTTGTCACTTAACTCTTGAGCTAGAACATAAGGCATATTGGGCTATTAAAGAGCTTAATTATGATTTCAAACTTGCCGGTGAGAAGAGGTTATTTGGCATTAGCTGTCTTGATGAATGGAGAACCCAGGCCTATGAGAATGCCAAGCTGTTGAAAGAAAAAGTTAAAAGATGGCATGACAAAAGGATACAAAAGCGTGAGTTTAAGGTAGGTGATTATGTCTTGCTATACAACTCTCGTTTAAGATTTTTTGCAGGAAAACTTCTCTCCAAGTGGGAAGGACCTTACGTTATCGAGGAGGTCTATCGTTCCGGTGCCATAAAAATCAACAACTTCGAAGGCACAAATCCGAAGGTGGTGAACGGTCAAAGAATCAAACATTATATCTCAGGTAATCCTATAAATGTTGAAACCAATGTTATTGAAACTGTAACCCCGGAGGAATACATAAGGGACACTTTCCAGAACGATTCAGCTTCCGAAAAGGAAGAGGTATGTGATACGGTAAGTAAACCGACTCCAAAACAGTTCTAAAGGCAGTTGTTTCTCCGTTTTGGAATATTTAGAAAAATAGAAAAATAAGTAGCAGTCCGGAAGAGACACGAGCCGTCCACGAGGGTGGAGGGCGCGCCCCCTTCCCTGGGCGTGCCCCCTGCCTCGTGGGCAGCTCGTGTGCCTCCCGGACTCCGTTTTCTTGTGGGTTACTTCTTTTGGTCGGTAAAAATTCATTATATATACTCCCGAAGGTTTTGACCTCTGTATCATGCAAAAATCCTCTATTCTTGTTTCGAGTTGTTTTCTGCTAGGGTTTGCGAAGCCAGGCACCATGTCGTCTCCCTCCTCCAACAACGAAGGCAACGATGCTTGGCTAATGAAGATAGATCTGAAGAAGGAAGGACCCAAGGAGATCCACAAGGAGAAGAAGATCAAGAAGGAGGTGGAAGATCCGGCTCCGGCATCGGAAGAAGACACCCCTAAATCTCTTCCTAATCTCTTTACCTCAACTGAGATTGAAGCTTTCAGGGTGATTGAGTTAACTCAAATTCGAAACAAGCATCTCACAAGTGAAAATATTTTGTTGAAGGATTACATAGCTGCACTCAAAGGTATTATCTGCAAGCTGGAGGATCTCCTACGCTCGATATATGATGATCCGGCATCACTACTTTCAACTCCATCATCACCACCCCCGAAGAAGGAGACATAATTATATGGGTATGGGCACTCCCCTTGGCAACTGCCAAGCTTGGGGGAGTGACCCCGGTATCGTATCACCATCACTCCTATCTTTACCGTTTTTCTTAGTTCGGTCCTTTTGGTAGTATCTTGATCTAGTAGAATATAAGTTAGCATGATCTAGTTGTGAGCTTTTGCCTTATGATCTTTACCCTTTGTAATCGAGTCCGTGAGTTATATAATAAAGATTAGTGTTGAGTCAAGGGCTTGATTTCCTCACTTGGGTCATGATAAAAAAGAAAGAAAACATAAAGAGTATCAAAGAGATCATATTGATCTTGTGGGAAGTAATGACTTCACATATAAGAGTATGATAAATAAAAGTTGTTGGGAGTTGACAAACATAGTTTTGGTCATCGTTGCAATTAATAGGAAGTAATAAAAGAAGAGAGGCTTCACATACAAATATACTATCTTGGACATCTTTTATGATTGTGAGCACTCATTAAAGTATGACATGCTAAAGAGTTGATGTTGGACAAGGAAGACAACATAATGGGGTATGTTTTCCTATATCTGAAATAAAGTATATTGTCATGGATCATCCAACATGTTGAGCTTGCCTTTCCCCCTCATGCTAGCCAAAACTCCTCGCACCAAGTAGAGATACTACTTGTGCTTCCATACATCCTTAAACCCAGTTTTGCCATGAGAGTCCACCATACCTACCTATGGATTGAGAAAGATCCTTCCAAGTAAGTTGTCATGTTGCAAACTCGCTAAAATATGTATGATTTATTAGTGTGGAGGAAATTAGCTTTATACGATCTTGTGATATGGAAGCAATAAAAGCGACGGACTGCATAATAAAGGTCCTTATCACAAGTGGCAATATAAAGTGACGTTATTCTGTGCTAAGACTTTGTGCATCCAACCATAAAAACACATGACAACCTCTGCTTCCCTCTGCGACGGGCCTATCTATTATTCTTGCCTTATAAGAGTCCAGGTGAAATTCACCTTTCCTTTTTACATTTTATCCTTTGGCAAGCACATTGTGTTGGAAAGAGCATGACATATATACCCACTTGGATGTAAGTTTTCATGGTCTATTACTGTTGACATTACCCTTGAGGTAAAAGGTTGGAAGGCATCACCATAAGCCCCTATCTTTCTCTGTGTCCGATTAAAACTCCATAACCATAAGTATTGCGTGAGTGCGAGCAATTGTGAAAGGCTATATGATAGTTGAGTATGTAGGCTTGCTGAAAAGCTCTTATATTGACTCTTTCCGATGTTACGATAAATTGTAATTGCTTCAATGACCGAGATCAAAGTTTGTTAGTTTTCAATGAAGTTTATGATTCATGCTTGACATTGTGGATGAATTGTTACTTCAGCATAAGGATCATATGACAATATATATATATATATATATATATATATATATATATATATATATATATATATATATATATATATATATTGCTGTTATGAGAATGATCATGACACCTCTATCTCTAAACATGTGGACATATTTTTCGATATCGGCTTTCGCTTGAGGACAAGCGAGGTCTAAGCTTGGGGGAGTTGATACGTCCATTTTGCATCATGCTTATATGTTGATATTTACTGGATTATGGGCTGTTATTACACGTTATGTCACAATACGTATGCCTTTTCTCTCTTATTTTACAAGGTCTACATGAAGAGGGAGAATGCCGGCAGCTCGAATTCTGGGCTGGAAAAGGAGCAAACTCTGGAAACCTATTCTACACAACTCCAAAAGCCCCGAAACTCCACAGAACTTAGTTTCAAAAAATATAAAAAATATATGGCAAAAGAAGTTCTACCGGGGATACTTCCCTTCGGGAGGGGGAAATCATCACCGCCGTCATCACCAACAACTCTCCCATCTTGGGGAGGGCTATCTTCATCAACATCTTCACCAGCACCATCTCCTCTCAAACCCTAGTTCATCTCTTCTATCCAATCTTTGTACCCAAACCTCAGATTGGTACCTGTGGGTTGCTAGTAGTGTTGATTACTCCTTGTAGTTGATGCTAGTTGGTTTATTTGGTGGAAGATCATATGTTTAGATCCATTATGCATATTAATATCCCTCTGGTCATGAACCATATTATGTCATGTGAGTAGTTACTTTTGTTCCTGAGGACATGGGAGAAGTCTTGCTATTAGTAGTCATGTGAATTTGGTCTTCGTTCGATATTTTGATGAGATGTATGTTGTCTCTCCGCTAGTGGTGTCATGTGAACGTCGACTACATGACACTTTACCATTATTTGGGCCTAGAGGAAGGCATTGGGAAGTAATAAGTAGATGATGGGTTGCTAGAGTGACAGAAGCTTAAACCCTAGTTTATGCGTTGCTTCCTAAGGAGTTGATTTGGATCCACTTGTTTCATGCTATGGTTAGGTTTACCTTAATACTTCTTTTGTTGTTCTGGATGCTTGCATTAAAGGTTAATCATAAGTGGGAGGCTTGTCCAAGTAAGTAAATCACCCAAGCACCGGTCCACCCACATACCAAATTATCAAAGTACCGAACGCGAATCAGATGATCGTGATGAAAACTAGCTTGACGATAATTCCCATGTGTCCTCGGGAGCGCTTTCCTTTATATAAGAGTTTGTCCAGGCTTGTCCTTTGCTACAAAAAGGATTGGGCCACCTTGCTGCACCTTATTTACTTTTACCTTTTTTCACTTGCTACCAATTACCTTATCACAAAACTATCTGTTACCTATAATTTCAGTGCTTGCAGAAAATATCTTACTGAAAACTGCCTATCATTTCCTTCTGCTCCTCGTTGGGTTCGACACTCTTACTTATGGAAAGGACTACGATAGATCCCCTACACTTGTGGGTCATCAAGGATTGATTTCTAAACCGTATGGTTAGTTCGGGGTATAGGTTGATCGATTTTGAAGTTTGGGGTTGAATATTAGGTCGAGTGGTTGGTTCAGAGTTGTAACGAACTTTTCTCGGTTGTGTTTTCATCAAACTATTCACACTACAAGCTTCAGTTTTACGGAGCAACTGTATGCTTCTCTCTCTCTCTCTCTCTCTCTCTCTCTCTCTCTCTCTCTCTCTCTCTCTCTCTCTCTCACTTTGCAGGCGAAAAGGGAGTTTATTCATTCACTCAGCAGGCAAATCATCCTTACATAGGTCAAGTACAGCACCTGGCCCAAACGCAAGCCACACGACAGTGCGCTCTACAGTTCTACCAAAACAAACTAAATAATGGCCAACACCATTTTCCTCACAGAGTACATGAGCCAGCTTGAACTCTCTCCCTTCTCTCATAAGTCTCCTAGTCTGCTCTACCAACATAGCATAGCGAGAGCGATCACGTCCTTGAGCAGCGATCATGTTGAAAGCAACTAGACAGTCCGTCTCAATCTCAATCAGCAACTGAATCTATTGCAGCGTGAGGTTGACACCCTCCATACATGCTGAGAGCTCGGTCTCCAAGGGGTCCATGGACACATGCAACACTCGACACGAAGAGCTCGGCCTCTAGGAGCAACTGTATGCTTCTCTCAAACATCCATACATCACGCAGTCACGGTACATGGCAATTGTTGGGTGTGGTTTCCATCAAATAACATAAGCAATTGCAATTTGCATCAATGAGAAACAAATACCATAAAAAATCAAGAAGCAATAACATAGAAGCATATGGTTGCTAGTATCTAGTCCGGAGCTCATATGCTCCCTAATGAATAGTAGCTAGTAAAAAATAATAATAAATTAAAAACTCTAGAAAAAATGGTGCAAACTTTGACAAATGTTCTTACTACTTGCAAATTTTCATCCCAAAATAACATTTGTGAAAGTCGCGGTAAAAATTACAAAACCAACACTCAAAGATGCTATTTTCGAAAGCATTTTGGAGTGCTGTTTTTTTGTGTGCGTTTTTGTTTGGGAACGTAGCATGCAATTTAAAAAAAAAAATCCTACGATCATGCAAGATCTATCTAGGAGATGCATAGCAATGAGAGGGGGGAGTGTGTCTACATACCCTCGTAGACCGAAAGCGGAAGCGTTTGACAACGCGGTTGATATAGTCGAACTTCTTCTAGCTCCGACCGATCAAGCACCGAACGTATGGCACCTCCGAATTTTGCACACGTTCACCTCGATGACGTCCCTCATCCTCTTGATCTAGAAAGATGTCGAGGAAGTAGATGAGTTCTGTCAGCACGATGGCATGGTGACGGTGACGGTGATGTGACCGTGGGAGTAAACTGTGGAGGGGGGTGCCGCACACGGCTAATAGATGTTGTTGTGTGTTCTAGGCCCCCCCCCCTCCCCACATATATATATAGGTTGGAGGGGGGAGGGGAAGCCAGGACAGCGCCCCAAGTAGGCCGAATCCTACTTGGGGTTCCTCCCCAATTCGCCCCCCCCCCTTCCTTGTTTAGGCGCTAGAAGAAGGAAGGAGGAGGTGGCGCCCCCCCCCCCTTCCTTTCTGCATTGAGAAGGGGAACGAAGGAGGGACTTTCCCTCCCGCCTTTCCTTCCCTAGGGCTGGCTGGCCTGGTGGAGGGGTGCACCAGCCCCTCGTGGGCTGGTCAGTCCTTCCCTTGGCCCATTAAGCCCATATCTTTTGCCGGGGGCACCCGGAACCCCTTCTGGTGACCCGATATGTACCTCGTACCCTCCAGAACACTTCCGGTGTCCGAATACCATCGTCCTATATATCAATATTTACCTCTCGACCATTTCGAGACTCCTCTTCATGTCCGTGATCTCATCCGGGACTCCGAATGACATTCGTCACCAAATCACACAACTCATATAATACAATATCGTCATCGAACGTTAAGCGTGTGGACCCTATGGGTTCGAGAACTATGTAGACATGACCGAGACACTTCTCCAGTTAATAACCAATAGCGGAACCTAGATGCTTATATTGGCTCCCACATATTCTACAAAGATCTTTATCGGTCGAACCGTTATGACAACATATGTTATTCCGTTTGTCCATTGGTATGTTACTTGCTCAAGATTCAGTCGTCGGTATCTTCATACCTAGTTCAATCTCTATACCGGCAAGTCTCTTTACTTGTTCCATAATAAATCATCCCGAGACTAACTCATTAGTCATTTGCTTGCAAGTCTTATTATGATGTGCATTACCAAGAGGGCCCAGAGATACCTCTTCGATACTCGGAGTGACAAATCTGAATCTTGATCTATGCCAACTCAACAAACACCTTTAGAGATACCTGTAGAGCATCTTTATAATCACATAGTTACATTGTGATGTTTGATAGCACACAAGGTATTCCTTCGGTATCCGGGAGTTGCATAATCTCATAGTAGGACGAATATGTATTTGACATGAAGAAAGCAATAGCCGTAAAACTGAACAATCATAATGCTAAGCTAACGGGTGGGTCCTGTCCATCACATCATTCTCCTAATGATGTGATCCCATTATCAAATGACAACTCATGTCTATGGTTAGGAAACCTTAACCATTTTTTATCAACGAGCTAGTCTACTAGAGGCTCACTAGGGACATAGTGTTTGTCTATGTATTCATACATGTACTAAGGTTTCCGATTAATACAATTCTAGCATGGATAATAAACATTTATCATGAATAAGGAAATATAAAATAAAAACTTTATCATTGGCTCTAGGGCATATTTCCTTCAGTCTCCCACTTGCACTAGAGTCAATAATCTAGATTACATTGTAATGATTCTAACACCCATGGAGTCTTGGTGATGATCATGGTTTGCTCGTGGAAGAGGCTTAGTTATCGGGTCTGCTACATTCAGATCCGTATGTATTTTGCAAATCTCTATGTATCCCTCCTTGACTTGATCACAGATGGAGTTGAAGCGTATCTTGATGTGTTTGGTTCTCCTGTGAAACCTGGATTCCTTCTCCAAGGCAATTGCACCAGTGTTGTCACAAAATATTTTCATTGGACCCGATGCACTAGGTATTACATCTAGATCGGATATGAACTCCTTCATTTGTTGCTTCCGAAGCAGCTATGTACTCCGCTTCACACGTAGATCCTAGCACGACGCTCTGCTTTGAACTGCACCAACGGACAGCTCCACCATTCAATAAAAGTACGTATATGGTTCATCCGGATCAGTGTCAAAGCTAGCATCAACGTAACCATTTACGACGAGTTCTTTGTCACCTCCATAAATGAGAAACATATCCATGGTCCTTTTCAGGTACTTTAGGATGTTCTTGACCGCTGTCCAGTGGTCCACTCCTGGATTACTTTGGTACCTTACTGCCAGACTTATGGCTAGGCACACATCAGGTCTGGTACATAGCATAGCATACATGATAGAACTTATGGTTGAGGCATAGGGAAAGACTTTCATTTTCTCTCTATCTTCTGCAGTGGTCGGGCATTGAGTCTTACTCAACTTCACACCTTGTAATACAGGCAAGAACCCTTTCTTTGACTGATCCATTTTGAACTTCTTCATAACTTTATTAAGGTTTGTGCTTTGTGAAAGTCCTATCAAGCGTCTTGATCTATCTCTATAGACCTTGATGCCCAATATATAAGCAGCTTCACCGAGGTCTTTCATTGAAACATTCTTATTCAAATATCCTTTTATGATATCCATAAATTCTACGTCATTTTTGATCAATAATATGTCATCCACATATAATATCAGAAATGCTACAGAGCTCAGACTCACTTTCTTGTAAATACAGGCTTCTCCAAAAGTCTGTATAAAACCATATACTTTGATCACTTCATCAAAGTGTATATTCCAACTCCGAGATGCTTGCACGAGTCCATAGATGGATCGCTGGATCTTTCACACTTTGTTAGCAACTTTAGGATCGAAAAAACCTTCTGGTTGCATCATATACAGCTCTTCTTTAAGAAATCCATTAAGGAATGCAGTTTTGACGTCCATCTGCCAGATTTCATAATCATAAAATGCGGCAATTGCTAACATGATTCGGACAGACTTAAGCATCGCTACGGGTGAGAAAGTCTCATCGTAGTCAACTTCTTGAACTTGTCGAAAACCTGTTGCGATAACTTGAGCTTTGTAGACACTAACATTACCATCATCGTTAGTCTTCTTCTTGAAGATCCATTTATTCTCTATGGCTTGCCGATCATCGGGCAAGTCCACCAAAGTCCACACTTTGTTCTCATACATGGATCCTATTTCAGATTTCATGGCCTCAAGCCATTTATCGGAATCTGGGCTCATCATAGCTTCTTCATAGTTCGTAGGTTCGTCATGGTCTAGTATCATGACTTCCAGAATAGGATTACCCTACCACTCTAGTGCGGATCATGCTCTGGTTTACCTATGCGGTTCGGTAGTAACTTGATTTGAAGTTTCATGATCATCATCAGCAGCTTCCTCTCTAGTTGGTGTAGGCATCACAGGAAAGGTTTTTTGTGATGAGCTACTTTCCAATTAGAGAGAAGGTACAATTACCTCATCAAGTTCTACTTTCCTCCCACTCACTTCTTTCGTGAGAAACTCCTTCTCTAGAAATGTTCAAATCTTGGCAACAAAAATCTTGCCTTCGGATCTCTGGTAGAAGGTGTACCCAATTGTTTCCTTAGGGTATCCTATGAAGATGCACTTCGCCGATTGGGCTCGATCTTATCCGGCAGAAGCCTTTTGACATAAGTGTCCCAACCCCAAACTTTAAGAAACGATAGCTTATGTTTCTTGCCAAACGACAGTTCATACGGTGTCGTCTCAACGGATTTAGACAGTGCCCTATTTAACATGATTGCAGATGTCTCTAATCCATAACCCCAAAACGATAGTGGTAAATCGGTAAGAGACATCATAGATCGCATCATATCCAATAAAGTACGGTTACGACGTTCGGACACACCATTACACTGTGGTATTCCAGGTGGCGTGAGCTGTGAAACTATTCCACATTGTTTTAAATGAAGGCCAAACTCGTAACTCAAATATTCGCCTCCGCGATCAGATAGTAGAAACTTTATTTTCTTGTTACGATGATTCTCTACTTCACTCTGAAATTCTTTGAACTTTCCAAATGTTTCAGACTTGTGTTTCATTAAGTAGATATACCCATATCTGCTCAAATCATCTCTGAAGGTTAGAAAATAACGATACCCGCCGCGAGCCTCAACACTCATCGGACCGCATACATCGGTATGTATTATTTCCAATAAGTCATTGGCTCGCTCCATTGTTCCGAAGAACGGAGTTTAGTCATCTTGCCCATGAGGCATGGTTCGCAAGTAGCAAATGATTCATAATCAAGTGATTCCAAAAGTCCATCTGCATGGAGTTTCTTCATGCGCTTTACACCAATATGACCTAAACGGCGGTGCCACAAATATGTTGCACTATCATTATCAACTTTGCATCTTTTGGCATCAATATTATGAATATATGTATCACCACCATCGAGATTCAACAAAAATAGACCACTCTTCAAAGGTGCATGACCATAAAAGATATTACTCATATAAATAGAACAACCATTATTCTCTGATATAAATGCATAACCATCTCGCACTAAACAAGATCCAGGTATAACGTTCATGCTCAACGCAGGAACCAAATAACAATTATTCGGGTCTAAAACTAATCCCTAAGGTAGGTCACATCGACTTTGGAACCATTTCCCGCGCGCATCGTCACCTCGTCCTTAGCCAATCTTCGTTTAATCCGTAGCTCATGTTTAGAGTTACAAATATGAGCAACCGAAAAAACCAGTATCAAATGCCCAGGCGCTACTACGAGCATTACTAAGGTACACATCAATAACATGTATATCAAATATAACTTTGGTCACTTTGACATCCTTCTTATCCGCCAAATACTTGGGGCAGTTTCGCTTCGAGTGACCAATCCCTTTGAAGTAGAAGCACTCAGTTACAGGCTTGGGTCCAGATTTGGGCTTCTTCCCGGGAGTGGCAACTTGCTTGACATTCTTCTTGAAGTTCCCTTTCTTTCCCTTGCCCTTTTTCTTGAAACTAGTGGTCTTGTTAACCATCAACACTTGATGCTCCTTCTTGATTTCTACGTCCGCAGCTTTCAGCATTGCGAAGAGCTCGGGAAATGTCTTCTCCATCCCTTGCATATTATAGTTCATCATGAAGCCTATGTAGCTTGGTGGCGGTGATTGGAAAACTCTGTCAATAACACTATCATCTGGAAGATTAACTCACAGCTGAGTCAAGTGATTTTGATATCCAGACATTCTGAGTATGTGTTCACTGACAGAACTGTTCTCCTCCATCTTGCAGCTATAGAACTTGTTGGAGACTTCATATCTCTCAACTCGGGCATTTTCCTGAAATATTAACTTCAACTCTTAACATCTCATATGCTCCATGACGTTCAAAACGTCTTTGAAGTCCCAATTCTAAGCCGTAAAGCATGGCACACTGAACTATTGAGTAGTCATCAGATCGAGCTTGCCAGACGTTCAAAACATCAGCATCTGCTCCTGCAGCAGGCCTTTCGCCTAGCGGTGCATCAAGGACATAATTCTTTTGTGCGGCAATGAGGATAATCCTCAAGTTACGGACCCAGTCTGTGTAGTTGCTACCATCATCTTTCAACTTAGCTTTCTCTAGGAACGCATTAAAATTCAAAGGAACGGTAGCACGGGCCATTGATCTACAACATAGATATGCAAATACTATCAGGACTAAGTTCATGATAAATTAAGTTCAACTATTAAAATTACTAAAGAACTCCCACTTAGATAGACATCCCTCAAGTCATCTAAATGATACGTGATCCAAATCAACTAAACCATATCCGATCATCACGTGAGATGGAGTAGTCATCAATGGTGAACATCTCTATGTTGATCATATCTACTATATGACTTGCATTCGACCTTTCGGTCTCCGGTGTTCCGAGGCCATGTCTGTACATGCTAGGCTTGTCAAGTTTAATCCGAGTATTCCGCATGTGCAAAATTGTCTTGCACCCGTTGTATGTGAACGTAGATTCTATCACACTCGATCATCACGTGGTGTCTTAAAACGATGAACTATAGCAACGGTGCATACTCACGGAGAAAACTTTTACCTTGAAATTTAGTTAAGGGATCATCTTATAATGCTACCGCCATACTAAGCAAAATAAGATGCCTAAAAGATAAACATCACATGCAATCAAAATATGTGACATGATATGGCCATCATTATCTTGTGCTTTTGATCTCCATCTCCAAAGCATCGTCATGACCTCCATCGTCATTGGCTCGACACCTTGATCTTCATCGTAGCGTCGTGGTCGTCTTGCCAACTATTGCTTCTACTACTATCGCTAAATCATGTGATAAAGTAAAGCAATTACATGGCGTTTGCATTTCATACAATAAAGAGACAACAATAAGGCTCATGCCGGTTATCAGATATCTTACAAAACATGATCATCTCATACAATAATGTATAACTCATCACGTCGTGACCATATCACATCACAACATGCCCTGCAAAAACAAGTTCGACGTCCTCTACTTTGTTGTTGAAAGTTTTACATGGATGCTACGGGCTTCTAGCAAGACGTTCTTACCTACACATCAAAACCACAACGGTGTTTCGTCAAGTTTGTTGTTTTCACCTTCTTCAAGGACCCGCCGCAGTCAAATTCGATTCAACTAAAGTAGGAGAGACAGACACCCGCCAGCCACCTTTATGCAAAACTAGTTGCATGTTTGTCGGTGGAACCGGTCTCATGAACGCGGTCATGTAAGGTTGGCCCGGGCCGCTTCATCTTACAATACCGCCGAATCAAAATAAGACGTTGGTGGTAAGCAGTATGACTATCACCGCCCACAACTCTTTGTGTTCTACTCGTGCATATCATCTACGAATAGACCTGGCTCTTGATGCCACTGTTGGGGAACGTAGCATGCAATTTCAAAAAAAAATCTACGCTCACGCAAGATCTATCTAGGAGATTCATAGCAACGAGAGGGAGAGAGTGTGTCTACGTACCCTCGTAGACCGAAAGCAGAAGCGTTTGACAACGCGGTTGATGTAGTCAAACTTCTTCTAGCTCCGACCGATCAAGCATCGAACGTACGGCACCACCAATTTCTGCATACGTTCAGCTCAATGACGTCCCTCGTCCTCTTGATCCAGCAAGATGTCGAGGAAGTAGATGAGTTCTGTCAGCACGACAGTGTGGTGACGGTGACGGTGATGTGACTGTGGGAGTAAACTATGGAGGGGGGCGCCGCACACGGCTAAGAGATGTTGTTGTGTGTTCTAGGCGCCCACCTCTCCACATATATATAGGTTGGAGGGGGGAAGGGGCAGCCAGGACGGCACCCCAAGTAGGCCGAATCCTACTTGGGGTTCCTCCCCAATTCGCCCCCTCCCTTCCTTGTTTAGGCGCTAGGAGAAGGAAGGAGGAGGTGGCGCCCCCCCCCCCCACCCCCTTCCTTTCTCCCTTGAGAAGGGGAGGGAAGGAGGGACTTGCCCTCCTCCCTTTCCTTCCCTAGGGCTGGCCGGCCAGGTGGAGGGGCGCACCGGCCCCTCGTGGCAGGTCAGTCCCTCCCTTGGCCCATTAAGCCCATATCTTTTGTCGGGGGCACCCGAAACCCCTTTCGATGACCCGATATGTACCCGGTACCCTCCGGAACACTTCCGATGTTCGAATACCATCGTCCTATATATCAATCTTTACCTCTCAGCCATTTCGAGAGTCCTCGTCATGTTCGTGATCTCATACGGGACTCCGAACAACATTCGGTCACCAAATCACATAACTCATATAATACAATATCGTCATCAAACGTTAAGCGTGCGGACCCTACGGGTTCGAGAACTATGTAGACATGACTGAGACACTTCTCCGGTCAATAGCCAATAGCGGAACCTGGATGCTCATATTGGCTCCCACATATTCTAGAAAGATCTTTATCTGTCGAACCGTTATGACAACATACGTTATTCCCTTTGTCCATCAATATGTTACTTGCCCGAGATTTGATCGTCGGTATCTTCATACCTAGTTCAATCTCGTTACCGGCAAGTTTCTTTACTCGTTCCATAATACATCATCCGGAGACTAACTCATTAGTCATTTGCTTGCAAGGCTTATTATGATGTGCATTACCGAGAGGGCCCAGAGATACCTCTCTGATATTTTGAGTGACAAATCCTAATCTCGATCTATGCCAACTCAACAAACACCTTCGGAGATACCTGTAGAGCATCTTTATAATCACCCAGTTACGTTGTGACGTTTGATAGCACACAAGGTATTTCTCCGGTATCCGGGAGTTGCATAATTTCATAGTCAGAGGAATATGTATTTGACATGAAGAAAGCAATAGCAGTAAAACAGAACGATCATAATGCTAAGCTAACGGGTGGGTCTTGTCCATCACATCCCGTTATCAAATGACAACTCGTGTTTATGGTTAGGAAACCTTAATCATCTTTGATCAACGAGCTAGTCTACTAAAGGCTCACTAGGGACATAGTGTTTGTCTATGTATTCACACGTGTACTAAGGTTTCCGATTAATACAATTCTAGCATGAATAATAAACTTTTATCATGAATAAGAAAATATAAAATAACAACTTTATTATTGCCTCTAGGTCATATTTCTTTCAGTTTTTCCGTGACTTCCACGAATGTTATTTTAGGATGAAATTTACAAGCACTGTGAACATTTGTCAAAGTTTGCACAAAAACATTTCAGAATTTTTCGAATTTGTTTTCATTTGTTTACGGAATTTACTATTCAGCCGGAGCTCAAATGAGTGTTGGGGAGTAGAAGGGGATGTTCGAGAACAATCTCACATCTTCAACAAAAGCTCGATAGAGATACATTAATCGATTCGTGCACAATACAAGATTTAATATATCGCTCCTATTATAATTTATTACACAAGATGTTAGTGTCCCAAGGCTCACTTACGTCCGCCGCGGTTGATCCGGCCGGCGCCACTCCTCTGGTACGGATGGTGGTGGTGGCGCGGTGCAGTGGTGGACGACTCCGCTTCTCGCACCATGGGAAACGGAGTTGGCGTACTGGGCGTGAAGACCGGCAACGCGGCTCGCGTGGAAGGAGTCGACGGTGTGTAATACAGTGACGCGCATGACTCGGCGTCGGACACCACCAGAGGGGACGGATGCGGTGTATTGGGCATGTAATCTGGCAAAGAAGCCTGTGTGGGAGGAGTCGACGGGGTGTGCCTTGATGGTCAGGTGGTGCCTCAAAAAGACACCTTTCGATATTGGGTCAATATTAAGGAGGATGGGGTATTGATGAAGATGTGAACCATCGAATCAAAACCGGATGAATGAAGTGGCTCCAAGCTTCTGGCATTCTATATGACAAGAGTGCCACAAAAGCTAAAAGGCAAGTTCTACAGTACGGCGGTTCAAACCGCAATGCTGTATGGCGCTGAGTGTTGGCCGACTAAAAGGCGACATGTTCAACAGTTAGGTATGACGGAGATGCGTAAGTTGAGATGGATGTATGACCACAGGAGGAAGGATCGAGTCTGGATTATGTTCTGACAAGGGTCATGATTATGTTCTTGGCTCCGCACCATAAGCCCTCATCAAACCCACAAACTGCAACCGACGAAATGGTAAGACTAAAAGGAAGAATTGTTCATCAGGCAGGCTCTACCGCAAGATGAGTAACGAGCCACCAGAGAAAATTATTTAAGCATTTTGCACCCTGCACATGTAAGCAACAAGCATGCAGGGATGCACCCGCGAAAGCAGCAGAAACCAAACAGCAAACATAGGTAGAGCCAGCAAATTTAATAGAAACATCGAGTATAAGCACTACAAAATCAAGACAGACCAGTTGAAAGCCACTTATAACACAACTTTCAGTCTCCCTCTCCCTCATCACAATGTCGATAGCAGAGATAACAAGTTCATCTAGAAAATCCTAAATCACAAGTTTGTGTCCATAGGGTAGATATAGCAGACCGCATCGATTCTAGATATCCATTCATGCCTCACAAAATATGAACTTCGAGCCGCCAAAGACAGAAGGTGGCATCCTAGTCTACTCCCAGCCTTGAGCAGCGGGTTGCACCCCAGCGTCCCAGCCAGTAGCAGCCACAGCAGGAGCAGGGACGGCACCTTCAACAGCAACAGGTGCCCCTGCAGCATCCCATCCATCGCCAACAGCAACCGGAGCTGGAATTGAAAACAAATCAACAGAAGATGCAATCAATTTATGTTGCAAAATAAAATATTCAACTAGACCACAGCATAAACTACTATATATTTTCAAATAAGAGACATTGCAAAAGTGCAATGTGAGTAAATAGTAGAGACATCAGGGCAAAAATGTTGGGCAAGAACTTGTTTTAAACAATCCACTAATCAAATCCAAAGTAAACTACTAAAACTAGTTACAAGTATGATACTTTTTGTGATTTAGTAAATAAAATATCTTGGGCCACCCACATACATAAACATCCTAGGAAACAATCATCACTATAGTAGTTTCATCTGAACAGCAGATGGCAAACTGAAATCACCAAATAAAATTTATGTATACAGAGTTTAATCAAGGAGAACAAACCTTCAGCCATCGGCCACTCGCCACCAGTAACAGGCGGGGGAGCAGGCGCATCAGAGGTCCACTGGTCACCACCCCATTGACCAGCTGCTGCTCCATAATCAGTGATGGCAGCATACTCTGGGGCTCCAGCAGCTTCATCCTCCTGCTCCTTGGCTTCCTCAGGGTCCCTGTAGAAGAACAGATCAACCTGCAAGGGCAAACATTGCATCATAAACATGCAAAGAATACAAGACAGTCACAAAGCAAGGCAATTCAACCAGGAATCTGAAAAGTCTAGTGAGCTGGCGTACCATGACATCCCACTTGTGCCCAGGAAGGATAGTGCCCCTCATCTGCAGAACCATCCTGGCCAAGAGCCAGTACAGGCAGCCAATGCTGTTCCTCCCCTTGTTGTTTGCTGGGATGCCGATATCGACGTATCGCATGGGAGAGTCAGTGTCACAGAAGGCGATGGTGGGGATGTTCCCCAGAGCAGACTCCTTGATGGGCTGCACATATTTCAACAGATCAATGACTGCACCATCAGCATCACCATATGTAACGCACACTGCTACTAGTATATACAGTACTAGTTTGGCATGGCAAAGAAATTCACCTGGTGGTCAGTCCTTGGGTCGGTGAGGATGAGCAGGCGGGGCTCGCTGAAGGAGGTCTGCATCTGGTTGGTGAAGGTACCAGGGGTGTGCCTCCCGGCGATGGCGTTGGCGCCGGTGTGCTGCGCGAACTTGAGGACGGCGCGCTGGCCGTAGGGGCGGGCGGACTGGACGATGATGTCCTGGGGGTTCTCGATGGCGACGATGACCCTCGCCGCGAGCTGCAGCTTCTCCCATGTCTTGCCCAGGTTGATGATGTAGATGCCTAGGAATCACAAACAAAGATCGGCCGCATCACATTCCACACTTCATCTCAAGGAACACAAGCATCATCAGTCGCGACAAACTACACCATTAAGCATCACGATCCGCAGCAGATCGACTCTAACCAGCACAAAGCTGCCGCCATGCGCATGATGCCGAGGTGGCTCTAGATCTCTGAGGACAACTGAACCTACCTAAGCGACGCAAGAGCTCGCTGGATCGAGAGGGGTTTAGAGCGGGCACGTACCGTCGGAGCGGCGCTTGTAGGCGTAGCGCTCCATCTGGAAGTCGCAGTTCTTGGTGCCCAGGTGGACGTCGGCGGCGAGCATCATCTGTATGTCCTGCTCCTTCTGGGACAGCGCCCGCGGGGCCTCTCCAGCCGCTGCCGCCATGGCAGGTCGGGGCTCGAGCGTCCGGGTGGTGCCGCGAAGGAGGGGAGGAGGAGGAGGGAGGGATGTGAGCGGCGGCGCGAGCGGGGAGAAGGGGAGGGGGCGAGGGCTCTTATCTGAGGCGCCTCTAAACCCTAGTCGGCTTTTGTAGTGAGATGGGACGGGAATGCTCCTTGGGCCCCCGTGGTGAATGGGCCGGCCCAGGTTACTATACATATGGCCCGCTTTCTCCTTCTCTCACGAATTTGGTTTTTTTTTTTCAAAAGCGAATAATATCCTTGTCGGGCTATTCGTTTTTTTAGTCCATACGAATTTTCGCAGTCTTTTTATAGTGACGAGTGTACCGGCCAATTTTTGTAGGTAACACGGTGAAAAAATTGCATATGCCAGTGAGAACACAATTTTTTACTCTGAAATTGAACTATTTTGAATGTTGTCCTAAATGTCTAGAACGTCTTATAAAAGTGAACAGAGGGAGTACTACTTTTTATAATAATCAGTGACAGTGTTTTCGACTACATTGGAAGATAAATTTGTGACAAGCGAACACTACCATACCAGCAAGCATTCTCTGGAAGATAAATTTGTGCTGGGGAGCAAAATACATAGCAGATGAGCAAAAAAAAATGCACTCATGAAATTTCAGGCAATTGCAACATTCGATAGGAAAGGTTCACTCATGAAATGTCAGGCAGTTGCACCATTCGGCAGAAATGCGTAAGAAAACATAGTCTGGCGCTCATTTAGCTAAAACAGGTGCATCCCATACTCCGGGTGTGTCAAAATGCGGTACACCATACAAGACTAGCTTCTTCACTGGCTCAAGTTCTATTAAACCCCCTCAGCGGGTCTGGGTGCAGCCGGGACGACAAAAGTGCTTGATGTCAATCTGATCATGGTTGCTGAATCAGCTCAGGATGGGGAATATGCGGGTCACGTGCTCGAACGGAACAGTGTCGGCTGTGTTCTTCTTGAGTTCGGGGTGATTGTACTCGTTGCGCGGAAGGACAATCAGTTGGGAGCGTGCACCCTTCTCGATGACCCATCCTGAGTTTGCAGCATGATACTCCATAAACTTGTCCAATGCAAGCCCTTCAATGTTGATGGCCTGGAAAAATAGGTGACAGGCACATCAGCAAAGAAACAATCCATCTATGCAGACAGTAAACCCAATTGGATAAACAGCATGATTTGGCTGGTGACAATGCCTTAGGCTGGTATAAATAATACTTGCAGCTATCATCTAATATAATGATCCTTGAATTGCCATGAGCTCATAATGAAAGCCTATACAGCATAATAAGGCTACATATCTTACCTCGGCTAGAACTGGCCTAGGAACTTTCTGGTATGTCAAGGAAAGCACATGAATCGCATAGCTTTGGATTGCCTGCTCAAAACCTGCACAAAAAAAAAACTCACAATGTCAGTAACACTTCATTTAGTTAAAAGACAAACAACTCTGTAGCAGTTTCCAGTTTGGATTTTAAAAAATTCTAGCCTTTTCAAGTGAAAGAAATAAAAAAAGGAGATGTTGAAGTTAATACAAGACACCTAGTCAGCTATTTGAAATAAATATGCCATGTAAATGCATACTGAAAACGAAAAGGCTAATGAAAAGGGGGGCTCTGCAGAAACTAAGCTTCTTTAGCAAATACAGTAAACCAGAAAATCTGCACTTGCGTAAATCACACAAGTCTGATAAGAAATGAAAGGAAAACACGGAGTTCTAAACTCAGGAATCCTATGTGGGCATTAACATTCATTCACAAGCACTCATACAGTCATATTGCCAAGTCCTACCAACAAGCACTAGTACTGTCAACGAAGCTCCAATGTCCCAAGAAGTGTATACCTGGTACAACATCCAGTATGTTACGGCTCTTTGATGCCTCATCCCAAAACTGGCGGAACCTACCAGTCTGTAAGCGGATTAATCAAGGTTAGCAGTCAATAATCAATACAGGCTAGTTCTTAGGCATCCATAGATTACTCAGTTGTGCAGAGAAAATGTGTACCTCCAGGTAGTGAGAAAGAACTATCAACGTCTTGAACTGCTCCTCCATTTGCTATAATGAAAGCACATAAAAGTCAACTCCACGTCAAGGCAGAACAGTTCAGGAGAAGATGCACAACTAAAAGGTCACAAATATAAACATCTCACATCCTATACATATGTACAACTAATATGTGTTGTGCAATATTTAGATGTTTAAGTGACCAGAAGGGATACTTCAAATCAAAACGCACATTTATCTGCATGATGTCATTGATCTGCAAATGAGCTTATATTGAATATAAAGATGCTTATTCCATCAACTAGAAGTCCGCAAGTAATTATGATAGTGTGCATCTCCAGGTTTACAGATATGACATGCTCCAAGGCCAAAGTAACAATCATCTACGATGACAAAACGATCAATGAACATTCACATCTAAATCGACACTTTAATTTTTAGATACTCCTAAGATGCATGTTCAATAGCATTTGCTTGAGAAAAATAATAAATATAAAGGGGACGATAAAAGATAGATTATACAGAAACAGGGAAGCAGGACAAATTTCTCATTCCTAAGATGCATGTTCAATAGCATTTGCTTGAGAAAAATAATAAATATAAAGGGGACGATAAAAGATAGATTATACAGAAACAGGGAAGCAGGACAAATTTCTCATACCACGTGCTCAGGAATTAAGAACAAGCATAGGCTGAAGTCGGGGGCTGGCATTGCCATGAGAGCCTGTCAGCGAAACATGTGTGGGAGTTGAGAATGAACCAACAAATGGTGGTATTCAAAAAATTGTCATAACCATTAGTTGTTCTCTGACCTTAATCAATATGCGGGCTACAATTTGTACGCTCAACCTTTCTGGCTCAAACTGCAATAGGAAATCAATCATTACGCATACATAAATCGAGGAATGATAATGGTTCATATGCAAATGCAATTTTACCTGGTAAAGGCGTAGAAGACTGAGATTTGCATCCAGGTTATATGTTTTAGAAGAAACCTAGTAAAAACAAGATATATTGTTAATTTAAAAGGATCGAAACATGACATAACTTATTAGGTGACAAAAATAAAGTTAGCATGCCTGTGTGCAATACACAGACCCTAAAAACAGTTTATTCAAGCATGTTTCTGTAGATTTAACAGGCTGAACAACCACTGCATCAATCAATAAATTAAGTGTGCTGTATGTGTATCATCTGCACAAAAGCTTAAGTTTGCCACTTCATGATCATAGGCATAATCTTTGAGCGGAGGTCCATTTCTCCATCCATCCACCATTGTATGAACACGTGGTTGAGGCTGAGAGAGGTATTCAACCCCTTAAGAGTTCAGACAGCAATTGCGAATTTAACCTGCCTATTCCCATGGCAGCAAAACACAATTTCGTCAGCAATCCCTCTCTATGACCCCAGACTACAAAGTATGCACTATAACTTAATTCACGCCGATGATTAACTGATAAGCCCAGACACCCTCAATCCTTAATACAGCGCTAAGTTTACTACTCCGGGTAACTTAATACACCACAATCCAGAGGCAAAGACGAAAATACTGCTAAATTTCTAGCATCTGCGCATTGCTACGAACTGCTTCCATCTGACAACGCCGCACAGTTCAGCAGGCCAACCAACCAACCGATTTCGCAACCGCCTCATCGTTAGCACCAGACAGCGCGAACGATTAGCACAACCAACCACGGGACCTGCCGTCTGAGCCTTTCGCGGGTTACACGGACCAACTACATGGACGGAACTGGCAGGGGTAAACGCGCCCCGGGGCTAGGGTTTACCTGCTCGTTGACGAAGACCTCGAGGTCGTTGAGGATGTCGGGGTTGTAGGGGTTCACCGCCACGAGCTCCTCCACGGTGTAGGTCTCCGCCGGCTGCTCGGTCGCCATGGTTGCCGGAATGGGGAACCCTAGCGCGCGCTGGATCGGCAAACCCTGGGAGACGCGACCGAGAGGGGAGAGAAGTGGCGGCGCAAAGGGAGGAGGGGAAGTGATTGCTGCAAGGGTTTCCGGGGCGGGTTCGCGTGAATTGTCACTTTAGTCCCTCGGTTATCCGTGTAGTGCACACGCTGCAAATGCGTTGGTGTGCTCACAAGGTTCGGATATCATACATATACCCCTCAGTATTTACTTGCATTTCGCTCAAAGTCCATCTTAAGAGGAAGAAAAAATGTACTCCCTTTGTTTTATACTCCCTCCGTTCATAAATATAAGCCTTCTTAGAAATTTTAATACGGACTACTTATACGAAGCAAAATGAGTGAATCTATGCTCTAAAATACGTCTATGCTTATCCGTGCGCGTGTGGGGGGATTGTGGATATTATCATATTTTCTGTAGACTTGGTCAGATATAGAAGATTTTGTACTGTAATAAAGCTAAAACTTCAACTAGTTTAGAATAGGTATCACTTACACGAGGTATCACTACAAATTGTCGTTGTTTTATTTTTGCTTTGTTTTTCTTCTGTTGGTACATGGGTTATCTTGTTTCGCGTGCTATATCTACTTGCAATTGTTGTAGAGCATCCACCATTGCAAGTGATTGTTTTTCTATGTATTCCCTTGATTAAGTAGTACTCCCTCCGTCCCACAAGTGTCGTGGGCTTTTTTGCTTATTGAGCCTCGGATTTATAGCATGTTCATCAAGCTATCATTTTTTCGCCCTTTCCTTGTGTTTGTTCCAGCACATTGAAGATCTTAAGTACTCCCTCGGTTTCTTATTACTTGTCGTATTTTCAATTCGTATTTATCGTGTTTTCAATTCGGAAAGGGTGTATAATAAGTTATGGATATAACTACATTTTATAACATGTGACCACACATTTCGTTCAAACATATGTTGATCTACTAGTAATCATGCACGTGCAACGTACGTGTAACCATATGATTGAGGAACAATTTTTTTGGGCATGATATTTACTTTTGGTTCTACATGCTCCTCTTGAGTTGTGATTAAAATCGTGTATGGTAATGTGGGCTACCCTTTAGTAGTAAAGGTTGATACTGGTTGGACCAAAAAGATGGATATGACCACTGGTGTGTTAAGTGGAGTATGCTTTCTATTAAGAAGCAAATATGTGGTATTCTTATGATCTCTCGCCTTACGCCTTTTTTCATTTGTCTCTTCAATTCTTTAAGATATGATTTGTCCTGCAGATAGCATCTATAGGATATACAGTCATGATGTAGTGAAGAGTTGGTGATATATTTACCTGAATTGTCGGTGTACGTTCGATCCTGCAACGGTTTTCATATCACATTACGCTGATAGGATGCCATATGGAGTTGTGAACCAACAATGGACACAAAGCATCACCTTTCAAATACACTACTCCCTCTATTCCCTTTTGTAAGACGTTTTAGACATTTAAAACAACACCCAAAACAGTTCATTTCAGCTGTCTAAAACGTCTTGCAAAAATGAACAGAGAAAGTAAAAAACAAAAAATACTTGCTAAGATGCTTCAAAATTTGGATTCATCAGCCTACACTTTATTGTCCTATACCGGCATCACATAAATGAAGAAGCGGTACCTTTCAGCATCATGATCACAGCTCCGACGATGGTCATGATCATCGAAACGGTCATAGTGCTCCCTTATTTCACTCCTCTCACGGTGTTTCTCGTGATGGTGGCGATTACTGGCCCTGTTCCAATCAGCGCGGTCACGGTCACACAACCACTCTCCTTGTCTCGATGCCACACCTTGTCTTGTACCATGGTGTCTGTAGCGACATCTGTTCTTTTCCTCATCCCGTCCTCTACCCTTGTCTTTGGAACTCGAGGACCACTCCTTGTGAGGTTGTGCATCCTGCTGAAAAGGAAATGAATCTCATTGTCAGATCAAATTAAAAAAATTCAGGGCCTCCTAGCATGATACAAATACTTGCTACTTAGAACCATCAAGCGACTCACATTATCACAAAATTAACAAAACCTCTGTTTCACTTTCACACAGATCATAAACAAAAAGCTCAACCCATACTATATGCTCCTGAACTTCGAATCGCATCATAAGCCAATGCATCCAAAGCATTGAAACTTACTTTAAAAAAGCCTGAATTTAGTTTTCAAGGGCGCAGTGCAGGGCTGAAAACAAGGTCCAGCAATAATTTGGGGGGGGAGGGGGGGGGGGAGG
>LR738715.1:61612969-61655810 GCA_902687465.1 Secale cereale
AAACATGAATCCAAAACTCACAACTGAAGGCAGTGTATGAAGCTAAGAACCTAGCTATTATGAACCCACCCTATCGGAGAACCCCTTGCGGCAAGAGATCAATGACGCTGCATATACCCTAGCACAACAGCATTACCCCATAGCTCCCTCCGTTCCTAAATATAAGTCTTTTTAGATATTACAATATGGACTACATACGAAGCAAAATAAGTGAATCTACGCTATAAAGTGTGTCTACATACATATGTAGTCCATACTAAAATCTCTAAAAAGACTTATATTTAGAAACGGAGGGAGTATATGTGATTTCCTTTCCAGCGGAGCGGAACTAAAAGCACAATCCATAGTAGCGCCGACTTGCGCTGAAACTGAAATCCGACCAGTCTCGAATCCGCAACTGAACATGACGCGTGCAACAATCTATAAACCGAAATAATTAGTGCCGATCTGATCCAAAATTCCCTGAATCCAAGCAAGCCAGCCGGCCCATCCCCCACTTGCACGCTTCGGCGAATCCCCCCACCGTAAGCGCGAAAAATAAATAGATGATAAAGCTAGCCACACTCATCCAGCGAGTGAGCGCCGCTGCTGCATTTGGCCTGCAGGAACATTTTTTTTTTGTATCAAACACTATTAGAGAGATACAGATAAAAATTGAATTAACAACTTTTTCACTACATCTGCTAAAACAACTTATTCATTATCTACATGTTCGCGAAAGAAAGCATTGCATAGTTAGAGAGTAGTAATTGATATAAATGCCACATATCATTTCAGAGTGATGGTGTTTTCAAGTACAAGTGTGACCCAGAACACATGCTTCTTGATGCAATGAGGAAGCAAACCTCTTAATTAATAATAGCAATACATAGAATTTGACATGAGAAATTATAAACTTAGGAGTACGATAATTATAACTCATCTGATGCAACTGTAATTGAAGAACTCATTCATCTAAGCACCCCCGTAAGGAATATAGTATATATATGAAATGCTAATTAATTATTTTATTAGGATAAGAGAAACAGAACATGATCCTAACTATGTGCACATATCATGGATTCAATGATCTCTGGAAAAATTGTTGAGTGTCTGGGCAAAATACACCTCCCAGATTACAACGATTCACAAGTAATATCTTAAATTCATAATTAAAGGGCGTAACCATTTGGCATGTGCATCAGTCAACTGTAGTTTACATGCAGCTGAGACTCCTAGCGTCTTCGTTGCTAAATCATTCAGTGGCTTGCTGCCCGCCGATTGCGACAACAACAATGGGATGGAACACGCCCTCAACCCTCACGGTGGTGCTGGGCAACTGCTGTTCGAGCCGAGAGGGTGGGACACGCCGCCGCCGCCGACTTGGACGCAGCATGCGCAACACGTTCATGGCCAAGCCGCAGAACTTGATGGCTTGCATTCGCTGCTGATCTCACGCCTCATCCGGCCGGCGAGCCGTGCCCGTTCGTCGCACCCTTCTCCCTCTCCTCCTGCCGCCAGTGAGGAGGTCTCGTGCCTCCGCCGGCTGGCGAGCCGCGCCTCTGTCCCTCTTCTCCTCCCGTTCCTCTCTGCAGCCGTCGAGGGAAGACGCGCCAGACCAGGGAGGCGTGAGGGGCAGCGCGGGTAGTGCGGCAGGGGCAGGCGAACGGCGGCGCTGGCGTGAGATTTGTTTTGACTTTTTTGTTGTGGGGAGACGGGGGGAGTTTTGCGCTGAGAGTCGCGGCCGCTTTCCTCTGCCTCCTCTGCCGGCAGAGCATCGTCCGCTCCAGGTAATTGCTACGCGCACATTTAACTCGGGATTAGTATAATCTAGACTGTTAGATTTAATCAAGTGGGTTGATCTGATGGTGTCATCTTTGCTATGTACGTTTTACGGGGTGCCCGTAAGAAAGAAAATGTTTGCTTGTTTAATAGTAGTATAGATACCCCCCTTGGGGTCTTTTTATTGAGATGGATGACGAGTGGTTTAAAGTTCTGTTTTTTGCCATCTAGTAGACCAAAGATCTATCTCATTTTTAAGTTGGATGATGAGAGATGGTAATGCCTCGTTTTCAATCATGTTAAGAACTACATGTAGGGTTTTTACTCTTTACATGCCTTGTGTAAAACACTTATGTGGCAGTGAAAAAAGATTATCATGCCAGAACTTTCGAGGGCATGGAAGACGTATTAGCAGCGTGTGTCTATGTAGGCACGCCTCTAGTGTATGTGTCGCTAACGGCGTGGGGTAGGCAGGTCATTATTGTGTGTGTTACCGAAGGCAGTGTATGAAGCTAAGAACCTAGCTATTATGAACCCACCCTATCGGAGAACCCCTTGCGGCAAGAGATCAATGACGCTGCATATACCCTAGCACAACAACATTACCTCATAGCTCCCTCCGTTCCTAAATATAAGTCTTTTTAGATATTACAATATGGACTACATACGAAGCAAAATAAGTGAATCTACACTATAAAGTGTGTCTACATACATATGTAGTCCATACTGAAATCTCTAAAAAGACTTATATTTAGAAACGGAGGGAGTATGCCAGCGGAGCGGAACTAAAAGCACAATCCATAGTAGCGCCGACTTGCGCTGAAACTGAAATCCGACCAGCCTCGAATCTGCAACTGAACATGACGCGTGCAACAATCTATAAACCGAAATAATTAGTGCCGATCTGATCCAAAATTCCCTGAATCCAAGCAAGCCAGCCGGCCCATCCCGCACTTGCACGCTTCGGCGAATCCCCCCACCGTAAGCGCGAAAAATAAATAGATGATAAAGCTAGCCACACTGATCCAGCGAGTGAGCGTCGCTGCTGCATTTGGCCTGCAGGAACGTTTTTTTTTTGTATCAAACACTATTAGAGAGATCACAGATAAAAATTGAATTAACAACTTTTTCACTACATCTGCTAAAACAACTTATTCATTATCTACATGTTCGCGAAAGAAAGCATTGCATAGTTAGAGAGTAGTAATTGATATAAATGCCACATATCATTTCAGAGTGATGGTGTTTTCAAGTACAAGTGTGACCCAGAACACATGCTTCTTGATGCAATGAGGAAGCAAACCTCTTAATTAATAATAGCAATACATAGAATTTGACATGAGAAGTTATAAACTTAGGAGTACGATAATTATAACTCATCTGATGCAACTGTAATTGAAGAACTCATTCATCTAAGCACCCCCATAAGGAACATAGTATAGATATGAAATGCCAATTAATTATTTTATTTGGATAAGAGAAACAGAACATGATCCTAACTATGTGCACATATCATGGATTCAATGATCTCTGGAAAAATTGTTGAGTGTCTGGGCAAAATACACCTCCCAGATTACAACGATTCACAAGTAATATCTTAAATTCATAATTAAAGGGCATAACCATTTGGCATGTGCATCAGTCAACTGTAGTTTACATGCAGCTGAGACTCCTAGCGTCTTCGTTGCTAAATCATTCGGTGGCTTGCTGCCCGCCGATTGCGACAACAACAATGGGATGGAACACGCCCTCAACCCTCGCGGTGGTGCTGGGCAACTGCTGTTCGAGCCGAGCGGGTGGGACACGCCGCCGCCGCCGACTTGGACGCAACATGCGCAACATGTTCATGGCCAAGCCGCGGAACTTGATGGCTTGCATTCGCTGCTGATCTCACGCCTCATCCGGCCGGCGAGCCGTGCCCGTTCGTCGCGCCCCTCTCCCTCTCCTCCTGCCGCCAGTGAGGAGGTCTCGTGCCTCCGCCGGCTGGCGAGCCGCGCCTCTGTCCCTCTCCTCCTCCCGTTCCTCTCTGCAGCCGTCGAGGGGAGACGCGCCAGACCAGGGAGGCGCGAGGGGCAGCGCGGGTAGTGCGGCAGGGGCAGGCGAACGGCGGCGCTGGCGTGAGATTTGTTTTGACTTTTCTATTGTGGGGAGATGGGGGGACTTTTTTTTATGGGAGGAGTTTGCGCTGAGAGTCGCGGCCGCTTTCCTCTGCCTCCTCTGCCGGCAGAGCATCGTCCGCTCCAGGTAATTGCTATGCGCACATTTAACTCGGGATTAGTATAATCTAGACGGTTAGATTTAATCAAGTGGGTTGATCTGATGGTGTCATCTTTGCGATGTACGTTTTATGGGGTGCCCGTAAGAAAGAAAATGTTCGCTTGTTTAATAGTAGTATAGATACCCCCTTGGGGTCTTTTTATTGAGATGGATGACGAATGGTTTAAAGTTCTGTTTTTTGCCATCTAGTAGACCAAAGATCTATTTCATTTTTAAGTTGGATGATGAGAGATGGTAATGCCTCGTTTTCAATCATGTTAAGAACTACATGTAGGGTTTTTACTCTTTACATGCCTTGTGTAAAACACTTATGTGGCAGTGAAAAAAGATTATCATGCCAGAACTTTCGAGGGCATGGAAGGCGTATTAACAGCGTGTGTCTATATAGGCACGCCTCTAGTGTATGTGTCGCTAACGGCGTGGGGTAGGCAGGTCATTATTGTGTGTGTTACTAGTGTCATGGGTCTGGCACGTCAACGAGTGGCGTGCAACTGTGACTAGCGGTGTGCATGTGGCACACGACCGGTAACATATCAGTGGCGAGATGCTGGTGACGTATCGTCCTCACATCACCGACGATCTGTTTGGCAATGCCACCGGTTCAATAGATATTGTCTTTGCTTCCGTTGATGTCGTGCCAATTGCCTGGAAAACACAGCGAGCTGCAATGAACATGTCGCTACATATCTGATAATTGCTCTAGTTGTGAAGCTTTTCCGTACTTGTGACACCACCAAGGTATTTTAATACCTACGTGTGAGTTATATTTCACCCCTAACCATAATGTGATGGCGGGATCTTCTTACCGGTTGTATGGCCATCTAGAATGCCATTTTATTGAGTGATTGACAAAAAAACTATCACTTTAGGGATTTGCGTCTCATTGAACTACCACTTTTAAAGAAGTCACCGAAAACTATTTTTTTATTTTGTGACTAAAAAATATCACTTTCAGAAAATGGACCATTTAGATGATTTGAATATGTTTATGATATGCGGGGCCCACACGTCGGGGCTGACATGGTGGCAAAGTCAACTTTGTTTATTTTGACCGTTATTACAGCTGGGGCCAACACGTCAGCATCAACCTTCTTCTTCCTCTCCTATCTCTATTTAGCATATCAACAAACATCTCACGAACACCACCATGTTGTGGCCGGTGATGAGCTCTTGTGCAAGGGTTGGTCCCACTTACCCTTGAAGTAGACGACATTGTCGAGCACGACGCGCGTGAGCGGGCTCGTCGAGTTCTTACCGAGGACAGACTGGATCAGGTTGTTGGTGTTGGGCGCCGCCCGCGCGTAGATTAGCTAGTGTGGCCCCTCTGGGTCACTGTGGAAGTCGAGCACGACCCCGTACGAGCCATCGGCAATGGTCTTGTGGAATCTGGGCTTCAGCGGGCACACCAGGTCGCTCCAGACGCCGAACACGAACGGTACGCGGGGCCGTCGGAGCCCGACTCGTCCTGCAGAGCATCCTCAGCCGCGCGTGCGATGAACGCATCGAGATCGCCGCGGGATGGCAGCCAAGTACGTGGATGATCTCGTCTAGGGTGGCGCCATGGACGCCGGGGGCCACGAGTTCGATCGCGGTGTAGATGGACATCAGGGAAGGATGGGGTTCGTGGAAGCTGGCGAGGTTGGAGTGGAGTGGTGCAGGGGTGCGGCTGTGGACGTCGCTCGGCGGTCGAAGGGTCGACGACTAGAGGAAGGAAAGGTGGGTTGATGCGGATCTCCAACGACGGATGGAGCATAGGCCTAGGCGCCATGGCAGGGCGAGCTCACACGCGTGAGAAGGGAAGGTAGGGAGGAGAAAATGAGAGGTCCGACAGGTTTTCCACCGCGGCAGAGGTGCACATGAGGTGTTTGCTAAAATTCCAAAGAGATAGAGAAATGACGAGGAAGAAGAAGGTGGCGCTGACATGTGAACCTGCTACTTCTCGAGCGTGTGTTGTATTCCCTCGAAGAGGAAAGGGAGATGCAGCACAATAGCGTAAGTATTTCCCTCAGTTTTTTGAGAACCAAGGTATCAATCCAGTAGGAAACCACGTGCGAGTCCCTCGCACCTGCATAAACAAATAAGAACTTCGCAGCCAACGCGATAAGGGGTTGTCAATCCCTTTACGGTCACTTATGAAAGTGAGATATGATAGAGATGATAGTTTATATTTTTAGTATTTTTGGTTTATAAGAACAGCAAATAAAAGCGAGACAAATAAAGTAGATGTAGATTGATATGTTAAGAATAGACCCGAGGGCCATAGTGTTCTCTAATGGCTTCTCTCATGATAGCGATATTCTACGGCGGGTAAACAAATTACTGTCGAGCAATTGATAGAAAAACGAATAATTATGAGACTATCTAGGCATGATCATTGTATATAGGCATCACGTCCGAGACAAGTAGACCGACTCCTACCTGCATCTACTACTATTACTTCACACATCGACCGCTATCCAGCATGCATCTAGTGTATTGAGTTCATACAAACAGAGTAACGCCTTAAGCAAGATAACATGATGTAGAGGGATAAACTCAAGCAATATGATATAAACCCCATCTTTTTATCCTCGATGGCAACAATACAATACGTGCCTTGCTGCCCCTACTGTCACTGGGAAAGGACACCACATTGAACCCAAAGCCAAGCACTTCTCCCATTGCAAGAACTATAGATCTAGTAGGCCAAACCAAACCAATAATTCGAAGAGACTTGCAAGGATATTATGAGCGCACATAAAAACTTCAGAGAAGAATCAAATATCTTTCATAGATAATCTTGATCATAAACTCACAATTCATCGGATCTCGACAAACACACCGCAAAAAGAGATTACATCGAATAGATCTTCTCAAAGACCAAGGAGAACTTTGTATTGAGATCCAGAGAGAGAAGAAGCCATCTAGATACTAGCTATGGACCCAAAGGCCTGTGGTAAACTACTCACAACTCATGAAGAACTCCGTGATAGACCCCCCTCCGGTGGAGCTCCGGAACAGGCTCCAAGATGGGATCTTCACAGGAACAGAAGGTACGGCGGTGGAATTAGGGTTTTCTCTCTGTTCACGGAGGTTCTGGGGTACGTAGACTTATATAGGAAGAAGGAGGGCGCCGGGCTCGAGGGGGCCACGAGGCAGGGGGCGCGCCTTGGGAAGGAGGGCGCGCCCCCCACCCTCGTGGGCCACCTCTTGATCCCCTGAAGTGGTTCTCAACCTCCGCATGCGTGATTTTCTCCAAAAATATCTTTCGCGAAGGTTTCATTCCGTTTGGACTCCGTTTGATATTCTTTTTCTGCAAAACCCTGAAACAGGCAAAAAACAGCAATCTGGACTAGGCCTTTGGGTTAGTAGGTTAGTCCCAAAAATGATATAAAAGTGAATGATAAAGCCCATTAAACATCCAAGACTTCATAAAGAATAGCATGGAACAATAAAAAATTATAGATACATTGGAGACGTATCAAGCCTCCCCAAGCTTAATTCCTGCTCGTCCTCGAGTAGGTAAATGATAAAGAAAGAATTTTTGATAAAGAAAGAATTGGAGACGTATCAAGCCTCCCCAAGCTTAATTCCTGCTCGTCCTCGAGTAGGTAAATGATAAAGAAAGAATTTTTGATGTGGAATGCTAACCAATATAGTTTTGCAATGTAATTCTCTTAATTGTGGCATGAATTTTCAGATCTGAAAGATTCAAGATAAAAGTCTATATTGACATAAGAAATAACAATACTTCAAGCATACCAACAAAGCAATCATGTCTTCTCAAAATACTATGGCTAAAGAAAGTTATCTCTACAAAATCATATAGTGTTGGCTATGCTCCCTCGTTATCACACTAAATATTTATATCATGCACAACCCCGATTTCAGCCAATCACTTGTTTTCATACTCTATCTTTTCAAACCTTTCAACTTTCACATAATACATGAGCGTGAGCCATGGACATAGCACTATGGGTGGAATATATGTGGTTGTGGAGAAGACAAAAAGGAGGGAGATAGTCTCACATCAACTAGGCGTATCAACGGGTTATGGAGATGCCCATCAATAGATATCAATGTGAGTGAGTAGGGATTGCCATGCAACGGATGCACTAGAGCTAAATATGAATGTAAGCTCAACAAAAGAAACTAGTGGGGGTGCATCCAACTTGCTTGCTCACGAAGACCTAGGGCACTTGAGGAATCCCATCGTTGGAATATACAAGCCAAGTTCTATAATGAAAATTCCCACTAGTATATGAACGTGACTAACATGAGACTCTCTACAATGAAGAACATGGTGCTTTTGGAAGCCAAAGTGTGGAAAAAAAGATAGTAGCAATTGTCCCTTTTTTTCTTTTCTTTTCTTCCTTTTTTTCTTTTTTTGGGCCTTTTTTTTTCTTTGGCCTTTCCTTTATTTTTTTGCGGAGGGGCTTTATAGATTTATCCTTTCCTCCCATGGGACAATGCTCTAATAATGATGACAATCAAACTTTCATTACAACTCAATATTACAACTCGATACTACAACAACAAAGTATGACTCTATATGGATGCCTCCGGCGGTGTACCGCTATGTGCAATGAAACAAGAGTGACATGTATAAAAATTATGCATGGTGGCCTCGCCACAAATACGATGTCAACTACATGATCATGCAAAGGCAATATGACAATATGATGCGTGCCATATGAACGGAACGGTGGAAAGTTGCATGGAAATATATCTCGGAATGGCTATGGAAATGCCATGATAGGTAGGTATGGTGGCTATTTAGAGGAATAATATGGTGGCTGTTTTGAGGAAGGATATATAGTGGGTTTATGGTACCGGCGAAAGTTGCGCGGTACAAGAGAGGCTAGCAATGGTGGAAGGGTGAGAGTGTGTATAATCTATGGACTCAACATTAGTCATAAGAACTCATATACTTATTGCAAAAAATCATGCATGCTCCTAGGTGAGGTTGGTAGGAGTTAACCATCGCGCGCCCCCGACCTTCACACAAAGGTTGGCACTCTACAAATACCTCATGCTCTAACTCCGTCACATAGCGGTTCACCATGCGTGCATGCTACGAGAATCAGTAACCTTAACACAAGTATTTCTCAATTTCATAATAACTCCACTAGCATGACTCTAATGTCACTATCCTCATATCTCAAAACAATTATCAAGCATCCAACATCTCATTCTATTCAATGCACTTGGTGTGATTTTTTTTACTACATTGACATTGGATGTCTATCATGTGAAGACTAGTTTCTTTAGCCTAAACACATTACCATGCTGTTTTAATAGACTCTCAAAAGTATATAAGTGAAGCATGAGAGTTCAACAATTTCTACAAAATATTACCACCACCGTGCTCTAACATATATAAGTGAAGCACTAGAGCAAAAACTATTCAACTCAAAAGATATAAGTGAAGCACAAAGAGTGTTCTAACAATTTCTAGGCCATATTTAACTCTCTCAAATAGGTGTGTCCAGCAAGGATGATTGTGACAAACTAACAAGCAAAGCCTCAAATTATACAAGACGCTCCAAGCAAAACACATATCATGTTGCGAATAAAAATATAGCTCCAAGTATAGTTACCGATGGATGAAGACAAAAGAGGGGATGCCTTCCCGGGGCATCCCGAAGCTTAGGCTTTTGATTATCTTGAATTTACTTGGGGTGCCATGGGCATCCCCAAGCTTAGGCCTTTGCTACTCCTTGTTCCGTAGTCCATCAAAGCAATACTCAAAACTTGAAAACTTCACAACACAAAACTTAGACCAAAAATTCTCGTGAGCTCCGTTAGTATAAGAAAGCAAACCACTACTCAAAGGTGCAGCAATGAATTCATTCTTTGTTTATATGGGTGTCAAACCTAATGTATTCCAACTTCTCTATGGTTCATATCCTCTAATACTACTCATAGATGCATCGGAATAAGCAAACAACACACGAAAAATAGAATCTGTCAAAAACAAAATAGTCTGTAGTAATCTGCAAGTTTCGCCTACTTCCGGAACTCCAAAAAATTCAAACTAATTTGGTAAATTTGCGGAATTTGTCTACCAATCATCTGCAAAAAGAATCAACTAAAAAGCATGCTCCAGTAAAATCTGAAGACCACTTTAGCGAGCGCTAACGATTTCGTTTTTCACAGCAAGATCACATAAACTTCACACAAGTCTTCCCAAAGGTTCTACTTGGCACAAACACTAAACAAAACATGAAATCACATCTAATCAGAGGCTTGATGCAATATTTATTCCCTAACAGCAACAAAAACAAAAAAAAATATAAAATTGGGTTGCCTCCCAACAAGCGCTATCGTTTTGCGCCCCTAGCTAGGCACGATACAAGATAGATCTAGGTATTGCCATCTTTGGAAGGCAATCCATAAGTGGCTCTCATGATAGATTCATATGGTAATTTGATTTTCTTTCTAGAAAAGTGTTCCATGCCTTTCCTTAATGGAAATTGGAATCTAATATTTCCTTCCTTCATATCAATAATTGCACCAATCGTTCTAAGGAAAGGTCTACCAAGAATAATAGGACATGAAGGATTGCAATCTATATCAAGAACAATGAAATCCAAGGGCACATAATTTCTATTAGCAACAATAAGAACATCATTAATTCTTCCCATAGGTTTCTTAATAGTGGAATCCGCAAGATGCAAATTTAAAGAACAATCATCAAGCTTATGAAACCCTAGCAAATCACACAAAGTTTTTGGGATAGTGGAGACACTTGCACCCAAATCACACAAAGCATAGCATTCATGATCTTTTATTTTTATTTTAATAGTAGGTTCCCATTCATAATAAAGCTTTCTAGGGATAGAAACTTTCAACTCAAGTTTTTCTTCATAAGATTGCATCAAAGCATCAACTATGTGTTTGGTGAAAGCTTTATTTTGACTATAAGCATGCGGAGAATTTAGTACGGATTGCAACAAGGAAATACAATCAATCAAAGAGCAATTGTCATAATTGAATCCCTTGAAATCCAAAGTAGTGGGTTCATCACTATGCAAAGTTTTAATCTCTTCACTCCCACTTTTAGCAATTTTAGCATCAAGATCTAAAAACTCCGAATCATTGGGACACCTTAAAGCAGAATCATCTCCAATCCTATCATCATCAAGATTTATACTAGAAAACAAGGATCCAATAGGAGACACATCAATAACTTTCAGATCTTCATCTTTATTTTCATGATAACTAGAAGAACACGCTTTAATATAATCCTCTCTTTTAGCACGCATCCTATGTGACACCCCGAGACCAGTGCGCCAGGTGTCAGCTAGATATTCGTTGTCAGTGCCATGTCATCTGCTTGCGTGTTGCATCTTGCCATGTCATCATGTGTGTTGCATCAGCATGTTTTCAAACTTGCATCCGCCCGAGTCCCCTCGTCCTCTCCGTTGTCCGTTCTGAGCCCAGACACACTCACACGCACCCGCGGTGCCTCCGAATATTTATTTTATAAGTGGCCGAATTTTTTTTCTCGGAATGGGATGAAACTTGGCGTGTGGTCTTATTATAGTGTAGACAGTCCGCCTGCCAAATTTCATCGCATTCGGAGTCCGTTTGATAGCTTAACGGATAAAGATAGCGGCACTAGTCGCCAGTCTAAACGTCGGACGTTTTCGGTCTCCGAAAACCCCCGCGGGCCTCTCTCCCTCTCCTCTCACCTCAGCCCAACTACTTCTACACAGCCCATCTAGCCCACTAACCTAACCCCTCCATTGCAGACCGCCCGATCGGGATCTAACGGTCCAAAAACGGCCTCAAAACCCCCAAACCCTAGGCTTTCCCTATATAAAGGCCCCTCCATGCCAAAAATGGACTCCCCTAACCTTCTTCCTCCTCCTCCTCAAATTCCGTGCGCAGCCAGCCCCTCCTCCTCCTCCAATTTCGGTGCTGTCCACCTCCCAACGCCACTTGGCGCGCCCCCATTGGGCCACGTCAGCCGAGCCGCGCCCCTCCTCCAGTCCCCAGCCGCCATGTGGCGTCTCCACGCCTCCCAGCCGCGCGGGCCCGCCGAAGCCCGCAGCCAGCCCGCGCAGGCCCGCTCCAGCCGCCGCCCTTCGCCCGCAATCCCCGATCCGATCTGGATCGGGAGGGACGACCAAGCTCCCCGCGTCTGACCCCCAGCACCGCCGTCCTTCGCCGTTTCCCCGCGCAGCGCGCCGCCGGAGTCTCTGTCGACCTCGCCGGCGACCGGATCCCGCCAGCCTCCTCCGGATCCATGCCCCCCGTCCTCCCTCGCCGTTCTCGCCGCCCCGCCGTCTACTTCATCACCGGCGGCGGCCCTCGTCGAAGGATTCCGCGACGCGCTCGATCTCGAGCAGTTGACCGCGTCGCCGGCCACTTGGGCCACACCCGAGGCCCCAGCACTGCCTCCGCCTGGGCCGTGCACGCCCGAGGCCCAGTGCGCCAGCCGGATCCGCTCCTGGGCCCGAGGCCGCTACAGCCCAGTCGGCCCCCTCTCCGCGCCAGGCCCAGCCGCCTCTTCCGTCCGGCCCGAGGCCCACGGTGAGCCTCTGCCAATCCCATGCCCGTATGCGTAGTACAGTTTTCCAGCGCCATTATGTTTTTTCCCTGAGTAGAAACTGCTAAGTCCCTGTAATGCTTATTAATGTTGCTACTTTGCATAGTGATAACTTTTTGTGTGGTGGTCCAAATTGAGTGTATGATATGTCAAAATGATTGTGGTGATATGCTCTACACTTTGTTCCATTGTGCCATGCTCATTTGAGTTCATCTAGATGCTCTAATATCTATTGCAAGAGTGCTACCTGTTATAAACTGCTGCTACTTGTTATTTTCATGCCATGTTTGAGATGTGATAACTTGGTGCATGTTTATCCAAATGATGCATATGATATGTCAAAATGTTCATCATGAGATGCTCTACATGTTGGTTGCTGTAGCATGCATGTTAGAGTTCATATTGCCATGTTTATCCCTGTTGCAAAAGTGCATTTGGTTGTTATGTTCTGAAACTTGTTACGAGATTCCTAGTTGAGGAGCTCGTTGTTATTGATGTGTTTGTCCCCATGTCACATGCCTAGATGTTTTAGAATCTCCATGATGTGGTCTTTTATGTGGTGCATTTAAATTTCCATGATATGGCTTGTGTTGAATTAAACATGCTTGTAAATATGCCATGTTGCTGTTACTGTTTTAACACTTAGTGAAATTTCACTAAGTCTGGAATCTGTAATATCCTGATGCTATGTTTGCTTGATGCCCTAGGTAAATCCATGTTAGTTTTGGGGTGGCCATTGATCATTCCTTGTTGTATATGTTATTGTCTATCCATTCATGCCCTCACTTGATCATTTGACTTGATGTAGCTTATTTATTTCTTGCTCCCAAGTTGCTATAAAATATTGCTGTCAGGATTTTATTGTCATGATCAAAATGTTGTAGCTTGTTGCTATTGATCCATGCCTCCTATGGAGATGCTCCAATGGAGTTGTTTGCTGTAGGATATGTCTACTTCATGTCCATGCTTCTTGTCACCATGTTTGAGTGATGTAGAGTATATATATCTTGCTCCAAAGTTGCTATGTGGCTGTTAATTTCAGCTTGTTGTTATATCTTGTTTCATGTGTATCTTTTAGCCCGTTGCTCCGTTTGGAGTGTTCCTTATATGAAACTTGTGTGATTTTGCATGTAGAATCTTAATATCATGTGTCAATATTACTCAGGTTGATAACATGTGGCACAAGACGGTTATACTTTCTCTCTTTAAGGAAAAGATCGAAGACGGAGTTTCCGATGCCTTTCTGTTTCTTTTGGTCATAGGAAATCCGCACTATTAAGAGGGAACCCACATCGGAAGGTAACTGGTGAATCAAGTCACGCACACAGATTCTTTGCACCCACCATATTGCCTCCGTTCATGGAGAGAGAGGTCCCATTTCATTTCTCCTTGTTGTAGATTTCTCCACAGCGGTAGTTCCGCCCTATTGGGCGGTTGTACTGGTGGCCGGTAGTTCCGGTCAAACCACCGCCCCAAGTACCGCTCAAGGGTGATACCCTCTGTACTGGGTGCAGTGGTAGACCGGTGGTGGCCCGGAAGTACCGGTGAGACCGGTACTACCGGTGTTCCGAGCGGTAGTACCGCTCTGACTGCCACCACGCAGAAACTATCTGCCAGGCGGTAGTTCCGGCCCAACCACCGTCCCAACTACCGCCCCTGGTTGAAACCTTCTGGTTTCCAAGCGGTAGTTGACCGGAGGTTGGGCGGTAGTTCTGGTTTTCTCCGGAAGACCGGTACTACCGGGCAAGCCACCGGAAGTACCGCTTTAGTGGCACGGGCGCATGTTTCTTCACTCACCGGTACTACCGGTTGGAGAAGCGGAACTACCGGTCCTATGTAAATCTGCACATAACGGTTGGATTGGTGGAGACCCTATTTAAGGAGCCCCTTCTCCCACCTCCACCTTATCTCTTACCTCTCTCTCTCCACCATTAATGCCATTGAAGCTTTCTTGCCCGATCTCTCTCCCTAGCCAACCAAACTTGTTGATTTGCTAGGGATTGAAGGAGGAGACCTAGATCTACACTTCCACCAAAGGAAACTTGATTCCCCCATACTTTCTTGTGTGGATTTTGTTACTCTTTGGTGTTTGAGCACTCTAGACGGAAGAGGTCACTTCGGAGCCACAATCCATTGTGGTGAAGCTCCGGGGTTTCGTTGGGAGCCTCCAATTAAGTTGTGGAGAGAGCCCCAGCCTTGTTTGTAAAGGTCCGGTTGCCACCTTCAAGGGCACCACTAGTGTATTCACGGCACCTTGCATTGTGTAAGGGCGTGAGGAGAATACGGTGGCCCTAGTGGCTTCTTGGGGAGCATTGTGCCTCCACATCGCTCCAACGGAGACGTACTTCCCCTCAAAGGGAAGGAACTTCGATATCACATCCTTGTCTTCACCGTCTCCACTTGTGGTTATTTCTTACCTTTACTTGTGCAAGCTTTACTTGTTCAATTCCTATAGCTTGCTTGTGTTGTTGTTTTCCTTTCTTTCCCTTAGTTGTCATCATAATATAATATCTAGACAACTTACTTTGACGCTTAATTTAAAGTGGTTAAGAAAAGCTAAAAATTGTTAGTTGCCTATTCACCCCCCTCTAGTCAACCATATCGATCCTTTCAATTGGTATCAGAGCCTCGTCTCTTTTTAAGGACTTTACCGTCCAAAGAGTATGGGCGACAACGTAGTCGAGACGGAGGACCATTCCGGTGGAACTCCGTACTTGCCTATGCCTGATGGGGGAGCCTCGGTCTCTCGTGAGGAGTTCAATGTGGCCTTGACCACATTGAAAGAATCACTAGCGAGCGAGGTCAAAGGCATGTTTAAAGAGTTGCTTGAGGGGCTTAAATTATCCACCACACCGTTGGAAGTGGCTCGTCCCGCTACCAACGTGTCGGAGGCTAATCCCGACAAGGGAGAAGCTAGTAGTGAGCAAGCCCCTGTTACTAAGAATGGGAGTGGGAAATTTGCCCAATCTGCTCCTCCTACTCACTATGGATGACCCGTTCCCACACCGCATTTAAATTCCGTTGGGCCCCCTCCCAAGTTTATCAAAAATACTGATTTTGCTACTTGGGTGTTTCGTTTCAAACGTCATATTTATCATTGTTCCACTAACCTTTGGAGAATCATTGAGAAAGGTTTTTATCCGTATGATCCCGACAACATGACTCCAAGAGAAACTGCAGATCATCAGTTCAACGAGTCTGCTCTTTGCATTCTTCAAGATTCTATCCCTCCAGAAGACATTGCACACCTTCGACCCTTCACTGTGGCCAAGGAAGCTTGGGAGCATGTTGGCACGATGTACAAGGGAAGCACAAGTATTCAACGCTCCAACTATGAAGTGGTGCAAGATGAAGCTGATGAGTTTGCTATGATCGAAGATGAAGATCCTCGTGAACTTTATCGAAGATTAACTATCCTTGCGGTTTCTCTTCGAGATCATGGAAGCAAGGATACGGATGACAATTGGATCAAGCGCAAGTTCCTCAAGGCCATGATGCCCTATCATAAGGCCATGTCCTCTGTCATACGTCAGAGACCGGACTTCCACACTTTATCCTCAAATGAAGTGTTGGATGAATTTGTTGCCATGAGGATCTTGGATGTGACCGCCGACAATGCGGTCTTAAGAGCTCAACGATCAAAGAAGCCTAATCTTGCACTGAAGGCCAAGGCTTGTGTGGAAGAGGAGGAAGTAGAAGATGATGATGAGTGTAGCCTCGAGGACACCAAATATGCCTATCATGAGCACATGGCTCTTGCTTCAAGGCAATTCTGGGGCAAGAAGAACACAAAATCAAACTTCAACAGGAACAACTCCAGTGGGAACAAAGGGAAGCAACGAGTAAGGACATGTTTCAACTGTGGAAATGTAAGTCACTTCGTTGTGGATTGCTCTTATGAGAAGAGAGAAGACTTTGGAGGCAAGCTTATTCGGAAGGACAAGTCAAAGTCCTATCCCAACAAGAACAACTTCATCAAGAAGACTCCTCCGAAAGTGTTGGTGGCTCAAGAAGAATATGTGGAGGATGATGATAATGATGAAGACGATGAGGTGACCTCTATGGCCACAATTGCAATTGCTACCACTCCGCACTCATCTCTCTTCGACTCACCAAACGAGAACATCACCGCCAAGTGTCTCATGGCCAAGGCCACCAACAAGGTAACCCCAAACATCAATACTACTATCTCTTCTAATCCTTCATTGACTAATTGTACTGATGAGGGTGAGGGTATTAAGGAGGGAGAGAATGAATTTGATTTGTTCATAAAAAATCTCAAGGGCAAACCCAAGAAGCATTTTGTTGCTCTCTTGGAACAACTCGGTGAGGCCAATGACATGATCGAGGCTCACGAGGAAACCATTACTAAAATGGAAGGACATAGTCGAGACTATGCCGATGAGATATCGGATCTCTCTAACGCCCTAGAGGAAGAGCGTGGTCTTCGTTTGGCTCTTGAGGAGTCACACAACGATGATCATGCTAAATTAAAGAAAGATCTTGATCATGCTTTAGTTGTCTCTCGCGTCCTTAACTCCGAGAAGGCAAAACTTGAGGTTGACCATGCTAAACTCAAAGAGGAGTTTGACATACTTGACAAGGCTCACAAGGCCTTGAAAGGAATGCATGCTACCCTCAAGGAGTCTCATGATCAACTCCAAGTTTCGCTAACCAAGGAAAAGGCTATCTTTCCTCGCATGGTTTTAATTGATAATGCAAATGCTACTAACCCATGTTGCGAGCATGTGCATCTTGTTGAAGAGAATGCCGAGTTGAAGAAGCAACTTGAGAAAGGCCTTGTGACTTGCATACAAGGTGAGAAGAACCTCAACGCCCTTTTGAGCAATCAAAAGGAAGTTGTGGCAAAGGAAGGAATTGGGTTTGTTCCTAAGCCCAAGAAGAAGAAGAATGACAAGACCAAGCAACCACCCCCTCTCCGACAATCCTTTGTGAAAGAAGGAGAGGGCACGTCAACCAAGAAGAAAAGTGGTGGTGTCAAGAAAAACTCCACCATACCATCAAACATGACCGGCGATTTTAATCCTTCATATGTTTTATGCCGTGCCAGTGATGGCCATGTGTTTGCTAAATTTGTTGGTTCTTCTTACGAGTACATTGAATGGTCCATTTGGGTTCCTAAGACCCTTGTTACTAACCTCAATGGACCCATTACCAAATGGGTACCTAAATCCAAGCATTGATCTATTGTAGGAGTTTGCTTCCGGTGGGGGATCATGGTTGCTCGATAGCGGAGCCACAAATCATAGGACCGGAAGCAAAGACTTGGTGGTGGACGTGCGTCTCGGTTCATCTATGGCCACCAACGTCGAATGGGGTGATGCTTCATCTTCTAAGGTATTGGGACTTGGCAAGGTTGTTGTCTCTCATGATCTCACGATCGAGAAAGTCATGCTTGTTGAGTCCCTTGCATACAATTTACTTTCTGTTCGCCAACTTGCACTCATGGGCTTTGCTACATTCTTTGATATTGATATTGTGGCCCTCTTGTGGAGCAAGACTCTTAAAGTAGCCTATATTGGGCATGTCGAGAATGGTCTTTATGTGATTAACTTCTCGAAGCAACCCACTAAGGTCGCGACATGCCTAATGGCTAAAGTTGATGTGGGATGGCTTTGGCATCGCCGTTTGGCCCACGTCAATATGAGATCTTTGCAAAGTCTTCTCAAGGGGGACCATGTCCGAGGACTAACAAATGTTAGCTTTGCCAAAGATCGTGCTTGCAGGGCGTGCATTGAAGGAAAATTACATGAGAAGGCTCACCCTCCCACGACTATCATCTATTCAAAGAGACCCCTAGAGCTCCTCCACATGGACCTCTTTGGGCCTCCTACTTTTGATAGTCTCGGGGGTAGGAAGTATTGCTTGGTGATTGTGGATGATTACTCAAGATATACCTGGGTATACTTCTTCAAGAAGAAGAGTGAGACCCAACAAACCGTCATTAACTTTGCAAATGAAGCTCAACGACAACATGAAGCAAAGATTTTGATGATCAGAAGTGACAACGACACCGAGTTCAAGAACTACACCTTGGATGAGTTTCTTGGTGATGAGGGGATCAAACATCAATATGCAGCCCCATATACCCCTCAACAAAACGGTGTAGCGGAGAGAAAGAACCGAACTTTAATAGATGCTGCAAGAACCATGATGGCTGAATTCAATTCTCCATACAACTTTTGGGCCGAAGCCATCAACACCGCTTGCCATGCTTCAAATCGTCTCTATCTCCGCAAAGGCTTGAACAAAACTCCGTATGAGATTATTACCGGGAATAAGCCCAATCTCAAGTACTTCCGGGTATTCGGGTGTAAGTGTTTCATTCTCAAGAAAGGTGTACGTTTGTCTAAATTTGAATCTAGAGCTCATGAGGGCATATTTGTTGGTTATGCTACAAACTCTCATGCTTACCGTGTCCTCAACAAGTCCAATGGACTCATTGAGGAGACGAGTAACGTAGAGTTTGATGAAAATAATGGCTCCCAAGTGGAGCAAAGTGGTACTTGTGATGCAGGTGATGAAATTCCTCCTCAAGTCATAAGAAGAATGGGTGTTGGATATATCCTACCCATCGAGGAACCCCTTGTGGCCGAAGGAGAAGGACAATTCTCCACTCAAGTGGAACCATCACCAACCCAAGACCCACACGCTTCCGAAGAACAAATTGAAGGCCCTCAACCTGATGAACAAGGCCAAGTGCAAGATCAATCTCAAGTTGGTGGAGAGCCACCAAATGATGCACAAGGCCAAGTTCTGTCCCTCGAGCAAGATCAAGGTCAAGAGGAAGCTCAAGATCAAGATCTAGCTCCTCACGACGCTCAAGATGATCAACTCAGTGCTCCTCAGTTAACACTTGAAGAGCAATTAGAGCGTCGTGCTGCAAAAGTTGCCTCTAGGCTTGCTTCCAACGAGCATCACCTCGAGAACATTTTAGGAAGCATCAAAAGGGGGGTAAGCACTCGTAGACAATTAGCAAATTATTGTGCTCATCAAGCTTTTGTCTCCTGTGTTGAACCTCAGAAGGTTTATGAGGCGCTCGAAGACCCTGATTGGCTCAATGCCATGCATGAAGAACTCCATAACTTCGAGCGCAACAAGGTGTGGCGTCTGGTGCCAAGACCAAAGGAGAACCATAATGTCATTGGAACCAAATGGATCTTTAAGAACAAGCAAGATGCCCACGGCATTGTCATCCGCAACAAGGCACGTCTGGTGGCTCAAGGCTACTCCCAAGTCGAGGGTATTAACTACGGTGAAACCTTTGCCCCCGTTGCTCGTCATGAATCCATTCGTTTGTTGCTTGCCTATGCTTCCCATCATAACTTTAAATTGCAACAAATGGATGTGAAAAGTGCATTTCTTAATGGTCCCATTAATGAGTTGGTGTATGTTAAACAACCCCCGGGGTTCGAGGATCCTAAGTTCCCCAATCACGTGTACCAACTCGATAAGGCACTCTATGGCCTTAAACAAGCCCCGCGTGCGTGGTATGAGCATCTTACCGAGTTGTTGCAAGATCGTGGGTTTGAAATTGGGAAAATTGACCCCACTCTTTTTACTAAGAAGGTCAAAGGGGAGTTGTTTGTATGCCAACTATATGTTGATGATATTATCTTTGGTTCTCCTAACAAAGCTTTCAATGATGAGTTCGCCGCACTCATGACCACACATTTTGAGATGTCCATGATGGGAGAGTTAAAGTACTTCCTTGGATTTGAGATCAAACAAAGAAGAGAAGGCATCTTCATCAAACAATCCAAGTATACTCAAGACATGCTCAAGAGGTTCAATCTAAGTGATGTCAAGCCGGCTACTACTCCAATGCCAACCAAATGCCAACTTGACATTGATCCCAATGGTAAAGCGGTGGATCAAAAGGTATATCGCTCTATGATCGGATCCTTGCTTTACCTTTGTGCATCTAGATCGGATATTATGTTGAGTGTGGGAATTTGTGCACGGTTTCAAGCCTCACCTAAGGAGAGTCACTTTGTGGCTGTCAAGCGAATCTTTCGATATTTGGCTCATACCCCAAACTTTGGCTTATGGTACCCGAGAGGAGCAAATTTCAACCTTGTAGTTTTTTCTGATTCTGACTGGGCGGGAGACAAAGTGGATAGGAAGTCCACTTAGGGAGGGTGCCAATTTCTTGGTTGCTGTATCGTTAGTTGGTCTTCCAAAAAGCAAAGTTGTGTATCTCTCTCGTCCACCGAAGCAGAGTATGTGGCTGCTGGCAGTTGTTGTGCTCAACTTTTATGGATGAGGCAAACTTTAAAGGATTACGGTGTCACTTGTGACAAAGTGCCTCTTTGGTGTGACAATGAAAGTGCCATCAAGATTTCTCTCAACCCGGTGCTACACTTCAAGATGAAGCATATTGAGATTCGGTATCACTTCATCCGGGATCACATTCGGCAAGGAGAGATCGAGCTTCACTACGTCAACACTCATGATAACCTTGCAGATATCTTCACGAAGCCTTTGGATGAAGCAAGATTTCGCGAGTTAAGGCATGAGCTAAATATCATTGATTTGAGCAATGTGGCTTGAGCACGTGCACACCCCACCATACTCATCATATTGTCTAGTCTAGGTGTAGGCATGGAAATAGGGGGAGTGGTGTCCTCTCAATGAACTCATCCTCCCCCCACTATGCATAAATTGATACGCTTTTCACATTCGTCATTTGTGATGACACTTGTGTTTCAAAGACGAGTTATGGTTATGGGCCCAAGGATAATTCTTCGCGGTGCCATGCCAGATGACTCTAACATTGGTGGCTCCGGCCACCGCCCTCCGTTTTTTGGTTGGTTTCTGGTCTTCATGTTTTTCTCGTACTATAGTTACTTACTCCATCCCAAGCCATCCCATCCCAGCCATCTACTCCAAATGTACACAAGCTTGTTATCATGGAGTGAGTGGGCACACCCTGGCGGTACAACCGGTGGTTCGAGCGGTTCTACCGCTTAATCACTGGTTTTCAGCCCAGCGGTTGTACCGGTCTAGAGCAGGCGGTTCTACCGCTGGTGCTCTGACCTGTACCCCCGGCCGGTACTACCGGTGCTGTGTAGCGGAACTACCGCCTGGCGCGGAAGTACCGCTCCACCACCTGGCAGCTGCCGGACCGGTACTACCGGCCCCCGGACCGGTACTACCGGTGCTGATCTGGGCGGGTATATAAAGCACGGGTTGAAGAGGTATTCTTCCTCACCCGTTCATTATTTGGTCCCAGCCGCCGGTTACTCCGTTCACTGCCCCGTAGCGCCCTCCGGCTCTACGGATCCGTCGGCCCTTCACTGGATCTGCTCCGTGGAGGCCGCCTCTCCTTCGATCTCCTCCCATGGATACCGATATTGCCCTGCTTCTTCTTGGTATTAGGGTTCTTCTTGAATCCTCTTTCTAGGGCAATGCGTGTAGTCCTTCATTTTTGGCTAAATGATTTGAGGGAGAGGTCCGTATAGTTTCCTATTCACTTGTGCGTAATTAGAATAGACACTGTGCATGTAGTTTTTGAGATCGGGTAGTTTCCTTCATCTTCGTAGATCCGTTCTCAGCGGTACTACCGGTCACTCGACCGGTAGTACCGGTGGCCGGAACTACCGGTGCTAATACCGGAACTACTAGTTGCTCTGAACTTATATGCATTGCCTCTATTCTTCGTACGTACTAGTGAATTATTCTTCCGATCTTGTGTACATTCCTCTCATCTTTTCTGGGTTGCTATGTGTTCTCCGTGTGCGTTTGCAGGTGGCTCTAGCTCTCGCTCTGGTCAGTTTGCCAAAAGGAAGGCCCGTAGGGGCAAGCGGCCAGCCGATGATGAAGATGTTCCCGAGGTTGTGATCCTCTCCAAAACAACACGCCGAGAAAAGTCAGTGGCAGCCAAGCAGTGTCTAGCGCTTCCTATGTACAAATGGAAGCTTTCCGACTGGGAGAAGTTTCGGTTTCAAGACCCCTACACCGCACCACCTCCTCCTCGTTGGAATAATCCTCGCTTCCGCAATGAGATGCAGTTGAGGATTGTGGATGACATCTTTGAGCACCACAAGAACAAGTTCACCCGTATGTGGTCAATTGACCTTGCCAAGTGGAGAAGCAACCCTGCTTACTTTGGAGAGGCTCTGGAAGTCTGTGAGGAGTTTGATTTGGTCAAGCTCATGGAGCTGCGTTGTGACTTTGATGTGGAACTCATTCATCAGTTCTATGCTACTGTCCACTTCGGCAGTGACGATCAGCGTCACCTCTCGTTTATGTGCCGGGATGAGTTCTTCCGTGTTCCCTGGAGTGCTTTCTGCAATGCCTTGGGCTATGAGGACACTGGCTTGGAGGTCCAAGGTGGTCTCCGTCCTCACGACCGGGCCCAACCCATGGATAAAGTGAAGCTTGCTCCTCTCTATATCCCTGGTCATGGCATAGTAGGTAAATCCAATGACCTCCTGCCTGTTTATGACATTCTGCACCGTGTGTTCCGGTGTGTGCTGCTGCCCAAAGTTGGGAACCAGGATGATATCTATGGCTATCTTGTGGATCTGCTTGTAGCAATGAAGACAAAGCGTGGCAAGGGCATTACTTTTGATGTTTCCAAATGGATGTGGGAGGAGATGTACAACTGTGTCTGGTACCGCAAGGTACCGATCTATGCTCCCTTTGTGATGCGTTTCCTTTACTCAGTGTGGGACGTGAGGAGGCCTGGAGTGCCTCTTTCTACTCCGGACAGGCTCACGGAGCATGAGGTCAAGGTATTGAGACAAAAGAAGCATAAGACTCCTAGGTTCGTTGCAGGCAATGAGGAGGATGTCTTTGCTACCTCAGATGATGATGACTTTGAGTTAGAGGCTGGGGCCAAGCCCTCCTGGGTGGAGAAACTTACTGCCAAGGTCAAGAAGACCTTCTGCCTGCAGGCCCACGTCCAGAAGAAGCTCTACAAGGCTCATGTGAATGAAAAGATGGCGCGACGCCGGCAGATTCAGCTGATGAGGCACCTCAATGTGCCTGATGTGCAGAGCGGTTCCGAGAAGTGCATCACTCCTGAGGACAAGTGGTGCCTTGCCAACTGTCAGTGGTCAGATGATGAGCCTACCACCTCCACCACTCGAGCGACTGTGGATGCAATGGAGACTGCCGCTGAGATTGCTGAGGACGACGAGGACACTGAAGACTCTGACGATGGTGACTCAGATGATTCTCTGGCGACTGGCGAGGAGCTGTACTGAGCCCTGGGGCGTTAGTCTCGCTCTTTTCCTTTTTTGGTGCTTGATGCCAAAGGGGGAGAGTTGAGTATTGCTAGGTCACGGGAGTTGCATGGGAGTGTTTCTTGGTGTTTATTTGTGCTTCTCTGTGAACTTCCATAGCATGGTTTCTATGCTCTTTGAACTTCGTTACCGTGAACTCCAGTTGCATGGTGTAAGCCATGTGCCACTATCTTATTTATCCATGCACTTTGCTTTCATATGATCTGTTGTTTATCTGTTTTAATGTTAAGTCACTGGTTGGTTTATAAAACCTAGGGGGAGCATAGATCCTAGTGTCAGCATTTTTTGCATTCCAAAAGCAAACTCTATTAAGTGCTCACATTCAGGGGGAGCTCTACCTTCTTTCTATAAACTCCCGTGATCGTTTCGTGGTTGTCATCATTCACCAAAAAGGGGGAGATTGTAAGGGCATCTCTTGCCTGAGGTTTTGGTGATGATGACAATCCGTGTTTGGTCTAATCGTGTGTCAATATTACTCAGGTTGATAACATGTGGCACAAGACGGTTAGACTTTCTCTCTTTAAGGAAAAGATCGAAGACGGAGTTTCCGATGCCTTTCTGTTTCTTTTGGTCATAGGAAATCTGTACTATTAAGAGGGAACCCACATCGGAAGGTAATTGGTGAATCAAGTCACGCACACAGTATTCTTTGCACCCACCATATTGCCTCCGTTCGTGGAGAAAGAGGTCCCATTTCATTTCTCCTTGTTGTAGATTTCTCCACAGCGGTAGTTCCGCCCTATTGGGCGGTTGTACCGATGGCCGGTAGTTCCGGTCAAACCACCGCCCCAAGTACCGCTCAGGGGTGATACCCTCTATACTGGGTGCGGTGGTAGACCGGTGGTGGCCCGGAAGTACTGATGAGACCGGTACTACCGGTGTTCCGAGCGGTAGTACCGCTCTGACTGCCACCACGCAGAAACTATCTGCCAGGCGGTAGTTTCGGCCCAACCATCGTCCCAACTACCGCCCCTGGTTGAAACCTTCTGGTTTCCAAGCGGTAGTTGACCGGAGGTTGGGCGGTAGTTATGGTTTTCTCCGGAAGACCGGTACTACCGGGCAAGCCACCGGAAGTACCGCTTTAGTGGCACGGGCGCAGGTTTCTTCACTCACCGGTACTACCGGTTGGAGCAGCGGAACTACCGGTCCTATGTAAATCTGCACATAACGGTTGGATTGGTGGAGACCCTATTTAAGGAGCCCCTTCTCCCACCTCCACCTTATCTCTTACCTCTCTCTCTCCACCATTAATGCCATTGAAGCTTTCTTGCCCGATCTCTCTCCCTAGCCAACCAAACTTGTTGATTTGCTAGGGATTGAAGGAGGAGACCTAGATCTACACTTCCACCAAAGGAAACTTGATTCCCCCATACTTTCTTGTGTGGATTTTGTTACTCTTGGGTGTTTGAGCACTCTAGACGGAAGAGGTCACTTCGGAGCCACAATCCATTGTGGTGAAGCTCCGGGGTTTCGTTGGGAGCCTCCAATTAAGTTGTGGAGAGAGCCCCAACCTTGTTTGTAAAGGTCCGGTTGCCACCTTCAAGGGCACCACTAGTGTATTCACGGCACCTTGCATTGTGTAAGGGCGTGAGGAGAATACGGTGGCCCTAGTGGCTTCTTGGGGAGCATTGTGCCTCCACACCGCTCCAACGGAGACGTACTTCCCCTCAAATGGAAGGAACTTCGATATCACATCCTTGTCTTCACCGTCTCCACTTGTGGTTATTTCTTACCTTTACTTGTGCAAGCTTTACTTGTTCAATTCCTATAGCTTGCTTGTGTTGTTGTTTTCCTTTCTTTCCCTTAGTTGTCATCATAATATAATATCTAGACAACTTACTTTGACGCTTAATTTAAAGTGGTTAAGAAAAGCTAAAAATTGTTAGTTGCCTATTCACCCCCCCTCTAGTCAACCATATCGATCCTTTCAGTCAGCCTCTCCTTGTTGCCATGAAACCTCTAACCTTTGACACCTTCCTAGCAAAAACCATTGTTTGGCTATGTTACCCGCTTGCTCAGCCCCTCTTATAGCATTGTTAGTTGCAGGTGAAGATGAAGATCGTTCCAGGAGGGAACTTGTTGTTGGAATATCACAAAATCTATTATTATTATTAACACACCTATATACTGGGCATGGGTGGAAGGCTTGGCCTTTTGCTCGGTGTTTTGTTCCACTCATGCCACCTTAGGCGCCGATAAATCGGCATTATGTTCCTTGATTTTGCGTTCCTTACACGATGGGTATATGGGGACCCCTTGACAGTTCGTCTTTGAATAAAACTCCTCCAGAAAGGCCCAACATTGGTTTTAATTTGCTCATAATAACAACTTAATTAATTAATGAAATTGCATAGGGAGTTAGCGCTACCCGAGGATTCTTCTACATAGCAGGGGGGCCAGTGCTGATGGTGTTGGTCCCAAACGGGGAGACTTGCGGGGCCACCACGGGGAAACTCGAGGGTTGGCTCCCGTAGGCTCACCTATCCGGTTGTGGCCTGAGACGAGATATGCGCGGCTACTATCACGGTGTCGGCACGCCGGGAGGTCTTGCTGGACTTGTTTTACCATTGTCGAAATGTCTTGTGCACCGGGATGCCGAGCCTGATCGGATTTCCCTAAGATAAGGGGTGATGATATTATATTTATCACTTCAGCTGATCGTGAGAGCTTGTGATGGGCTAAGTTGGGACACCCCTGCAGGGTTATGATCTTTCGAAAGCCGTGCCCACGGTTATGTGGCAGATTGGAATTTGTTAATGTCCGGTTGTAGAAAACTTGTCAGAGGATCCGAAGTAAAACACACAACGGTGTGAGTAATCATGACTGTCTCTTTTCACTTTGAGAAGAGAACACGGTGGGGTTATGTTTGACTCGTATGTAGTTCAGGATCTTTAGAGATCACTACTAGTTACGACCGTTTGCGTAGGTGCTCATCTTATTCTTGTACTCGTAAGTTAGCCACCATACTTTTGCTTAGCCGCTGCTGCAACCTCACCACTTTACCTCTTCCTACCCATTAAGCTTCGATAGTCTTGTTACCCATGGTTATGGGATTGCTGAGTCCTCGTGGCTCACAGATACTACAACAACAGTTGCAGGTGCAGGTTTCCAATGTCTTGACGTGAGAGCGATGTTCTTTTGTTGGAGTTCTTCTTCTTCTTCTTCTTCAGTCTTGGGTTAGGTTCCGGGTCGGCAGCCTGGGATAGCAGATGGATGTCTTTGTGCTTTTCATGTTTGCATCCGTAGTCGGATGCCTTGTATTATGTTGTTGTATTCATGTGACTTGTATGTATTGTTGTATCCCCCATGTATGTATGTAATGGTACGATGTAATGATATCCATCTTGCTAAGCGCCCGAAATGCGGTTGTACCCCAATCACGTAAGTGTCACGTGATCGGGATAGAATCGCATCTTGGGCCTGACATCCTATGTTGGGGATCGTAGCAGAAAATCAAAAAAGATTCCTACGCATCACCAAGATCTATCTATGGAGTAATCTAGCAACGAGGGGGAGGGGAGTGCATCTACATACCCTTGTAGATCGCGATGCGGAAGCGTTGCAAGAACGCGGATGAAGGAGTCGTACTTGCTGCGATTCAGATCGCGGTTGATTCCGATCTAAGCGCCGAACAACGGCGCCTCCGCGTTTAACACACGTGCAGCCCGGTGACGTCTCCCACGCCTTGATCCAGCAAGGAGAGAGGGAGAGGTTGGGGAAGACTCCATCCAACAACAGCACGACGGCGTGGTGGTAGTGGAGGAGCGCGGGACTCCAGCAGGGCTTCGCCAAGCGCTGCGAGAGACGAGGAGGGAGAGAGGTAGGGCTGCGCCAAGCGAGAGAGGTCAAAACGTGTTATGGGTAGCCCCAAAACTCACATATATATAGGGGGAAGGGAGGGGTTGCGCCCCCTCTAGGGTTTCCCACCCCTAGGGGTGCGGCCACCCCAGATCCCATCTGAGGGTGGCGGCCACAGGAGGAGAGGGAGAGGGGGGCGCACCAGATTGGGCCCTAGGGCCCATCTGCCCTAGGGTTTGCCCCCCTCCCCTCTTGGGGGTGCCTTGGGCCCTGGTGGTGATACGTCCAAAACGTATCTATAATTTCTGCTTGCTCCATGCCTCTTTTGGGTGATATTGCTATGATATTTATACACTTCCATACACTTTTGATCATATTTGGACTAACCTATTAACTCAGTGCACCCCAGTGCCAGTTTCTGTTTTCTGCTGTTTTTGTATTTCAGGTTTTCCTATTACGAGAACTGCCCGAAAAATTCCGAAAAAATTATATAAAAAATCAGCGTTCCGGAAGCTTCCTTGCGGCCAAAGTAGGGCCAGAGGGGGGCCACAGGGGCTCCAGGCGGCCTGCCCACGCGGCCCCCCTCCTGGCCACGCCGGGGGGCGCCTGGGCCCCCCTTAGCTCCCCTGGCGACCCCCTTTGGCATATATTTAACACCCGTCGAGGAAACCCTGATCCCGGACCCCTTTTCTCCAGACGCAATTCCGATCTCCGCCGCCATCGCCATCAAGCTTAGGGGGACCAGAATTCCTGTGCCGGCACCCTGCCGGGACGGGGAAGTGCCCCCGGATTCATCTCCATCGACGTTGCTTCCTCCCTCCATGATGCGGGAGTAGTTCCTCCTCGGGGCTGAGGTTTCTACCAGTAGCTATGTGGTCAATTCTCTCTCCCATGATGTGATCTTCGTTGTGATCATAGGCTATGTTAATCTAGGGTGATCCCATGATATTTCCCCTTCCTCTATGTATTGGATTGATGTACTCACTTGTCTTTATCTAGTATAATCCCCGAGACCAAGGTGACAGCGGTCTATTGGACATGGATTAGAAAAATATTTTCATGAGTGATTTCCTTTCTTGTGTGTTGATTGAAGATTGAGAGTCTCTTGGTGCTTGTCTTTGACTATCCTTTAGATATGTTGTGGTGATTGTGGGACTCTCTTTGGATGGCCGCGGTGACATTGGGAAATCCTTAGATTGAGAACTACGAACTTTGAGGTGTGCTTTTGTAGCCCTACATAATTCTCGTCCTCTCTTGACCACGAAGGAATGACCTCCGGGTGCGTCTCCATTGCATGTTTTATGGGAAATATCATGTGATTCGATTATGTTAATGTTGTTGGGAGTTGCCACTAGTGAAAGTATGAAGCCCAGGCCTTGTTTCCACCATTGCAATACCATTTGTGCTCACGTTTACCACTTGTTTGCTTGCTGCACTTTTTATTACAGATTTATATTACTTTGCTTTGCCACTCCTATCATCCATATTTTACAATCTCTTCGCCGAACTAGTGCACCTATACAACTCCTAGTTGTATTAGGTGTGTTGGGGACACAAGAGACTTCTTGTATCTAAGTTGCAGGGTTGCTTGAGAGAGACCATCTTCAACCTCTACTTCCCTGAGTTCGATAAACCTTAGGTCATCCACTTGAGGGAAATTGCTGCTGTCCTACAAACCTCTGCGCTTGGAGGCCCAACATAGTCTACAAGAGTAGAAGCGTGTGTAGACATCAAGCTATTTCTGGCGCCGTTGCCGGGGAAGTGAGTGCTTGAAGGTATATCTTTAGATCTTGCAATTAAATCTTTTTGTTTCTTGTTTTTATTTCACTAGTTATGCTTATGGACAACCTTGCTATTGGATCGTTGCTTGTGGGAATACGCCCCACACCTGTGGTGGTTGCTCCTCCCCCTACTGAAATTGTGCCCTATAAAATACCAGCTGGTATTATCGATTATGTTTTGGCTAATCGTTATGCAGGAGACAGACATCCCGGCGAACACTTGCTATATCTGTCACAATTATGTTCATTATTTAAGCTTGCAGGTGTATCAAGGGAGTTTGTCATGAGGAAATTGTTCGCCGTATCACTTATAGATAAAGCTTCAGATTGGTATAAGCTTCTCGATAACGCGCACTTGCTTGATTGGCAAGAGCTTATGTCTCTCTTTTATACTAAGTTTTATCCTCTTTATGAAATTCATCGAGACAGGAACTATATCTATAACTTTAGGTCTCGTGACGGAGAGAGCGTAGCTCAAGCTTGGGGGAGACTGAAAACGTTAATGCTAAAAAGTCCTAACCATGGGCTCCCCAAAGATGCTTATGTGGAGAGTAAGAGTACCTTTTTGCATGTGGATCATGGTAACAATGCTTTATGTGATGCTTATATTGTTGAGTTTATTCGTGATCCCACTGAAAATTATTACGAGGAGGGAACATATGCTTATAGATATTTCAATAATATCAAGTTCCCTCTCTTTATGTTGAAGGTTTTGAAGCTGCACTTGTTTTGTCTTCCTATGCTTATTGCTTTGTGCTTCAATGAATTATTCTATTGCAATATTCCTATGCATAGGAAGCATGTTAGGCTTAAATGTGTTTGGTATTTGCTTCTTGATGCTCTCTTTTGTTCTTCAACTCTTATTCCTACGAGAGCATCATTAAAGTCTTATGCCTAGCTTAAAGGCATAAAAGAAAGCGCTTTTGGGAGGCAGCCCACAATGAATAAAATTTTATTTTGCTTTTGTTGTGTCTTGATGTTGTTACTACAGTAGCATCATCATTGTATCTTTACTTTTCAGCTTTGTGCCAAGTGTAGCCTCTGATTGCAAGAAAGTTCAAAAGTTGTGACGTGCTGTCCAGGAAACAGATTCTGTCCTTGGACAGAAAAATTCGTATAAAATCACCAGATCATCTTTTTGGTCTGAATTCTTTCGACAGCGTGCTCTATACAATTGGCTTTCGGGCGTCTGTTCTGAGTTTTTTGATTTGAGTTGCAGAAGTGCCCCGAAAAAATCATTTACTACCTGCTGGTCTGTTTTTCACAGATTCTGTCCTGTTTTGCCTTTCCTTCATTTTGCAAACCTTGAGCTTACTTTTTCTTTGCAAAAACCTTTTGGCAATCTTGAGAAACAGTAGACCTTCAAGAATATCCTTATTTCCAGCAAGGAACAATTATATTATTATGGGTACTAACCTCGCTAATCAGATTATGATGAGTTATGTATGAAGGGAGTTTTCAAGTGTGCGAGGGAAGATGATAAAAAGATTCAGGAGTGTCAAACGCTCAAGCTTGGGGATGCCCCCGTGCACCCCCAAGAAATATTCAAGAAGACTCAAGCGTCTAAGCTTGGGGATGCCCCCGTGCATCCCCTTCTCCATCAACATTATCAGTTCGTCTTTCGTTCCACTATATTTTTATCACTTCATGTGTTATGTGCTATGCTTGGAGCGTCTTGCTTTTAGTTTCCTTTTTAGTTTTCTTTAGCTTTTCATAACGAGTCGGAACTTAGCTTTCTTTGTGTGGGAGAGAAACACGCTCCACTTCTACCTAGAACATAACATAGAATTTTCATGTCTATCTTTGCTGTGTGTGTTCTTTGTCTTTCAATAGCTACTATCATGCTTAGCTCTTAGTTTTCATGCTTATCTTTTTAAAGAGCTTTTGTTTAGTTGGTTGCTTGAACTCTCTTTAGTTATCATGCTTATCTTATTAAGAGAGTTTGCTTCTGTTGCATTGGTTGATATGTCTATGATAAAAATGCTACGTGCATAATGGCACTTAGTAATTCATGTTTTCTTATGGTTAGTCTCAAATAGCTGGGGGGTTCCCAATGTGTTATTGGAGTACCAACATGATTTGTTTGCCTATGATATGGTATGGTTTAGTAATATCTTCCTTCAAGAATTTATTTTGATTGACTTGGCATATGCTCACGCATATTTAAGACTGTAAAGAATGTCTGTCAAGCCTTGATGATCTTTTATTTCCGAGTAGCGACATAACTTCCATGCCTAATTCAATGTTGCTTTGTCGCTCTGCATGATTATGACCGTCATTGCTCTCTTAGTTGGTCGCTCCCAGTCTTTTGCTAACCTTCGCCTGTACTAAGCGGACTGACTGCTTGTGCATCCAAAATCCTTTAAACCAGTTATGCCATATGAGTCCACCATACCTTCCTATACATGGTATTTACCTGCCATTCCTAACGAAGACTTTCATGTGCCATCTCGAAATTATTAAAAAAAATGCATTTCTATTTTGTGCCTCTGTTTTAGCTCATGAGGAAGTAGTAGTTAATTCATGATCTTTTTAAGTTGGACAAGCTTCACCCCGGGATTGCATGTATAATGTGCAAACCCATAATACAAGAAGGAACTGGCAATGAGTGCGCCCGGCTCAAATTTAATATAACAAACAAACCCTCCTTCATGCTTTGTTCATGAGAAATCAGAAAACTTTGGCAGTGATAAACAAAGGAGATTAAGAGGATGTGATCGTCCTCATTCGGGAGCCGTTCCTCGAAACTTGTCCATCTCAAAAAGTAATTGAGTTATTTGCTAGCATTCGTTGACGAAACATGCATATTCAAAAAATAATAATTATTACCTCTGTTTTTAAAACCAAGAGCTCTGGTACATGTTTTGTCTTTGTTTCCGACCACGGGTTTTCAACTTTGCCAACAAAAGCCACGGTTCGAGAGTCTCCACCTTCTTTTAAAGCACCAACTACTAAGAGCATGATTGTCATTCTGAGTGTAATGTGCATTGTCCCAAAGTAGCATTGTCTTTTGCATGATTATGATATCGTTTATTCTGAAATCATTGTATCTAGTCATCACTTAAACCTTGGAGGTGCCCCTGCATTTATGTTTTGCTTCACTAAAGGGGGCAAGCGAGATACTACTTTATCATATTTGCACACCATGCTCATTACAAATCTATTTGATGTTTCAGTATCATATTGTAAAACTTTCAGTTCTTTGTGATTTTCTCATAAGGCAACTTAATTACTACAGATTCATTGTCTCAGTAAGCTTTTGTCATATGACTATGAAAAAGTCCTATATGGTTAATAGCATGTCACCACAGAAATTATTCTTGTTATCATTTACCTACTCGAGGACGAGCAGGAATTTAGCTTGGGGATGTTGATACGTCCAAAACGTATCTATAATTTCTGCTTGCTCCATGCCTCTTTTGGGTGATATTGCTATGATATTTATACACTTCCATACACTTTTGATCATATTTGGACTAACCTATTAACTCAGTGCACCCCAGTGCCAGTTTCTGTTTTCTGCTGTTTTTGTATTTCAGGTTTTCCCATTACGAGAACTGCCCGAAAAATCCCGGAAAAATTATATAAAAAATCAGCGTTCCGGAAGCTTCCTTGCGGCCAAAGTAGGGCCAAAGGGGGGCCACAGGGGCTCCAGGCGGCCTGCCCACGCGCCCCCCCCTTAGCTCCCCTGGCGACCCCCTTTGGCATATATTTAACACCCGTCGAGGAAACCCTGATTCCGGACCCCTTTTCTCCAGACGCAATTCCGATCTCCGCCGCCATCGCCATCAAGCTTCGGGGGACCAGAATTCCTGTGCCGGCACCCTGCCGGGACGGGGAAGTGCCCCCGGATTCATCTCCATCGACGTTGCTTCCTCCCTCCATGATGCGGGAGTAGTTCCTCCTCGGGGCTGAGGTTTCTACCAGTAGCTATGTGGTCAATTCTCTCTCCCATGATGTGATCTTCGTTGTGATCATAGGCTATGTTAATCTAGGGTGATCCCATGATATTTCCCCTTCCTCTATGTATTGGATTGATGTACTCACTTGTCTTTATCTAGTATAATCCCTGTCGTGGAAATAACACGGCAGATGTCCGGTTTAACGGACTTGATGATGGAACCATCGCACGGGTTAGCTTGAAAGGATTCATGGCACACAAAGGACACAAAGGATTTATACTAGTTCGGCCCCTTCGGAGAAGGTAAAAGCCTACGTCTAGTTGGTTTGGTATTGCTTGGGCGTCGGTTTACAGGGAGCGGATTCGCTTTGCCTGTGTCTCGACGGGTTGATTGTTGCTTGTCCTTGAACCGTCGCCGGGTCGTCCCTTTATATAGAGGTGACGCCTGGTCCGGTTTACAGAGTCCCGAGGCCGGCTCATAATCGTGTCCGCCCCGGTCTCTGTCTTTCTTTCTTATCTCTCAAGTTACATCTCTTCGCGGTTTACAAACCATACTTCTATACATGGGCCTTAAAATCTCATGGGCCGTAGTCCCTACTAAAATATTAAACCAAGTATAATATAACCAAGCCATTTTACAATAGCCGGTTTATACCCGCTAACCATATCCCTGACATTAGGCCCCAGAATGATTTGAACTTGTTCACATCAGTCTTCTTTGTCTTGTATAATTTTCTTCTTTGTCTTCATCTTTTGTAAACCGGCTCTGACGTCATCCTCCAAGATCATTAAAGTCTGACAATGACATCATCTCCGCATTTAACGCCGTGAGCTGTACTGTAGCGTATTTTAAGGGTTATCCCGAAGATCGAGGCGTCACGGGATCTTTATCCGATTTTCTGTCTCCTCGATTCTCGCACCTGTCGTTTCAGATTTGACTCCTGGCTATAAATACTGCCACCCCCCATTCATTATCTCCTTCTCACTTCGTCCTCTTCCTGCGTCTTCTTCCTCCGTCGCCGCCCGAGCTCAAACCGCCGCCGACGACCGCCGGATCTCTGGTCCTCGCCTGGCCGCTGCATCAACCTGAGCTTCGACCAGATCAATCTCCGCCGTCGATTCTCGCCGTCCCAGGTATGTTCATCCTCCTTACTGTTGATCTGCATCTACCGGCGCTTCGCCTTGTTCTTCCGCCATTAGGGCTTCCAACAAAAGCTTCGCCTCTTCGTAGATATATTCCTCATAGAATATTTGTGACCTTTAGGCCCTAGTCCATAGATCTGCCGCTTAGCACTAGCTTAGATCTCACCGTCTATACATAATGCTGTTGATTTATCCGTTCCGCCATTAGAGCTCTCAGCAAAGCTTCGTCTTGTTCGTTCTTTGAGCCTGTGACTCGTAGTAGTTTTGCTTTTCGATCTTCTCCATTTTTACTCCACTGTAGATGCGTCGAATCTTCATTGCTCCTGTCTGGCATGTAAATCCATCTTTTTAGTATAAAGTCTGTGTAGCTTTTCTTGCATACTCCTAGATTAGTTTCTTTTTCCTCAGCATACTCAGATCTTTCCCCCTTAGCAATTTTTCGGAAACCTGTTTTTCTCCTCGGTAGATTCGCTAAGTATGCTCCGGTTTAAGTTGATATGCCCTGCTCTTGAAAAGACTCTGTAAACTGACGCAATGGTTGAACTGTTCCTCTTCAACTGCCATAAACCGGAAATGATATAACTTGTTTTATGATTGCCGGTTAAACCATGTTAACTAGTCCTCAGTTTAAACCGTTGCGTAATTTCCATAGATAGATCCCGGATCATTGTACTTTCATAATCCGTTTTTGCATTTTATCTTCTTCAGCACTTTGTTCAATGGCTAAGCAGTATGTCTCCTGCGATTTGGTCCATTCCGTCGTTACTGAGGATGACTTAATCAAACTGTCTAAGATCGGCACATTAGGCCCTCAAGCTGAGTTAAAATGGCGTGCTCCGGGTAATGAATGCCCTCCTACTCCTAGATCCGGGGAAGTCATCGTATTTCTGGACCACATCTCTAGAGGCTTCTCTCCCCCCGGTTCAAGATTTTTCCGGGATGTTCTTGCCACCTTCCAGCTGCACCCACAGGATATCGGGCCCAATTCTGTTTCAAACATTTGCGATTTCCAAGTATTTTCTGAAGTGTATCTGCAAGAGGAACCTTCAGTTGATTTATTCCGGGATTTCTTCCATGCAAACCGGCACACTGAATTTACCAGCGGACCTCACCAAGAACTTGGTGGGATTAGTATTCAGAAAAGGAGGGACGTAGTCTTTCCTCACGCTGCTTTACATACCCATCCAAAGGATTGGAACAAGTCCTGGTTTTATTGTGTAGACACTTCTCCTGAAGGTGAAAATCCTTTGCCGGGTTATCGTGAAACTCGTATTCCGGCGAATCACCCCTTGCCACAACGGCTTAGTGCTGCTGAACGGACCCGGTTTTCATCACAGCTCTCCAAGCTGAGAGCTTTTATGGCAAATGGTCTGAATGGTACTGATTTCCTTCGCTGCTGGCTATCTTGGAGCATCCTTCCCTTAAGCCGGCGTCCTAAGCTAATGTGCAAATACTCTGGTAAACCGGATGATCCTCAGAGGTTTACCAAGGATAAGCTTTCTGAATCGGAGGTAGTGGAGTCAGTCAAGAAGATTGTCAATCCTACCTTAATAGACTGCTCTAAAGTTGGCTTGGCCCCGTACTTTAAGAAGAATAAGCTGCCCGAAGTAAGTTTTTCTTTACCCTGTACTTGTAAACCGTCCTCTTTGAACCGTCTTTCACTCGCCCTTGCTTTTTTTTAATTAGGCTGATGACCCCTTCTGGAGGAGAAAGCCTCAGGAGAAAACCGTAAAGCAGGCTTGCCGGAAAACCCCTGCAAACAAAAAGAGGAAAGCAGCCGTCGATGCCGGTTCTCCTTCTGAGGATGATGATCCGGACTCCGAGGTATGCCTTACTCCGGTTTAAGTTCTCGCTTTCATGTACTTGTAATCATATCTAATGATACCTTTTCACAGGAACCGCTTGAAGGTGATAACCCGACTGAGATTGAGGTAACCCTTATTTCTTCTGATTCAGAACCTCTTCCTCAAAAAAGCCGTCGGACCGTCAGGACATATCAATTTTCTCATCCTTATGCTAAGTTAGATCCTAACTTTACTTTGAAGAAGCAACAACACGAAGCTTTTCGCCGGACCACTCGCCACAGTGGCCTGGCGGTGGAGTCATCTGGAATCTCATTAACTCCGGTTCGAAAACGTCGCGCTGAGGTGATACTCTCTCCGACTCTTCATCATCCCAAAGCCGGACTTGTCGTGGAATTAACACGGCAGATGTCCGGTTTAACGGACTTGATGATGGAACCATCGCACGGGTTAGCTTGAAAGGGTTAATGGCGCACAAAGGACACAGAGGATTTTATACTAGTTCGGCCCCTTTGAGAAGGTAAAAGCCTACGTCTAGTTGGTTTGGTATTGCTTGGGCGTCGGTTTACAGGGAGCGGAATCGCTTGCCTGCGTCTCGACGTATCGATTGTTGCTTGCCCTTGAACCGGTGCCGGGCCGTCCCTTTATATAGAGGTGACGCCTGGTCCGGTTTACAGAGTCCCGAGGCCGGCTCATAATCGTGTCCGCCTCGGTCTCTGTCCTTTCTTTCTTATCTCCCAAGTTATATCTCCTTGGCGGTTTACAACCGTATTTCTATACATGGGCCTTGAAATCTCATAGGCCGTAATCTCTACTAAAATAATGAACCAAGTTCAACATAACTGAACCGGTTTACAACATCCGGTTTATACTTACTAACCGTATCCCTGACATTAGGCCCCAGAATGATTTGAACTTGTTCATATCAGTCTTCATTGTCTTCCGCGACCTTTCTTCTGTCTTCATTTGTTCCTGTAAACAGGCTCTGACGTCATCTTCCGAAATCATTAAGGTCTGACAATGACATCAGCCCCGCATTTATCGCCGCGAGCTGTACTGTAGCTTATTTTTAATGGTTATCCCGAGAATCGAGGCGTTTCAACGGATCTTTATCCGATTTTCTTCCTTGATTACCGCACCTGTCGTTTCACATCCGCCTCTCCGTCTATAAATACCGCTCTGCTCCATTCATTATCCCCTCTCGCGTCGTCTTCCTCCTTTCTCCTCCTGACCCTCTAGACCTCCATTGTTGCCTGAGCCCGAGAACACCGCCGTCGACCACCGGCTCTTCCGTCTTCGACCGGCCGCTGCATCAACCTGAACTTGACCAGATTTTCTGCGCCGCCGATTCCTCACCGTCCCTGGTATGTTCTTCCTCCTCACTGTAGATCTTATCCTATTTGCCATTGCCTTGCCCGTGTTCTTCCGCCATTAGAACTCCCGATGAAGCTCCGTTCTTTGTAGATACTCATATCATAGGAAACTCGTCTCCCCTTAAGCTTTAACCTGTAGATCTCACTTAACACCAGATTGAATCTTGCTGTAATGCCTCTACTGCTTTTATCCGTTCCACCATTAGGGTTCTTCACAAGCTTTACGCTGTTCCTTCTCTGAATCCTGCAATTTCGTAATAGTCTTACCTTCCTGATCTTGCCGTAAATGCGTCTGATATTTTAGATCTTGCTGCTTGTATTTCTGTTGCTACCTGCTTTAAGTCTCCTTTTTATGCACATCCTGTAACCTTATCTGCTCTGAATTGGTCCTCTGTATATTTCTCGTGTTATTTTTGTTTCTTCATCTCATTATGCTCAGATCTATTCTTCCTTAGCACCGCAGCGAAAACTTGTTTTCCCTTCAATAAATCTGCTAAGTATGCTTCGGTTTAGATCACCATACCGTAAACCGGAAATGATGTAGACTGATGCCATGACGTAGTTATTCCTCTTCAACTGCCATTTTTAAACCGGAAATGATACATCCTGTATTTATGATTGCCGGTTTAACTTTGCTAGATAGTTCTTATCTCTCTTGCACAATACACATATATAGGTCCCAAATCTTTTGTATGTTCATAATTTGTTCTGTACCTTCTTCTCTTCAGCACTTTGTTCAAATGGCTGCCAAGCAATACGTTTCGTGTGACTGGGTTCGCTCAGCTGTGACTGAAGAAGACTTAGTCAAGTTGTCGAGTATCGGTACGTTAGGTCCTCGGGCCGAGTTGAAATGGCGCGCTCCGGGTAATGAACGCCTTCCTGCTCCCAGGTCCGGAGAGGTCATAGTCTTTATGGATCATATCTCCAGGGGTTTCTCTCCCCCCGGTTCAAAGTTTTTCCGGGACGTCCTTGCCACCTTCCAACTGCATCCACAAGACATCGGACCAAATTCCGTTTCCAACATTTGTGACTTTCAAGTTTTTTCTGAAGTGTATCTGCAAGAAGAACCTTCAGTCGATCTTTTCCGGGATTTCTTCCATGCGAACCGGCGCACTGAATTCACTAGTGGGCCTCACCAAGAACTTGGTGGTATCAGCATTCAGAAAAGGAGGGATGCAGTTTTCCCACACGCCGCTTTACACACTCACCCCAAGGAGTGGAACAAGTCTTGGTTCTATTGCATAGACACATCTCCTGAAGGTGAAAATCCGCTGCCGGGTTATCGTGAGACTCGCATCCCGGCGAATCATCCTCTGCCGCAACGGTTAAGTGCCACTGAACGGATTCAATTTTCATCTCAACTTTCCAAACTGAGAGCCTTCATGGCTAATGGACTTCTTGGAACCGATTTTCTTCGCTGCTGGTTGTCATGGAGCATTCTCCCCTTAAGCCGGCGCTCTGATTTAATGTGCAATTATTCCGGTGAACCGGAAGATCCTCAGAGGTTTACTAAAGAGACACTTTCTGAATCGGAGGTGATAGAATCGGCCAAAAAGATCGTCAACCCTGCCTCAACAGATTGCTCCAAGGTCGGCTTGGCTCCATACTTTAAGAAGAACACACAGCCTGATGTAAGTTTTCCTTAACCCGTGCTTCATAAACCGTCCTTCTTTGAACCGTCCTTTACTTGCTGTTGCTTTTTATTCAGGCTGATAACCCCTTCTGGAGAAGGAAACTTCAGGACAAACCTGTAAAACAAACTCGCCGGAAAACTCCTGCAAACAAGAAAAGGAAGGCAGCCGTTGACGCCGGTTCTCCTTCTGAAGATGATGATCCGGACTCCGAGGTATACTTTACTCCGGTTTACATTTGCTTTAATATATTTGTCCTTATCTCTAATGATGCCCTTTTCACAGGATCCACTCGAAGGTGATAACCCGGTGGAGATTGAGGTAACCCTTATTTCTTCCGATTCAGAACCCCCTCCTCAAAAGATCCGTCGGACTGTTAGAAAGTATCAATTTTCTCACCCTTATGCTAAGTTGGATCCCAATTTTGATTTGAAGAAGCAACAGCACGAAGCATTGCGCCGGACCACTCGCCATTCCGGTTTAGCAGTGGAATCTTCTGGAATCTCCTTAACCCCGGCTCGGAAACGCCGTGCTGAGGTGATACTTTCTCCAACACTTCTTCAACCCAAGGCCGGCCTTATTAGAAAACCACTTAAACCGACTGATCCTGATTATCAGGAAACTCCACTATCTTCGTCGGGCGAGTCAACTGCGACACAGCTTCCACCCTTGAAGACAGCTCCAGGGTAATTCTCTTCACCTTTTCCGGTTTAAATCCTTCCTTTTTCTTTATAATGCTGACCTATCTTTGTTCGTTTCTCCAGTAAACCGAAACCCAGCAAAAAGGCTAAGGGTAAGAAGCCCGCTGTTGATCCTCCTGCCGATGAGCCAGCAATCGAACCGTCAACAGCTGTTCCTCCTGAAGGTACTCCTGTTACACCGGTTCAAGAACCTGTTCTTGATATTCCTGCTACTGATGCTGCCCAAGATCCACCAAGCCCAGCCCGGGTTAGCTCTCCTCAAGTTAATCCGGGCTCTCCTGATCCGGCGCAAGATAAAACTATTCCTCCCAATGCACCTTCTTCCCCTGATGTTGTGTTTACTGGCGCTACCTATGTTGCGCCAGCCGAACCCACCGTTTTGGCAAAACACACTGCCAAAACGGAGAAGGTAACTAAGGAAAAAGGGAATTTAAGTGCGGATATCTCCAGCCTTTCCAGCCTGAGTCCCCAGGATATTTATTCCGGATATCTGAACCGGCTTCACAGCAGCCGTGACTATGAAGCTAGCCTGGTTAACCTCATGAGAGAGAAGTACGAGGTAAATTTTCCTGTTCTGACCTTGCTTTTTTCAACGTATCTTTACCTTATAACAGCCCCCAAGTTCCGGTTTATCTGCTTTATAGTAGGTGATCCGGAACTTTTGTAGGCTTGAACTGCTGTCTAATACATTAGCCCCCAAGTATCAAGTAGATAACTTGTTTATGTAGTTGATACTTATAAAAAATCTTGTCTCCAACGCATTGCTTCAACTGCCATTAGCCCCCAAGTGTCAAGTATACAACTTGGTTGTGTGCTTGAGACTTGTATTTCACCTTTGCCGGAGTACTTCAACTGCCATTAGCCCCCAAGTGTCAAGTAGACAACTTGGTTGTGTGCTTGAGACTTGTATTTGCTAACTGTGTTTTTGAACTTGTCTGCAGGCTGAGTTAAACCGGAACGCTGTAGAAAATAGCGAACTTCGAACCCGGCTCATAGAGACCGAGGCAGCTGCTTCAAAGGCGAAAAAAGAACTTAAAGTAAGTTTGAAAACTGCCGAAGACTTGAAGAAGTTCTTTGATGAGGAACGGACTGCCTTTGAAGTCCAGAAGAAGGATCTTGAAAAGCGTGTTCAAGATGCCGAAGGAGCTCTTAATCCGGTCACTGAAGAATTGGCCGGATTAAAACACCAAGTTAATTTGATGATCTCTGCTATCTTTGGTAATCATAACTGTAACTTTCGTTTGTTATCTTTGTAACCTATAACCTGCACCGGTTTAACTTTTTCTTGTTGTATGTAGGACGCCGCGTCTCCCATCTTGGAGATGACGTACGGAAGAAGCTGAAAGCTTGTTATACTTTGGTGGAGCAATTATATTCTGGTGCGCAAAGGATCATCAGCGCTACCTCTTATGGTAAACCGGCTCCTTCAACCATCAAGGCTACTTTGAACAGTTTGTCAATTCTTCCAACCCGTCTTGAGGAGGTGAAGAAATCAGCTGCTCGAGGAGGTGCTCTTTTGGCCTTGACAAGAGCTAAGGCTTGGGTTCCAGACATTGATCCGGCCGAAGTGCTAACCGGGTTTCCAGACACAAAGGAAGATGGTTCAGCTTTTGGTGAAAAAGATCTGTATGTTCTGACGAAGGAAATGCGTCCACTCGCAAGCAAGATAGCGGTGGAAGCTGATTTATCCCGGTACCACCCTGCGTATAACCTTCAAAACGAGCGTGTGGAACGTCCGGTCTATGATGTGTCAAATTTAACTCCGCCGGTTCGTCCTCACACTTATGCTCCTGATATTGAACCTACCGAGTTGATCAACGATGAAGTGTATTTCCGTGCTTTGGCCAAGATTGACTGGCGTGCACCAGATTTCCCTCCGCTTCACGAGGAAGAAGACGTTCCGGAACCAGATGGTGGCCAGTCATCCCGGCAAGGAGGAACGGAATCTTGAACACTTATTGCTGTAACCCATAAACAATGCTTCTGGCTATCTGGCTTTCATGCCTTGTAATAGGCTTAGACTGAAGTTGCAATGCACTGTGATCCGGCTTTTGGCCATTTTATAAATATTCTTTTACTGATTTGTTGATTGCTGCTAATCTCTTGCCCTGTTCCAAAGAAAGAGATGAAAAAAATATGCCCTAGTGGTATGACCACCGGACGGATTAACTTGCTCTTTTGATATGATAAACAAGTATATCTTTGATAAATAACTTAGATACCTTAATTGTATGCAGCTAAAACACCTTAAACCGGCAAGATATTAAAAATTACCTTAACAAGTATTTGGAACTCTTCGACCCTAACTTGTCCATGAATTTTCCCTTCCTTTGTCCAGCAATTCGTAACTTGTATCTGACCCCGTGCTGCCAACTGTCAGCTCATAATGGTACCAGGCCGGTTTAATAAACACCGGTCATTATACCTGACCCTATACTGCCAGCTTGTTAGCTCACCAGGAAGGTCGATCCGGGTTATGATACACGCCGGCTTAATTCTCGCTGGTGTTCATGACCCAGACTTATGATGTTATAAATAGGTGGTCAACTTCTGGAGCTGTCCCACTTGGTTTAAAATTTTATAGAACACAAAAAACACCAAAAAACACACAATTTTTGAAAATCAAACTATGTAATCAAGGCTTTTTCAAAGAGCTGCCAGGCTCAAAAACTGTCGAAAGAACCAAACCATCATTTTAACTTGTGCTGATACCGACTGCGGATTGATACCGACTGCGGATTTTTTACCGACTCCGGATTGATACCGACTGCGGATTTTTTACCGACTCCGGATTGATACCGACTGCGGATTTTTTTACCGACTCCGGATTGATACCGACTGCGGATTTTTTTTCTTACCGACTC
>LR738715.1:61656626-61707598 GCA_902687465.1 Secale cereale
ATGAGTTTTCTGATCTTGAGATCTCTTGAAAGGACCAACCATATCAAGCCCCCAAGTTGCAAAAGGCCAAGTTATTGGTATCATCCGGAGTTCTTGTGCTGGAACAAGGGCACGTCTCGAGAACTTTTGACAAGCATCACACTTGCGTACCAAGTCTGCCGCATCTGCATGTGCCGTTAACCAATAAAAACCATGCCGGAAAGCTTTAGCCACCAATGATTTTGATCCGGCATGATGACCACAATCCCCTTCATGAATCTCCCTTAAAATCTCACACCCTTCCTCGGCTGAAACACACCGTTGAAATACTCCAGAGGTGCTACGATGATGTAGCTCTCCGTTGGCAATTGTCATAGACTTGGAACGCCGTATTATCTGCCGTGCTTCATCTTCGTCCTCTGGCAATTCCCCCCGGTTTAGATATACCAAATAAGGTAACGTCCAGTCCGGAATAACATGGGTTGCTGCAACCAACTGTGCCTCTGGATCTGGAATAGCTAGATTATCCTCTGAAGGTACTTGAACCGAGGGATTGTGCAACTCATCTAAAAAGGTGTTTGGTGGTACCGGTTTACGTTGCGAGGCTAGCCGGCTTAAAGCGTCAGCTGCTTCGTTTTTCCGCCGGTCTATATGCTCCACCTGATATCCTTTAAAATAACCTGCGACCGCTTCAACCTCTCGTCGATAAGCCGCCATGAGTGGATCCCTTGAATCCCACTTGCCCGAAACCTGCTGTGCCACTAGGTCTGAATCACCCAGGCACTTAACCCGGCTCAGATTCATCTCCTTTGCCAATCTCAAACCGTGAAGTAATGCCTCATATTCTGCTGCGTTGTTAGTACAAGGAAATAACAACCGGAGCACATAACAAAATTTATCACCTCTGGGGGAAGTTAAGACAACTCCGGCCCCCGATCCCTCCAACTGCTTTGAACCGTCAAAGTGGATCGTCCAATAAGTGAGATCCGGCTTCTCCTCAGGCGTTTGCAATTCTGTCCAGTCGTTGATGAAGTCAACCAGTGCCTGAGATTTTATAGCAGTTCGCGGTACATACTTCAACTCATGTGGGCTGAGCTCAATGGCCCATTTAGCTATCCTGCCTGTTGCTTCTCTATTCTGGATTATATCTCCCAATGGAGCTGAACTAACCACAGTTATTGGATGCCCTTGGAAATAATGCTTCAATTTCCGGTTTGCCATAAACACCCCATACACCAATTTCTGCCAATGAGGGTATCTTTGCTTGGACTCGATGAGTACTTCACTCACATAGTAAACCGGTCGCTGAACCGGATGTTCTCTCCCTGCTTCCTTGCGCTCAACCACAATTGCAGCGCTAACCGCCCGTGTGTTTGCAGCAACATATAATAGCAAAGGCTCCTTGTCTATCGGGGCAGCTAAAACCGGCGGTTTCGCTAGTTGCTGTTTCAGCTTCTCAAACGCTGTATTTGCTTCATCGCTCCAAATAAACCGGTCCGTTTTCTTCAACATTTGATAAAGCGGGATTGCCTTTTCTCCTAAGCGACTAATAAACCGGCTTAACGCCGTGATCCGGCCGGCTATGCGCTGAACATCATTTATGCAAGCCGGTTTTGATAAAGATGTGATGGCCTTGATCTTCTCCGGGCTGGCTTCTATTCCCCTGTTCGAGACCAGGAACCCCAAAAGTTTACCGGCCGGGACACCAAAAGCACACTTCTCCGGATTAAGCATCATCCTGTAAGCCCGGAGATTATCAAAGGTTTCCCTGAGGTCCTCTATCATTGTTCTTTCCTCCTTTGACTTGACCACGATGTCATCCACATATGCATGTACGTTCCTTCCTATCTGCCCTTTCAAACAATTCTGAACACAACGCTGATAGGTTGCTTGCGCACACTTGAGCCCAAAAGGCATAGACACATAGCAAAAAGCACCAAAAGGGGTTATGAATGCCGTCTTCTCCTGGTCTTCAACTGCCATTTTGATCTGGTGATAACCTGAGTACGCATCCAAAAAACTCAGCCGCTCACATCCTGCTGTAGCATCAATAATCTGATCGATGCGAGGAAGAGCAAAAGGATCAGTTGGGCAAGCTTTATTGAGGTCTGTGTAGTCCACGCACATCCTCCACTTCCCATTCTTCTTTAGAACAAGCACCGGATTGGCCAACCATTCCGGATGAAAAACTTCTACTATGAATCCTGCTGCCAAAAGCCTGGCCACTTCTTCTCCTATAGCCTTGCGCCTCTCTTCGTTAAAGCGGCGCAAATATTGTTTTACCGGTTTAAACTTCGGATCGATATTCAATTTGTGCTCAGCGAGTTCCCTCGGTATACCTGGCATGTCAGAAGGTTTCCATGCAAAGATATCCCGGTTCTCACGGATGAACTCGATGAGCGCGCTTTCCTATTTGGGGTCAAGGTTAGCGCTGATAGTGAACTGCTTGGACGAATCCCCCGGCACAAAATCAACCTGCTTGGTCTCCTCTGCCGATTTAAATTTCAAAGCCGGATCATGCTCGGTAGTGGGCTTCTTCAGCGGAGTCATATCCGCCGGATCAACATTATCCTTGTAGAACTTTAACTCTTCCGTGGCACATACCGCTTCTGCATAGGCTGCATCACCCTCTTCACACTCCACTGCTATCTTACGACTGCCATGCACTGTAATTGTGCCTTGATGACCCGGCATCTTGAGTTGCAGATAAACATAACATGGCCTAGCCATAAACTTAGCATAAACCGTCCTCCCAAACAAAGCATGATACGGGCTTCTGATTTTAACAACTTCAAAAGTGATCATCTCTGACCTGGAATCATGCTCATCCCCAAAGGTAACCTCTAAGTCAATCTTACCAACTGGATAGGCTGACTTACCTGGGACCACCCCGTGAAACACTGTGTTTGATGTCCTCAGTTGTTTATCTGTCAGACCCATACGGCGAAAGGTCTCGTAATATAATATATTGATACTGCTGCCTCCATCCATGAGTACTTTAGTAAACCGGTATCCTCCCACCTGAGGTGCCACTACCAAGGCTAAATGTCCCGGGTTATCTACCCGTAACGGGTGGTCTTCTCTGCTCCAAACAATGGGCTGCTCTGACCATCGTAGAAACTGTGGCGCTGCCGGCTCTACCGCATGGACGGCCCGCTTCAAAACCTTCTGATCTCTCTTACATAAACTCGTGGTGAAGACATGATACTGACCGCTGCTCAACTCCTTCGGATTACTCTGGTATCCGGATTGCTGTTGCTGTTGCGGACGCTGCTGCTGCTGATTTCCTTGGTTGCTATGACCCCCCTGGCCCTGCTGCTGATTATTCTGATTGTTGTAACTACCTTGATGATACGATTGATTCCCCTGACCCTGATAACCACCTTGATACTGATTCCCTTGACCATTGTAGCTTCCTTGAGTACTCTGGCCACCCGGCCGGGGTTGATAACCACCGCCGTTCCCTTGATAACCGCTGTTGCCCCTATATCCTGAACCGGAGCTGTTCCCTTGGTAACCCGGACCATGAAACCCGGGCCCCGAACCGCCACTTGGGGGCCGGCTAAAGGTATTAAAACGGCTGTACCCTGGGCCCATGCACTCTCTTGCAGTGTGCTTTGCAGGCCCCCTTGCTCCGCTATGCCTTAGACAGGGTTGATCCGGATCCTGCTCCCAACCCGGGTTTCCTCCCCCAGCTTGGCGAGTGGGACCTTGCTGGTTGACCCGGAAACCACCTTGAACCTGTGTATTAGCCACAAAATCGGAGCTATTCTCTGCCTTTCGCTTGCCCAAGAAGCTTGAAGTAACCGGATTAACCGGCGCCGGCTTACCAGGCTTACTGGCCTTCCCTGTTTTATCTCCTTCTGGCTCCGGGTACTTAGTATTATCTGAGTCCCCATACTTCACCAGGGCGCTCATCAAAGTCCCCATATCGTTGCACTCCCGTTTGAGCCGTCCGAGTTTTAATTTCAAGGATTCAAACCGGCAATTGTTCTCCAAAGTTACAATCGCTGTGCTCGGGTTAATGCCGTTTGAGGAGTGCAAGATCTCTGCCACTCTGCGTACCCACGCTGCTGTAGACTCCTGTTCTCCTTGCACACATGCTGCTAAATCTATTATCGACATAGGTTGCTTGCACGTATCCTTGAAATTTTTGATGAACTGGCTGCGCAGCTCTGCCCATGATCCAATGGAATTCGGTGGTAATGCCTTTAACCAAGTCCGGGCCGTGCCTTCCAGCATCATAGTAAAATATTTGGCACACGCCGACTCATCCACATCCAGCATCTCCATGGCCATCTCATAACTCTCCACCCAAGCTTCGGGTGGTAAATCGGCGGTGTAATTAGGCACCTTGCGAGGTCCTTTGAAATCCTTGGGCAGCTTGACGCTCCGCAGGGCAGGGACAAGACATTGTATCCCAAAGCTGCTCGCTGTGGCTCCTGCCCCCGTAGCGCCGGCGTAAACCGGCGTCGACTGGCGGATCTCCTCTCGGGCCTCCGATCTAGGCCGGTTTTGATCCGGGGCCGGTATCTCTGCCCCCGCCGGATTATTCTGCATACGCTGATGCCTCCTCCGTTCACTGCTAGAAACTTCAGGCTCTTCCCAATGTCTGGTGTAACTTCGATTGGGACGTGGTGTTGAATGCAACCTCTCCCTGCTATGAGAATATGCTTGATGCTGTATTAATGCCGTATTAAGCAGCTTCTGGACCCTGCGCGCTTCTATCGCCACCGGAGATGTTCCTTCCGCGGGTAGAGCGGCCAACCGTGCGGCCGCAGCAGCAATATTATCCACAGGGTTTGAATAATGACCCGGAGGGACAGGCACATAAGGCACCGATGTAACCCGCCGTTCTCGTTCGGCAATGGGCTGCAGAACCGGCTCCTCCTGAACCGGCGGACTCCTCCGGTTTAAAGCCGGATTGTTGCTAGCCCCCGTTCCCGGGGTTCTAAACAAATTCGCAGATTCGTAACCCGGCGGTAGGCGGGATCGATACTTCCTCCCCCTGACTGCCTCCACCGAAGCTTGCTCCATCCTCAAGTGAAAAGCTTGATCATCCAATTCTGCTTGTCTGATAGCTAACATCTCTCCTTCTGCCTTTAAATCCTCCTTCAATTGATTGATCCGGGCCGTTAACTGAAGAAGCACTGCATCATGCTGCACCTTGTCTGCTGGAGCCACGACCTCTACCGCTTTAGCTGCGAGCTCTTCAATCAAGGTGGATAGAACTTCCGTGAGGGGGGGATTTGAACCGCTTCCCCCTGCGCCGGCTTCCGCTGTAGTTCCGTTCACCGGGGGTTGTGAACCGGCCATGAAGACCGCCACCCGGTTTGGCGGGTCAAAGGGGTCCGGAATACTGTTCCCATCGGACTCGCCCTCAGACCGGCCGTCCCGCAACTGATACAGAGATTCAGTTTCCCCGGATGAAGATTCACCATCTGAGTAGACGACTGTTGCACCATCAGATTCCGACCCGTCCTCGGTTTGAACTCCGTGGACTGCTGCAACGAAAACGCGCTTCATGGCCGGCTGGATCCGGGGCGATCTCGCCCGCTGAGCCGGCTCGACGATGCTGGGGAGGGTGTCCGGCTCAGGTCCCGGTTCGCCAATTTTTCCGATGAAGACTTGGATGCTGCCGAAGGGGACCCGGTACCCGTATTCGATTGAATCGGCCTCCGGTCCCCAACCTGCGTCGTCGATGTAGATCCGGCCGCGACGACTCTTGGTCATCCGGCCGACCGCATAACCCTTTAACCCTTCGAAGCCGCCTTTCAAGAACTCGAAACCATCGTGCGCGGGCCCCACGGTGGGCGCCAACTGTCGTGGAATTAACACGGCAGATGTCCGGTTTAACGGACTTGATGATGGAACCATCGCACGGGTTAGCTTGAAAGGGTTAATGGCGCACAAAGGACACAGAGGATTTTATACTAGTTCGGCCCCTTTGAGAAGGTAAAAGCCTACGTCTAGTTGGTTTGGTATTGCTTGGGCGTCGGTTTACAGGGAGCGGAATCGCTTGCCTGCGTCTCGACGTATCGATTGTTGCTTGCCCTTGAACCGGTGCCGGGCCGTCCCTTTATATAGAGGTGACGCCTGGTCCGGTTTACAGAGTCCCGAGGCCGGCTCATAATCGTGTCCGCCTCGGTCTCTGTCCTTTCTTTCTTATCTCCCAAGTTATATCTCCTTGGCGGTTTACAACCGTATTTCTATACATGGGCCTTGAAATCTCATAGGCCGTAATCTCTACTAAAATAATGAACCAAGTTCAACATAACTGAACCGGTTTACAACATCCGGTTTATACTTACTAACCGTATCCCTGACAGGACTTATCCGACAACCCCTTAAACCGTCTGATCCTGACTATCAGGAAACTCCGCTGTCCTCCTCCGGTGTATCAACCGCTACGCAGCTTCCTCCTTTGAAGACCGTCCCGGGGTAACTCTCTTCACCTTTTCCGGTTTATGATAACCCCCCCTTTTTTTTATAATGCTAACTTATTTTGCATGTTTTCCAGCAAACCGAAACCCAGCAAAAAACCCAAGGCGAATAAGCCTGTTGCTGACCCTTCTGCTGATGAACCGGTGATTGATCCGTCCGCAGTTGTTCCTCCAGAAGGTACTCCTGTAGCTCCGGTTGAAGAACCTGCTCTTGAAACTCCTGTTACAGAAAACGTCCAAGATCCACCAAGTCCATCTCGGGTTAATTCTCCTCAAGTTAACCCGGCATCTCCTGATCCGGCTCAAGTTGAAGTTATTCCTCCCAATGTACCCACTTCTCCTGATGTTGTGGTTACTGGTGCTGCTTATGTTGCTCCAGCTGAACCCACCGTTTTAGCAAAACATACAGCTAAAGCGGAAAAAATAACTCAGGAAAAAGGGAAATGGAGTATTGATATATCCAGTCTTTCCAGTATGAGTGCTCAAGATATCTATTCCGGATATTTAAACCGGCTCCACAGCAGCCGGGATTATGAAGCCAGCCTGGTGAACCTGATGAGAGAAAAATATGAAGTAAGTTTCCTCTTCTGACTTTGCTTTTTTGACGCATCTTTATCTCATAACAGCCCCCAAGTTCCGGTTTAGCTGCTTTACTGAAGGTGATCCGGAACTTTGTAGTTTGAACTGCTGATCCATACATTAGCCCCTAAGTATCAAGTAGATAACTTGGTTATGTAGTTGATACTTGTAATTTCAAATTGTCTTTGGTGCATTGCTTCAACTGCCATTAGCCCCCAAGTGTCAAGTAGACAACTTGGTTGTGTGCTTGAGACTTGTACTTTCAAATTGTCTTTGCTGTATTACTTCAACTGCCATTAGCCCCCAAGTGTCAAGTAGACAACTTGGTTGTGTGCTTGAGACTTGTAATTTCTAATCTTGCTTTTGAACTTTTGTCTGCAGGCTGAGCTGAACCGGAATGCTCTGGAGATTAATGAACTTCGAAGCCGGCTTACGGAGACTGAGTCAGCCGCTTCAAAGGCTAAGACAGAACTTCAAGTGAGCTTAAAGACTGCTGAAGACTTGAAGAAGTACTTTGACGAGGAGCGGACTACTTTTGAAGTCCAGAAAAAAGATCTTGAGAAACGTGTTCAGAATGCCGAAGGAGCACTTAATCCGGTTACTGAAGAATTGACCGGGTTAAAGCGCCAAATTGACTTGATGACCTCTGCTATTTTTGGTAAGTATAATTTGAACTCCTCTCCTTATCTTTGTAACCTGTGACCTGCGCCGGTTTAACTTTCATTGTTGTATGTAGGACGCCGTGTCTCCCATCTTGGGGATGACTTACGGAAGAAACTCAAGGCCTGCTACACCTTGGTCGAACAGTTGTACTCCGGAACGCAAAGGATTATCATCGCCACTTCATTTGGCAAACCGGCTCCTTCAACTATCCAAGATACTTTGAATAGTTTGTCCATTCTACCGGCTCGTCTTGAAGAGGTTAAGAAATCGGCCGCTCGGGGAGGTGCTCTTCTGGCCCTTACGAGGGCTAAAGCTTGGGTCCCGGACCTTGATCCGGAGGAGGTGTTAACCGGATTTCCTGATACCAAGGAGGACGGTTCAACTTTCAATGAAAAAGATCTTTATGCTCTGACAAAGGAGATGCGTCCCCTCGCCAGAAAGCTTGCGGTGGAGTCTGACTTGTCGCGATATCATCCATCATATAACCTGCAGAACGAGCGGGTGGAGCGACCGGTTTACGATATTGTGAACTTAATTCCGCCGGTTCGTCCTCACACCTTTGCTCCTGATATTGATCCTGTTGAGCTTATCAACGATGAAGTATATTTCCGTGCCTTGGCAAAGATTGACTGGCGTGCACCGGATTTCCAACCGCTTCACGAGGATGAAGTCACTCCGGATCAAGACGGTGGCCAGCCATCTCAGCAAGGAGACGCACAATCTTAACTGCCATTGTTGTAGCCATGATTGTTATTCCGTTAAACAATGCTTCCAACTATTGGGCTTTTATGCCTTGTAATAGGTTTAGCTGAAACTTAATGTGCTGTGATCCGACATTTTGTCTTTATGGAGTATTCGTCCGTTGATCCGTTGCCTGATGCGGCTGCTTTCTTCTGCTCATAAAAATATCGAAAAATATGTCCTCGTGGCTTACCACTGAAGGGGTTAACTTATTCTCTTGAAACATCTAATAAGCATATCTTTAAAAGAACTGTTATACCTGAGATGTATGTAGCCAATATACATTAAACCGGTTAAGATGGTAAAGTCACCTGAATCGGTCTTCATTAATTCTTAATAAATACTTGAAACTCTTCAGTCCATCTTGTCGATAAATCTGGCTCATCTTGCTTCAGAAAATTGTGACTTGTGCCTGATACGCCTTCCGGGTTTTAATGAACCCCGGGCTTGATCACAATTGGGTCGGGTTAATAAACTCCGGTCATTGTTTTGTCTCATACTGGTGACTTATAGTCAAAACCAGGCCGGTTTAAAAAACACCGGTCATTATAACTGATCATGTATTGTCAATTTGTTGGCTCATCATGAATGTCGATCCGGATTATGATGAACGCCGGTTTAACTCTCGCTGGTGTTCATGACCCAGACTTATAACTTTATAGATAGGTGGTCAACTTCTGGAGCTGTTCCACTCGGTTTAAAAGGTTATAAAACATGAGAAACACCAAGAAACACACAATGTTTCAAATCAGACCATGTAGTCGAGGCTTTTTCAAAGAGCTGCCAGGCTCAAAGCAAGGTTCAGCCAATCAATGGGACGTGGGCAAACCTACTGTCCCAAGGAGCCTAGCCAATCACTGAACGTGAGCGTATCGACTGTTCAGAGGGCCGATAGAACCGCAAATAAAAACCAATCCGATCAATGGGACGTGGGCGAACCGACTGTCCCAAGGGGCCTAGCCAATCACTGAACGTGAGCGTATCAACTGTTCAGGGGGCCGAAAGAATTTGTAAATAAGATCCGATCAATGGGACGTGGGCGAACCGACTGTCCCAAGGGGCCTAGCCAATCACTGAACGTGAGCGTATCAACTGTTCAGGGGGCCGAAAGAATTTGTAAATAAGATCCGATCAATGGGACGTGGGCGAACCGACTGTCCCAAGGGGCCTCCAGGGTTCCTCCTGAACCGGTGGGTCAATCTAAACCAATCACTGAATGTGGACTTGTCCAACTTTTCAGAGGGTTGCAAGAATTTGTGAAACTTAATCCGATCACTGGGAGCGGATGATACCAACTCCGAGGGGGCCTCCATTGTTCTTTTTTGAACCTGTGGGTTTTCGTTTTATGGATTCTTCTCTTCTTGAACCGGATATAATCTCCTGTTCCCAAGAGTTCCATTGCTCCTTCACATATTCTGCAAAAATTAGTTTCTAAACCGGCCCACATTGAAATATGTCATTTGATAGTAAATTGATATGATTGCTTGGCACAAGATTTGTGTACATGGAAAAGGGGCTAAGCCCCCGGTTTACCGAGGGTGCCAGTTTATTCATTATTCATAATATATACATAGGATACATTGGAGCACCTAGCTCAAGTATAATATGGCCGTAAATGGGCGATGTTCCATGGCCTCTTCGTCTCCTCTTCTGATGTCCGTGAGTCCTTGCGTTCTCGAATGTCCACCAAGTAGTATGAACCGTTATGTAAATTCTTGCTGACCACAAAGGGCCCGTCCCATGGCGGGGATAGCTTATGCATATCTGTTTAATCTTGGATGAGCTGAAGTACCAAATCACCCTCCTGGAATGTCCTGGTTCTAATCCGGCGGCTATGATATCTGCGCAGATCTTGCTGATAAATCGCCGACCGTGCTGCAGCTATATCACGCTCTTCATCCAACCGGTCTAAACCGTCTTGTCTTGACTCCTCATTAACAGCTTCAACATAGGCCGCTACCCTTGGTGAATCATGGCGTATGTCACTTGGAAGAACTGCCTCTGCACCGTAAACCATGAAGAAAGGTGTATAACCTGTAGACCGGTTTGGTGTAGTGTTAATGCTCCAAAGGACAGACGGTAATTCTTCTACCCAACAACCTGGGGTTCTCTGCAAAGGTGTCATAAGCCGGGGTTTGATTCCTCGCAAAATCTCCTGATTTGCCCTTTCTGCCTGACCATTGGATCGGGGGTGAGCCACAGAAGATACGTCCAGACGAATATGTTCTTGTTGACAGAATTCTTCCATCTCACCCTGAGATAGATTGGTGCCATTATCTGTAATGATGCTGTGTGGAAAGCCAAACCGGAATATTACTTTTTTGATGAATTTGACCGCTGTTGCCGCATCACACTTGCTTATAGGCTCCGCTTCAACCCACTTTGTAAACTTGTCTACTGCTACCAGTAGATGAGTTTTCTGATCTTGGGATCTCTTGAAAGGACCGACCATGTCAAGCCCCCAAGTTGCAAAAGGCCAGGTTATTGGTATCATCCGGAGTTCCTGTGCCGGAATAAGAGCACGTCTTGAGAACTTCTGGCAAGCATCACACTTTCGGACCAGATCCGCCGCATCTGAATGCGCGGTTAACCAATAGAAGCCATGTCGGAACGCTTTAGCCACTAAAGACTTTGATCCGGCATTATGACCACAATCCCCTTCATGAATTTCCCTTAGAATCTCACAACCTTCCTCAGCTGAAACGCATCGTTGAAATACTCCAGAAGTACTACGATGGTGCAGCTCTCCGTTTGCAATTGTCATAGACTTGGAACGCCGGATTATCTGCCGTGCTTCCTCTTCGTCCTCCGGTAACTCTCCTCGGCTTAAGTACGCCAAATAGGGTACCGTCCAATCTGGAATAACATGGGTTGCTGCAACCAACTATGCTTCTGGGTCTGGAACAGCTAGGTCATTCTCTGAAGGTACTTGAACCAAAGGACTGTGCAATTCATCCAAAAAGGTGTTTGGTGGTACCGGTTTACGTTGCGATCCTAGCCGGCTTAAAGCGTCGGCCGCTTCGTTCCTCCGCCGGTCTATATGATCCACCTGATATCCCTTGAAATATCCTGCGACCGCTTCAACCTCTCGTCGATAAGCCGCCATGAGGGGATCCCTTGAATCCCACTTGCCCGAAACTTGCTGTGCCACTAGGTCTGAATCGCCCAGGCACTTAACCCGGCTCAAATTCATCTCTTTTGCCAATCGCAAACTATGAAGTAGCGCTTCATATTCTGCTGCATTATTAGTACAAGGAAATAATAACCGGAGGACATAACAAAATTTATCACCTCTGGGGGAAGTTAAGACAACTCCAGCCCCCGAGCCCTCCAACTGCTTTGAACCGTCGAAGTGAATCGTCCAATAAGTAAGATCCGGCTTCTCCTCAGGAGTCTGCAACTCCGTCCAGTCATTGATGAAGTCTACCAATGCCTGAGATTTTATAGCAGTACGCGGTACATACTTCAATTCATGCGGGCTGAGCTCAATGGCCCACTTGGCTATCCTGCCTGTCGCTTCCCTGTTCTGGATTATGTCTCCTAACGGAGCTGAACTAACCACAATTATTGGATGCCCTTGGAAATAATGCTTCAGTTTCCGGTTTGCCATGAACACCCCATATACCAACTTCTGCCAGTGAGGGTACCTTTGTTTGGACTCGATGAATACTTCACTCACATAATAAACCGGGCGCTGAACCGGATGCTCCTTCCCTGCTTCCTTGCGCTCAACCACAATCGCAACGCTGACCGCCCGTGTATTCGCAGCAACATATAACAGCAAAGGCTCCTTATCAATTGGGGCAGCTAAAACCGGTGGTTTTGCTAGTTGCTGTTTCAGATTCTCAAACGCTGTATTTGCCTCATCACTCCAAATGAACCGGTCCGTTTTCTTCAGCATTTGATAAAGTGGGATCGCTTTTTCTCCCAAGCGACTGATAAACCGGCTTAGCGCCGTGATCCGGCCAGCTATGCGCTGAACATCATTGATGCAGACCGGTTTTGTCAAAGATGTGATGGCCTTGATCTTCTCCGGGTTAGCTTCTATTCCCCTGTTCGAGACCAGGAATCCCAGAAGCTTACCAGCCGGAACACCAAAAGCACATTTCTCCGGATTAAGCATCATCCTGTAAGCTCGAAGATTATCAAAGGTTTCTTTGAGGTCCTCTATCATCGTTCTTTCCTCCTTTGATTTGACCACAATGTCATCCACATAGGCATGCACGTTCCTTCCTATCTGCCCCTTCAAACAATTCTGAATGCAACGCTGATAAGTTGCCTGTGCACACTTGAGCCCAAAGGGCATAGACACATAGCAAAAATCACCAAAAGGAGTTATGAAAGCTGTCTTCTCTTGATCTTCAACTGCCATCTTGATCTGGTGATAACCTGAATATGCATCCAAAAAACTCAGCCGCTCACACCCTGCTGTGGCATCGATAATCTGATCAATGCGAGGTAGAGCAAAAGGATCAGTCGGGCAAGCTTTATTGAGATCTGTGTAATCCACACACATCCTCCACTTCCCATTCTTCTTTAGAACCAGCACCGGATTAGCCAACCATTCCGGATGAAAGACTTCCACTATGAACCCCGCCGCCAAAAGTCTGGCCACTTCTTCTCCTATAGCCTTGCGCCTCTCTTCATTAAAGCGGCGCAGATACTATTTTACCGGTTTAAACTTCGGATCAATATTCAACTTGTGCTCAGCGAGTTCCCTCGGTATACCTGGCATGTCAGAAGGTTTCCATGCAAAGATATCCCGGTTCTCACGGATGAACTCGATGAGCGCGCTTTCCTATTTGGGATCAAGGTTAGCACTCATGGTGAACTGCTTAGATGAGTCTCCAGGCACAAAATCAACCTGCTTAGTCTCTTCCGCTGACTTGAACTTCAATGCCGGATCATGCTCGGTAGTTGGTTTCTTCAGTGGAGTCATATCTGCCGGATCGACATTATCTTTATAAAACTTTAGCTCTTCCGTGGCACATACCGCTTCTGCATAAGCTGCATCACCTTCCTCACACTCCACCTCTATCTTACGACTGCCATGCACCGTAATCGTGCCTTTATGACCCGGCATCTTAAGCTGCAAATAAACATAACATGGCCTAGCCATAAATTTAGCATAAACTGTCCTTCCAAACAAAGCATGATACGGACTTTTAATTTTGACAACTTCAAAAGTGATCATCTCCGATCTGGAATCATACTCATCTCCAAAGGTAACTTCTAAGTCAATCTTATCAACTGGATAAGCTGACTTACCTGGGACCACCCCGTGGAACACTGTGTTTGATGTTCTTAACTTTTTATCTGTCAGACCCATACGACAGAAGGTCTCGTAATACAGTATATTGATACTGCTACCCCCGTCCATGAGGACTTTAGTAAACTTGTATCCTCCCACCTGAGGTGCTACCACCAAGGCTAAATGACCCGGATTATCCACCCGTAACGGGTGGTCCTCTCTGCTCCATACAATGGGCTGTTCCGACCATCGGAGAAATTGAGGTGTCGCCGGCTCCACCGCATTAACAGCCCGCTTTAGCACCTTCTGGTCTCGTTTGCACAGACTTGTGGTGAAGACATGATACTGCCCGCTACTTAACTCCTTCGGGTTACTCTGATACCCGGATTGTGGCTGCTGTTGCTGACGCTGTTGCTGCTGACTTCCTTGATTATTATAACTCCCTTGGCCCTGCTGCTGATTATTCTGACTGTTGTAACCACCTTGATGATGCGATTGATTTCCCTGACCATTGTAACCACCTTGATGATGCGATTGATTTCCCTGACCATTGTAATTCCCTTGACTATTTTGGCCGCCTGGCCGGGGTTGATAACCGCCGTTATTGCCCCTATATCCTGATCTGGAGCTGTTCCCCTGATAACCCGAACCATAAAACCCGGGCCCTGAACCGCCGTTCGGGGGCCGGCTAGGAGGGTTAAAACGGCCATTCACTGCCTTCATAAAGGGTATGCATTCTCTCATAGTATGCCTTGCTATTTTCCCTCTTCCGCTATGCTTTGGACAGGGTCGGTCCAACTCCTGCTCCCAGCCCGGATCTCCTCCACCGGTTTGGAGAGTAGAATTTGCCGGATTACCCTGAAAACCGCCTTGAACTTGAGTATTAGCCACAAAATCGGAACTATTTTCTGCCTTCCGTTTACCCAAAAAGCTTGAAGTAACCGAATTAACCGGCGCCGGTTTACCAGACTTGCTGGCCTTCCCCGTTTTATCTCCTTCTGCTTCCGGATACTTGGTATTATCTGAGTCTCCGTATTTCACCAGGGCACTCATTAAAGTCCCCATGTCATTGCAGTCCCGTTTAAGCCGTCCGAGCTTTAACTTTAAAGATTCAAACCGGCAATTGTTTTCCAACGTCACTATTGCCGTACTAGGATTAATACCATTTGAAGAGTGTAAGATCTCTACCACTCTGCGTACCCAAGCTGCTGTAGACTCCTGCTTGCCTTGCACACAGGCTGCTAAATCTATCACCGACATCGGTTGCTTGCATGTATCCTTGAAGTTTTTGATGAACTGACTGCGCAGCTCCCCCCATGATCCGATAGAATTCGGGGGTAGCGCCTTTAGCCAGGTCCGGGCCGTGCCCTCAAGCATCATAGTGAAATATTTGGCGCAAGCCGATTCATCCACATCCAGCATCTCCATGGCCATCTCATAACTTTCCACCCAAGCTTCGGGTGGTAAATCGGCTGTGTAATTAGGTACCTTGCGAGGTCCTTTGAAATCCTTGGGCAACTTAACACTCCGTAGGGCAGGGACAAGACATTGTATCCCAAAACCGCTTGCTGTAGCTCCTGCCCCTGTAGTGGCTGTGTGAACCGGCGTTGACTGACGAATTTCCTCTCTGGCCTCCGATCTAGGCCGGTTTAGGTCTGGGGCTGGCATTTCCGCCCTTGCCGGATTATCATGCCTGCGCTGATGTCTTCTGCGCTCACTGCTAGACACTTCTGGCTCCTCCCAATGTCTAGAATAACTTCGGTTGGGACGTGGTGTTGAATGTAACCTTTCCCTGCTATGAGAGTACGCTTGCTGCTGTATTAACGCAGTATTAAGTAGCTTCTGGGCCCTGCGCGCCTCTATCGCCACCGGTGACGTTTCTTCCACGGGCAAAGCGGCCAACCGCGCTGCCGCTGCAGCAATATTATCCAAAGGGTTTGAATAGTGTCCTGGAGGGACAGGAACATAAGGCGCCGAAGTAATCCGACGCTCCTGTTCTGCGGCGGGTCGTTGATCCGGCTCATCCCAAGCCGGGGGTGTTCTTCGGTTTAAGGCCGGATTATTACTGGCCCCAGCCCCAGGTGTTCTGAACAAATTCGCAGATTCGTAACCCGGCGGTAGGCGGGACCGATACTTTCGCCCCCTTACTCCTTCCACAGAAGCCTGCTCCATCCTCAAATGAAAGGCTTGATCATCCAACTCTGCTTGTCTTATGGCTAACATTTCTCCTTCCGCCTTTAAATCCTCCTTTAACTGATCGATCCGAGCTTTCAACTGAAGAAGCGCTGCATCATGTTGCGCCTTGTCTGCTGGAGCTACGACCTCCACCGCTTTAGCCGTGAACTCCTCGATCAAGGTGGATAGAACTTCAGTAAGGGAGGGATTTGAACCGCTTCCCCCTGCACCAGCCTCTGCTGTTGTTCCGTTCGTCGGGGGTTGTGAACCGGCCATGAAGACCGCCACCCGGTTTGGCGGGTCAAAGGGGTCCGGAATACTGTTTCCATCGGACTCGCCCTCAGACCGGCCGTCCCGCAACTGATACAGAGATTCAGTTTCCCCGGATAAAGATTCGTCATCTGAGTAGACGACGGTTGCACCATCAGATTCCGATCCGTCCTCGGCTCGGCCTCCGTGAATTGCTCCAACGAACACATGCTTCATGGCAGGCTGAATCCGGGTCGATCTCGCACGCTGAGCCGGCTCGACAATGTTAGGGAGGGTGTCCGGCTCAGGCCCCGGTTCACCAATTTTGCCGATGAAGACTTGGATGCTGCCGAAGGGGACCCGGTACCCGTATTCGATCGAATCGGCCTCCGGTCCCCAGCCTGCGTCGTCGATGTAGATCCGGCCACGACGACTCTTGGTCATCCGGCCGACTGCGTAACTCTTTAACCCTTCGGAGCCGCCTTTCAAGAGCTCGAAACCATCGTGCACGGGCCCCACGGTGGGCGCCAACTGTCGTGGAAATAACACGGCAGATGTCCGGTTTAACGGACTTGATGATGGAACCATCGCACGGGTTAGCTTGAAAGGATTCATGGCACACAAAGGACACAAAGGATTTATACTAGTTCGGCCCCTTCGGAGAAGGTAAAAGCCTACGTCTAGTTAGTTTGGTATTGCTTGGGCGTCGGTTTACAGGGAGCGGATTCGCTTTGCCTGTGTCTCGACGGGTTGATTGTTGCTTGTCCTTGAACCGTCGCCGGGTCGTCCCTTTATATAGAGGTGACGCCTGGTCCGGTTTACAGAGTCCCGAGGCCGGCTCATAATCGTGTCCGCCCCGGTCTCTGTCTTTCTTTCTTATCTCTCAAGTTACATCTCTTGGCGGTTTACAAACCATACTTCTATACATGGGCCTTAAAATCTCATGGGCCATAGTCCCTACTAAAATATTAAACCAAGTATAATATAACCAAGCCGGTTTACAATAGCCGGTTTATACCTGCTAACCGTATCCCTGACAATCCCCGAGACCAAGGTGACAGCGGTCTATTGGACATGGATTAGAAAAATATTTTCATGAGTGATTTCCTTTCTTGTGTGTTGATTAAAGATTGAGAGTCTCTTGGTGCTTGTCTTTGACTATCCTTTAGATATGTTGTGGTGATTGTGGGACTCTCTTTGGATGGCCGCGGTGACATTGGGAAATCCTTAGATTGAGAACTACGAACTTTGAGGTGTGCTTTTGTAGCCCTACATAATTCTCGTCCTCTCTTGACCACGAAGGAATGACCTCCGGGTGCGTCTCCATTGCATGTTTTATGGGAAATATCATGTGATTCGATTATGTTAATGTTGTTGGGAGTTGCCACTAGTGAAAGTATGAAGCCTAGGCCTTGTTTCCACCATTGAAATACCATTTGTGCTCACGTTTACCACTTGTTTGCTTGCTGCACTTTTTATTACAGATTTATATTACTTTGCTTTGCCACTCCTATCATCCATATTTTACCATCTCTTCGCCGAACTAGTGCACCTATACAACTCCTAGTTGTATTAGGTGTGTTGGGGACACAAGAAACTTCTTGTATCTTAGTTGCAGGGTTGCTTGAGAGAGATCATCTTCAACCTCTACTTCCCTGAGTTCGATAAACCTTAGGTCATCCACTTGAGGGAAATTGCTGCTGTCCTACAAACCTCTGCGCTTGGAGGCCCAACATAGTCTACAAGAGTAGAAGCGTGTGTAGACATCAGGTGGGCGGGCGCACCAGCCCACCTGGGGCTGGTCCCCTCCCACACTTGGCCCACGCAGCCTTCTGGGGCCGGTGGCCCCACCCGGTGGACCCCCGGGACCCTCCCGATGGTCCCGGTACGCTACCGATAGCGCCAGAAACCTTTCCGGTGACCAAAACGGGACTTCCCATATATGAATCTTTACTTGCGGACCATTCCGGAACTCCTCGTGATGTACGTGATCTCATCCGGGACTCCGAACAACATTCGGTAACCGCGTAAATACTTTCCCTATAACCCTAGCATCATCGAACCTTAAGTGTGTAGACCCTACGGGCTCGGGAGTCATTCAGACATGGCCGAGACAACTCTTCGGTCAATAACCAACAGCGGGATCTGGATACCCATGTTGGCTCCCACATGCTCCACGATGATCTCATCGGATGAACCACGATGTCAAGGATTCAATCAATCCCGTATACAATTCCCTTTGTCTATCGGCATAGTACTTGCCCGAGATTCGATCGTCGGTATACCGATACCTCGTTCAATCTCGTTACCGGCAAGTCTCTTTACTCGTTCCGTAACACATCATCCCGTGATCAACTCCTTGATCACATTGTGCACATTATGATGATGTCCTACTGAGTGGGCCCAGAGATACCTCTCCGTCACACGGAGTGACAAATCCCAGTCTCGATTCGTGCCAACCCAACAGACACTTTCGGAGATACCTGTAGTGCACCTTTATAGCCACCCAGTTACGTTGTGACGTTTGGTACACCCAAAGCATTCCTACGGTATCCGGGAGTTGCACAATCTCATGGTCTAAGGAAAAGATACTTGACATATAGAAAATCTTTAGCATACGAACTACACGATCTATGCTCGGCTTAGGATTGGGTCTTGTCCATCACATCATTCTCCTAATGATGTGATCCCGTTATCAATGACATCCAATGTCCATGGTCAGGAAACCGTGACCATCTGTTGATCAACGAGCTAGTCAACTAGAGGCTTACTAGGGACATGGTGTTTGTCTATGTATCCACACATGTATCCGAGTTTCCTATCAATACAATTCTAGCATGGATAATAAACAATTATCATGAACAAGGAAATATAATAATAACCAATTTATTATTGCCTCTAGGGCATATTTCCAACATCCTAGCGGTTCTTTCTTTGCATTCATCAATGGAAATTCTCATGGCTTTGAGAGACTCATTGATATCATGCTTAGGTGGGATAGATCTAAGTTTCAAAGAATCAACATCAAGAGTAATTCTATCCACACTTCTAGCCAATTCATCAACCTTAAGCAATTTCTCTTCAAACAAAGCATTGAAATTCTTTTGCGAGATCATAAACTCCTTAACACTAGTTTCAAATTCAGAAGGCATATTTCCATAAGAGTTGTTGTAGGAATTACCATAATTATTAGAGGAATTACTAGGAAAAGGCCTAGGATTAAAAGTACCTCTATAAGCATTGTTACCAAAATTATTCCTACCAACAAAATTCACATCCAAAGATTCATTGTTATTCTCAATCAAAGTGGACAAAGGCATATCATTAGGATCAGAAGAAGCACTCTTAGCAACAAATAATTTCATAGGTTCATCCATCTTTCCACTCAAAACACTAATTTCTTCAATAGCATGCACTTTTTTACTAGTAGATCTTTCGGTGTGCCATTGAGAATAATTAACCATAATATTATCTAGGAGTTTGGTAGCTTCTCCTAAGGTGGTTTCCATGAAAGTGCCTCCAACGGCCGAATCTAAAAGATTTTTAGAAGCAAAATTCAAGCCAGCATAAAAGTCCTGAATAATCATCCATAGATTCAAACCATGTGTAGGGCAATTACGTATCTTCAATTTCATTCTCTCCCAAGCTTGTGCAACATTCTCATGATCTAGTTGCTTAAAATTCATAATATCGTTTCTAAGAGAGATGATCTTAGCAGGAGGGAAATACTTAGAGATAAAATCATCTTTGCACTTATTCCACGAATCAATACTATTTTTAGGCAAAGAGGAAAACCAAGTTTTAGCACGGTCTCTAAGTGAAAATGGAAATAACTTCAATTTAACAATATTGTCATCTGTATCCCTTTTCTTTTGCATATCACACAAATCAACAAAGTTGTTTAGATGGGTAGCAGCATCTTCACTAGGAAGGCCGGAGAATTGATCTTTCATGACAAGATTCAACAAAGCAGCATTGATCTCACAAGATTCAGCATCGGTAATAGGAGCAATCAGAGTGCTAATAAAATCATTGTTGTTGGTATTGGAGAAGACACACAATTTGGTATTATTCTGAGCCATAGTGACAAGCAAGCAATCCAACACACACAAGCAAACAAGAAGCAAGCGAACGATAAACACACGGTGGAAGAAGGGCAAATAAAACGCCAAGGGTGAAGTGGGGGGGGGGAGGAAAACGAGAGGCAAATAAATGTAATGCGAAGGATAAGGGTTTGTGATAGGTACTTGGTATATGATTTTTGCGTAAGCCTCCCCGACAACGGCGCCAGAAATTCTTCTTGCTACTTCTCGAGCTTGCATTGTATTCCCTCGAAGAGGAAAGGGAGATGCAGCACAGTAGCGTAAGTATTTCCCTCAGTTTTTGAGAACCAAGGTATCAATCCAGTAGGAGACCACGCGCGAGTCCCTCGCACCTGCACAAACAAATAAGAACTTTGCAGCCAACGCGATAAGGGGTTGTCAATCCCTTTACGGCCACTTACAAAAGTGAGATCTGATAGAGATGATAGTTTATATTTTTGGTATTTTTGGTTTATAAGAACAACAAATAAAAGCGATGAAAGTAAAGTAGATGTAGATTGATATGTTGAGAATAGACCCGGGGGCCATAGTGTTCTCTAGTGGCTTCTCTCATGATAGCGATATTCTACGGCGGGCAAACAAATTACTATCGAGCAATTGATAGAAAAGCGAATAATTATGAGACTATCAATGCATGATCATTGTATATAGGCATCACGTCTGAGACAAGTAGACCGACTCCTGCCTGCATCTACTACTATTACTCCACACATCGACCGCTATCCAGCATGCATCTAGTGTATTGAGTTCATAAGAACAAAGTAACGCCTTAAGCAAGATGTCATGATGTAGAGGGATAAACTCATACAATATGATATAAACCCCATCTTTTTATCCTCAATGGCAACAATACAATACGTGCCTTGCTGCCCCTACTGTCACTCGGAAAGGACACCGCAAGATTGAACCCAAAGCCAAGCACTTCTCCCATTGCAAGAACTATAGATCTAGTAGGCCAAACCAAACCTATAATTCGAAGATACTTGCAAGGATATTATGAGCACACATAAAAACTTCAGAGAAGAACCAAATATCTTTCATAGATAACCTTGATCATAAACTCACAATTCATCGGATCTCGACAAACACACCGCAAAAAGAGATTACATCAAATAAATCTCCTCGAAGGCCGAGGAGAACTTTGTATTGAGATCCAGAGAGAGAGAGAAGAAGCCATCTAGATACTATCTATGGACCCGAAGGCCTGTGGTAAACTACTCACAACTCATGGTGAGGGCGATGATGATGATAAAGAAGAACTCCGTGATGGATCCCCCTCCGGTGGAGCTCCGGAACAGGCTCCAAGATGGGATCTTCACGGGAACAGAAGGTACGGCGGCGGAATTAGGGTTTTCTCTCTATTCACGGAGGTTTTGGGGTACGTAGACTTATATAGGAAGAAGTTAGGCACCAGGGGACGCTCGAGGGGGCCACGAGGCAGGTGGCGCGCCCTGGGAAGGGGGGCGCGCTCCCACCCTCATGGGCCACCTCTTGATCCCCTGACGTGGTTCTCAAGCTCCGCGTGCGTGATTTTCTCAAAAAATATCTCTCGCGAAGGTTTCATTCCGTTTGGACTCCGTTTGATATTCTTTTTCTGCAAAACCCTGAAACAGGCAAAAAAACAACAATTTGGACTGGGCCTTTGGGTTAGTAGGTTAGTCCCAAAAATGATATAAAAGTGAATGATAAAGCCCATTACACATCCAAGACTTCATAAATAATAGCATGGAACAATAAAAAATGTATCAGAACCCCACCTGTCATAATGGTCAACTTAACAATCAAAATAAACATAGTTGACTTTGATGCCACATCAACCCTGATGAGTGGGTTCTACATGTCATAAACGTGTTTAGATTGTCTAAACTGGCCATTATCTGAAAGTGCTAGTTTTTAGTCATAAAATTAAAAAGGGGCCAATTTCATTTCCCCGCTGATTTGTGCCCAGTCTCATCTTTACCCCTAAAAAAACTGTGCTCAACTTTGCCCCTCTTTCTTCTGGTGCCCTTATGGAAATACCCCACCATGTCGTTTATGTTCGGTCAAAGGGGTTTGACCATCACCATGACGTTTCCTGGATATTTTCACCCATGTCCCAAGAAATACTTTTGTTACTTAGGGGTAGCCTCTCTCACTTACAACAGGGCTATCAAAAATGACTATGCACTTGTCAAAATTGACCAGCGGGGCCACTTGGATTAAGTTAACCCTTACCAAAATTCAAACAATAGTTGAAATGTATGCGTGCAATGTTGGATGACCAACTAGCGCACCATGTCCGCGGACGGGTGCATGAGGGGAATTTGGCTATTTTTTAATAATACATTATTTTATTAAATTTCATAAATATTACACGGGATTTTTTTTACAGAAATAATACACTGTCGGCTCGCTGCAGGCCGACTGGACCTAGTCAGCCCACAGCAGGCCAACTGGGCCTGGTCGGCCCACAGCTGGCCGACTGGGATCCAGTCAGCTTGCTGCTGACCGATTGGCCTATCCGCCGCGAGCCCTCCTGCAGTCGGCCAGCAGCTGGCGGACAGGAACTTATTGGCCAGCTGTAGGCCGACCGATGCATGTTTTTTCACTCCTTCCTGCCATATTTCCCCCCTTTGCTCTTTCCCGCCATATGTTCCCGCTTTGCTCGTTCCCACCATATTTTCCCCGCTATCTAGTTCCCTCCCCCTTTGCTCGTTCCCGCAATATTTTCCCGCTTTGCTCGTTCCCGCCATATTTTCCCGCTTTGCTCGTTCCCGCCATATTTTCTCGCTCTCTAGTTCCCGCCAGTATCTCCCGCTACCGAGTTCCCACCTTTCTTTGTGTTCTGAGTCTATAAAACACCCTCGGCAGTAATGTTGGTAAGCATTCAATTGTAGTCTCGTAGTCTCGCCAAGATGTTCGGATATCCTTTCGATCGTAGTTTTCACCCTAGTATGTCCAAATGTCTTAAGGATTTAGCTGTCGATTTCAGGGTAGACAACAAATTAGTTGCATGGGAGAAGCTCATAAGTACTGACACCCTATTGAATGAGTTGGCTCACGCACTAAGTAGGTGCGGGTGGCCTTCCAGGACCTTTGAGGAGATACAGGAAGAACTTCTGAGGTTGCAGGGGAGATGGAAGAAGCAACAATCAAAGGGTGAGTCATACCTAAAGTGTGCAACAGAACATACTTTTCTATGGACTAACGACAGCAAGGATGAAGACGATATCTTCATGCCGCCACTTCTGGTTTCTACATCGTCGAAGGGTAAGAGTTCTGCATCGTCAAAGGGCAAAAGTTCTTCATCGTCGAAGAGCAAGAGTTCTGCATCGTCGAATGGCAAGAGTTCTTCATTGTCAAAGGGCAAGAGTTTTTCATCGTCGAAGGGCAAGAGTTCTGCATCGATGGAGGATGACGATGATGACTTCATGTAGTTTTTATCCTTTATGTTGTAACTTTAGTTGTACGTGCCGTGTTATTTAGATGTAGTTCTATCTAGTTGTTTGTACTTTCTTGTTGTATGAGCATTATGTTCTATCTAAATAGCAGAGACTAAAATATAGTAGCCATATGTCTCATACATAAATACATAGTCATCTGTATCATACATAGAATAGACATAAGTCTCATACAAAAGTAGATGGTCATGTCTCTACTGATAGATAGAAGCATCACTGACGACGTCTGCCCTGGCGCAGAGGCGGATCTTGAGGCGTCGTCCATCCGTACCTATGTATTTGCCTGATGATACGAGGCGGAATCTCAGACTCACTCTGGTCATACTGTGTATCCTGTATCGGGCCAGGTGGAGGAGTCGAAAACATGTTCGGCCACTGGATGTGCTGCGACATCTGACCCTGTATGTTGTCCTCAGGACGTTGATCACTCCCCTACGTATCATGTGATGCAGACATAGACGCATGATATCCGTAGGCTCCTGAACGATGGAACATTAAGTCATACAGAATAAGGTCGCCTCAATTAATATCGAAAACAATACACATACCTGCTGGCTGTGACGGCTGCTCTGGCTGAAACACAAAGCTCGACGAGGGACCCTGTTGCCGTGGCTGTGGAGAAAACACGAAGCTCGACGTGGGACCAAAGTGCTCTGGGTGCTGCCACGTCGAACTGCCAGGTTGGTCAGGAGGGGGTGCCCTCATAGTCGGCTGATGTGCAAAACGTGGTCGTGGCTGATGTCGGTGCATGGAGTGACGCGGCTGCTGATGCTGGTGCTGAACAACGTCGCTTCTCCGGGTGCACGTGATAGCCTCGTAGACAACCCATATCTTGTTCTGCATTCGTTCCAAGAAGGGCTGTAGCACAGGATGGTGCTGAAGAAGAGGTCCAGACGACAGTGATCGTCCAAAGGTGGTCACGTCGTTGTAGAGTTCGTGTGTTAAGCTAGCCTGCAAAGTCTCGCCTTGGTTATTAAGTATGCACGTCAAAAATATGTGACAACTATACTTAAGAAAAACATATCTTACCGCGTACTACCTAGAGCCGGAAGTATCGTAGCTCGGGTACATATCCGATGGAGTAGGGTCAGGTATCTCCTCTGGGTGAGAGTGCTCAACGATGCGCAACCGTGTTCCGGTCATGTAGCGCCGCAAATAGAGATTGAATTCATCGAGATCAAAGTCATGATTCTCGTGCCATAGATGTGTGTTTGTTGTCTCCCATTCTATAACATACGGCTCTAGTCTAACTAGCCACTCGGCAGTTGTCCTAGTCCTGCCCTTCCTTGTCGTCCTAAAATTGCGGTGTATGTTCAACAATTATGTAATTCTTGAAAAGGAGTACTATGAAAGATAATGCAACATTGAAAAACTGGTAAATACATGTGGATGTGTGCTGGCACCGGGTTCTGTGTAGGGGGCGGCTGCTCCAACTGTAGAAGACCAAATTGCCTCATAACCCTTTGTTGTGCCATCTCCTCGACGAAGACATCGAAGATGATCTTCGATTTTGTCATCCAGTAATCTCGGTCCCTTGTGCATAGCACAGACAAACCACCGGGGTATCTCACTTGTATGGCTGCTTCCGTGTAGGGCTGCCAGATGACCCGAGTGTACGTATCGAACTGCTTGTTCAATGCCGTGTATGCCTTCCTGGTCTGATCACTAGCAAATCGCCTTTGCAGAAAACAAAAGTTAGTACCCGCTAGCATAGAAGTATCTTTTGTGCTCAAAAAGTTGCATTAAACTATACACCGATACATACCTCGCGACGTGTCCAACACAGACCGAAAGTAGGCATGTCGATGCTGTCAGCATCAAACATGGCGTCTATAGGCTGATTCACATGTACATCTGGTCGCCCTATAGAGAACCTCTCCCACGACCACAGCTGAAGGAATAGAGCACATCCAAGAAGGGCTGACTTTTTCGATGTAAGCTGGCAGCCGTTGCACATACCTCGGTACGTAGCCGCTAGGACCGCCGGACCCAACTCCTGTGTTTGATCTGATCAGCCGTCTGAGCGCTCGCTATCTCGAGTGCCATATGGATGTCGAGCGCGCTAATAGTGGTGACATGGTTCTCTGTGAACATCACCCTGCCGAAAAGCCACATTAAGTAGGCCTCCAGGCTCCGAGTGATCTGTTCCGCAGTCAACGGTGCCGGGAACTTCTGTATCTACATTAAGCATAGAGAAAGTTTTAGTAAGCCACATGTATTTTCCATAAAACTATGAGCACGATAATTTGAAGATAATAGGTAGGGAAATTAACCTAGAAATTGAGCAACCACTCATACTTAGGTCCGTGATGCTCCCATACTGGATCCGGAGCATTCGAAAAAACACTATGAAAATGATGTGTAAGACCTAGCTCCCAACCAGCCGGTGCGTCCAACAGTCCTATGGCATGACCTGCCAACGGTAGTCCGAGCAAAAGTGACACATCCTCTAGAGTAGGAGCCATCTCTCCCCATCGGAAGTGAAACGTGTGGGTCTCTGGCCTCCAACAGTCCACTAAATAGCTCAACAAGGAGGATTCTATGGCGAGGCGTTTGCAGCCCGGGATAGACTCAACCAGACACGCGAAAGGTAAAAGGCCGTCCCATTTCAACCTTCATCACATAACATTACAGTTAGTGTCTCCAATTAATATGCATGTCAGTGTGCAAATTAATAAAGCATGTACCTTTGTTCCCATCCTGGGTGTATCATCCAGTGCTCCTTAGGAGTGCGAGTGACCAGAGGCTCAAGCTTGCGCTCATACCAAATCGCAGCACGATGACCCCTATCAATGTCCCCATGCAGCAACCACATTCCCGACATTCCTGCACATAGTTGCCACACACTTAATACAAATTTAAAACATAGTGCCACACTTAATACAAGTTGAGAACATAGTGCCACGCTTAATACAAATTCAAAACATAGTGCCACACTTAATACAAATTTCAAACATAGTGCCACACTTAATACAAATTCAGAACATAGTGCCACAAACAATACAAATTCAGAACATAGTGCCACACTTAATACAAATTCAGAACATAGTGCCACACATAATACAAATTCGGAACATAGTGCCACACTTAATACAAATTCAGAACATAGTATTGCTGGCTTAGTTTCTTCCTCTACCTCTTACTCCTCTACCTCCTCTTCGTCCCCGGTTGCCACGTCCACGCCCAGTACCACTGGCAGTGACAAAAGTGGGACAATTAGTGTCCCTATGGCCAAATTCATTGCATAGAATGCACTGAATTGTCGGACCTCCGGCTTCAGATTCATCCATATCATTCTGGATGCGATGACACTGACGTCTGCCTCTACTTGTACGCTTATGCTATGGGTTTGGAATGTAACGCCTTTCAGTGGGGTTGACGGTGTTGAAGTTACCCATTGATCGAAAATCCATCAGCTCACCTGTCCAGGTATTCAGGACAGACTCTTTTAGAAAATATGGAGACACAAATGATATTGCGTCCAATCCAAGCTGCCCGCAAGCAGCAAGTACATGTGAGCAAGGTAGGTGAAGCAATTTTGGTTTGTTGCATGTGCACTCACATGTTGGCCTGGCTTCATTTCCAATTTTCACCTCATGTGTCCTCATCTCATTTGCACATCCGAATTTGTTGTTGGCTAAGCGGACCTCAAACCTTCTTTCTTGATTACCGATGGCGACTACAGTGTGTGACCTAGCTTTTTGCATCTTGTTGTCCATGTACTTCGTGACTCTTTCACAGTAACGTGTATTCGGGTTGTTCAAGATATGTTGCTCTGCTTTTTGACGTCTATCTCTGAAATACTTCATGGTGCCATAGAAAATACCCTCAACGATGGCTGTAAGTGGCAATGCCCGGTTTCCTCTGAGGACAAAGTTGTATGTTTCAGCGAGGTTGATTGTCATGACACCGTACCTTGCTCCATGTGTGTCATGTAGCAGAGACCACCTCTCCAAAGGCTCATGCTCTATCCACTGCTGGAAGGTTTTAATTGACTTATCGAGCCTTATCCTAGTACCTTGTGGGTCAAAGCCCGGCAAGTCACATAGCCCAACAGGCTCCTCCTCCACGGCAGCTGTTCCTGTTGCCAACTGTGCAGCTACTGCTTCAACATGTGCCCTCACCGCTGCATCTCTTGCAGCTCTCCTGTCCCTAACATGTCTCTGCATGCACACATTAAGCCTGTCACGTATCAAATTGTACTTCCATAACTGGTTCTGCTTGCAGAGTTTTTTTAATAGATTCATCAGGTTCTTGTTTCTGAACTGCGAGAAGAAATTAGCCCCCAGATGGCGCATGCACCAACGGCTCTGCAAGTCCTGCCATGGAGTTTGTTCCTCAGGGCATGGGTTTGTTAGTGTCCTTATCGCACTGAGTATACATGCATGCCAGTCATGAAGGATGCACACATTGGGCTTCTCCTTAACAACGGATATTTTCAACTGCCTGAAGAACCATGTCCAACTCTCAATGTTCTCACTCTCCACGAAAGCAAATGCGAGTGGGACAACTTGATTTTGGCCATCTTGACCTATGGCTATTAGGATCTGACCCTTGTACTTGCCTGTGAGAAATGTACCATCTACACATATCACCAGTCAGCAATGCCTGAAAGCTTCGATGCATACACCGAAAGAGAAGAAGAGACGATGCAACACTCTCACAGTTGGGAATTCTGGCATGAAGAGGTCTTGGATATCGATATAGGTGCCTGGATTCTGCTGCTGCAGTGTGCGGAGGAGCTTGACAACAGAGTCATATGCATCAAAATAAGAACCAAATCTTCTCTCCTGCGCCAAATGCTTAGCCCTCCAAGCCTTGCCATAAGAAATTCTGTACTTTAACCTGGCGAAGACTTTTGTCTGGATTGCCTTCACTTCCATAGCTTTGCCCTGCACTATCTCATCGTAAAACAACCGAGCAATAAGCGGCGATGAAAGTTTGGCATGACCTTGAGGGATGCACGGAATAAGACAAGTCTGATGCACTAAGTCACTGATCACCCAACTTGTGCCATACATAGGGAGATATCCGTGCACCCTGGCAGGGCAATCTGCATTCTTGCATGCCATTGTGAGGTATTTCTGACTTGACACATGAGCTTGTTGGGGAACGTAGTATTTTCAAAATTTTCCTATGATCACGCAAGATCTATCTACTAGATGCATAGCAACGAGAGGGGAGAGTGTGTCTACGTACCCTTGTAGACCGAAAGCGGAAGTGTTTATCAACGCGGTTGATGTAGTCGTGCACCTTCACGATCCGTCCCGATCTAGTACCGAACGTACGGCACCTCCGCGTTCAGCACACGTTCAGCTCGATGACGTCCTCTCCTTCTTGATCCAGCAAGACGGACGAAGTAGTAGATGAGTTCCGATAGCACGACGGCGTGGTGACGGTTGTTGATGAAGAACAATCTCTGCAGGGCTTCGCCAAGCACTACAGAAACTAGACGGAGGATAAACTAGAGGGTCGGGGTTGCCGGCACACGGCTTGGTGTATCTTGATGTGTCTTGGGTGCTAGCCCTACCCCTCTATTTATATGTTGAGCCTTGGGGTCGAAACTTGGAGTAAAAGCCTTCACAAAGTCGGTTTCACCCGAAAGGCAAGAGTCCTTCTCGGACTCCAGGGCCAGGCGCCAGGGTTCCCGGCATCTGGACCCAGACGCCAGGGACCCTGGCGTCTGGCCCCTGGACTCCGCAAAACTTCCTTTTGCGCCTTCCAAAAACCTTGTGTGCTTTCCCTTTTGGCCCAAATAAAGTGTTCTTGTACCCAAACACTTCGGGAAACATCCGGAACCCCTTCCGGTGAATTCCGAAACCCTTCCGGAGGTCAAACACTATTATCCCATATATTAATCTTTATCTCCGGACCATTCCGGAGTTCCTCGTCATGTCCGTGATCTCATCCGGGACTCCGAACAACATTCGGTTACCAACATACATAACTCATTCAATACTATATCGTCAAAGAAACGTTAAGCGTGCGGACCCTACGTGTTCGAGAACTATGTAGACATGACCGAGACACTTCTCTGGTCAATAACCAATAGCGGAACCTGGATGCCCATATTGGCTCCTACATATTCTACGAAGAACTTTATCGGTCGAACCGCATAACAACATACGTTATTCCCTTTGTCATCGGTATGTTACTTGCCCGAGATTCGATCGTCGGTATCATCATACCTAGTTCAATCTCGTTACCGGCAAGTCTCTTTACTCGTTTCGTAATACATCATCTCGTGACTAACTCATTAGTCATTTGCTTGCAAGGCTTATTATGATGTGCATTACCGAGGGGGCCCAGAGATACCTCTTCGACAATCGGAGTGACAAATCCTAATCTCGAAATACGCCAACCCAACAAGTACCTTCGGAGACACCTGTAGAGCACCTTTATAATCACCCAGTTACGTTGTGACGTTTGGTAGCACACAAAGTGTTACTCCGGTAAACGGGAGTTGCATAATCTCATAGTCATAGGAACATGTATAAGTCATGAAGAAAGCAATAGCAACATACTAAACGATCAAGTTGCTAAGCTAACGGATGGGTCTTGTCCATCACATCATTCTCCTAATGATGTGATCCCATTGATCAAATGACAACTCATGTCTATGGTTAGGAAACATAACCATCTTTGATCAATGAGCTAGTCTAGTAGAGGCATACTAGGGACACTCTGTTTTGTCTATGTATTCACACATGTACTAAGTTTCCGGTTAATACAATTCTAGCATGAATAAAAGACATTTATCATGATATAAGGAAATATAAAATAACAACTTTATATTGCCTCTAGGGCATATTTCCTTCAGTCTCCCACTTGCACTTGAGTCAATAATCTAGTTCACATCGCCATGTGATTTAACACCGATAGTTCACATCGTCATGTGATTAACACCCATAGTTCACATCGCCATGTGACCAACACCCAAAGGGTTTACTAGAGTCAATAATCTAGTTCACATCTCTATGTGATTAACACCCAAAGAGTACTAAGGTGTGATCATGTTTTGCTTCGTGAGAGAAGTTTAGTCAACGGGTCTGTCACATTCAGATCCGTATGTATTTCGCAAATTTCTATGTCTACAATGCTCTGCATAGAGCTACTCTAGCTAATTGCTCCCACTTTCAATACGCATCCAGATTGATACTTAGAGTCATCTGGATTTAGTGTCAAAGCTTGCATCGGCGTAACCCTTTACGACGAACTCTTTATCACCTCCATAATCGAGAAACATTTCCTTAGTCATCCAGTTACTAAGGATAATTTTGACCGCTGTACAGTGATCTACTCCTGGATCACTATTGTACCCCCTTGACAAACTCATGGCAAGGTACACAACATGTTTGGTACACAGCATGGCATACTTTATAGAACCTATGGCTGAGGCATAGGGAATGACTTTCATTCTCTCTATATTTTTCTGCCGTGGTCTGGCTTTGAGTCTTATTCAACTTCACACCTTACAAGTCAGGGAAGAACTCCTTCTTTGACTGATCCATTTTGAACTACTTCAAAATCTTATCAAGGTATGTACTCATCGAAAGTCTTATCAAGCGTCTTGATCTATCTCTATAGATCTTGATGCCCAATATGTAAGCAGCTTCACCAAGGTCTTTCTTTCAAAAACTCCTTTCAAACACTCCTTCATGCTTTCCAGAAAATTCTACATCATTTCTGATCGACAATATGTCATTCACATATACTTATCAGAAAGGTTGTAGTGCTCCCACTCACTTCTTGTAAATACAGGCTTCACCGCAAGTCTGTATAAATCTATATGCTTTGATCGACTTATCAAAGCGTAGATTCCAACTCCGAGATGCTTGCACCAGTCCATAGATGGATCGCTGGAGCTTGCACATTTTGTTAGCACCTTTAGGATTGACAAAACCTTCTGGTTGCATCATATACAAGTCTTCTTTAATAAATCCATTAAAGAACGCAGTTTCGTTATCCATTTGCCAGATTTCATAAAATGTGGCAATTGCTAACATGATTCGGACAGACTTAAGCATCGCTACGGGTGAGAAAATCTCATCGTAGTCAACACCTTGAACTTGTCGAAAACCTTTCGCAACAAGTCGAGCTTTGTAGACAGTAACATTACCATCGGCGTCAGTCTTCCTCTTAAAGATCCATTTATTTTCAATGGCTTGCCGACCATCGGGCAAGTCAACCAAAGTCCATACTTTGTTCTCATACATGGATCCCATCTCCGATTTCATGGCTCAAGCCATTTTGCGGAATCTGGGCTCATCATCGCTTCCTCATAGTTCGTAGGTTCATCATGGTCCAGTAACATAACTTCCAGAACTGGGTTGCCGTACCACTCTGGTGCGGAACGAACTCTGGTTGATCTACGAAGTTCAGCAGAAACTTGATCTGAAGTTTCATGATCATCATCATTAGCTTCCTCACTAATTGGTGTAGGAATCACTGGAACGAGTTTCTGTGATGTTCCACTTTCCAATTCGGGAGAAGGTACAATTACCTCATCAAGTTCTACTTTCCTCCCACTCACTTATTTCGAGAGAAACTCCTTCTCTAGAAAGGATCCACTCTTAGCAACAAAGACCTTGCCTTCGGATCTGTGATAGAAGGTGTACCCAACAGTTTCTTTTGGGTATCCTATGAAGATTTACTTCTTCGATTTGGGTTCGAGCTTATCATGTTGAAACTTTTTCACATAAGCATTGCAGTCCCAAACTTAAAGAAATGACAGCTTAGGTTTCTCGTCAAACCACAGTTCATACGGTGTCATCTCCACGGATTTAGATGGTGCCCTATTTAACGTGAATGTAGCTGTCTCTAATGCATGACCCCAAAAGCAATAGTGATATTTTGGTAAGAGACATCATCGATCGCACCATATCTAATAAAGTACGGTTATGACGTTCGGACACTCCATTACACTGTGGTGTTCCAGGTGGCGTGAGTAGTGAAACTATTTCGCATTGTTTTTACTGAAGGCCAAACTCGCTAACTCAAATATTTTACCTCTACGATCATATCGTAGAAACTCTTATTTTCTTGTTACGACGATTCTCCACTTCACTTTGAAATTCTTTGAACTTTTCAAATGTTTCAGACTTGTGCTTCATTAAGTAGATATACCCATATCTTCTCAAATCATCAGTGAAGGTCAGAAAATAACGATACCTGCCGCGAGCTTCAACACTCATTGGTCTGCATACATCAGTATGTATGATTTTCAACAAATCTATTGCTCGCTCCATTGTTCCAGAGAACGGAGTTCTAGTCATCTTGCCCATGAGGCATGGTTCGCAAGCACCAAGTGATTCATAATCAACTGATTCCAAAAGTCCATCACTATGGAGTTTCTTTATGCGCTTTACACCAATATGACCTAAATGGCAGTACCACAAATAAGTTGCACTATCATTATTAACCTTGCATCTTTTGGCTTCAATATTATGAATATGTGTATCACACGATCGAGATCCAACAAACCATTTTCATTGGGTGTATGACCATAGAAGGTTTTATTCATGTAAACAGAACAACAATTATTCTCTAACTTACATGAATAACCGTATTGCAATAAACATGATCAAATCATATTCATGCTCAACACAAACACCAAATAACACTTATTTAGGTTCAACACTAATCCCGAAACTATAGGGAGTGTGTGATGATGATCATATCAATCTTGGAACCACTTCCGACACACAACGTCACTTCACCATTAACTAGTTTCTGTTCATTATGCAACTCTGATTTCGAGTTACTACTCTTTAGCAACCGAACCAGTATCAAATACTGAGGGGTTGCTATGAACACTAGTAAAATACACATCAATAATCTGTATATCAAATATACCTTTGTTCACTTTGCCATCCTTCTTATCCGCCAAATATCTAGGGCAGTTCCACTTCCAGTGACCATTTCCTTTGCAGTAGAAGCACTTAATTTCAGGCTTGAGTTTAGCTTTGGGTTTCTTCATGGGAGTGACAACTTGCTTGTCATTCTTCTTGAAGTTCCCCTTCTATCCCCTTGCCCTTTACTTGAAACAAGTGGTCTTGTTAACCATCAACACTTGATGCTCTTTCTTGATTTCTACCTTCGCCGATTTCAGGATCGCGAAGAGCTCGGGAATTACCTTCGTCATCCCTTGCATATTATAGTTCATCACAAAGTTCTACTAACTTGGTGATAGTGACTAGAGAACTTTGTCAATTACTATCTTATCTGGAAGAATAACTCCCACTTGATTCAAATAATTGTAGTACCCAGACAATCTGAGCACATGCTCACTGGTTGAGCTATTCTCCTCCATCTTGTAGGCAAAGTACTGTCAGGGGTCTCATACCTCTCGACACGGGCATGAGTATGAAATAGTGAAATACTAATTTCAACTCTTGGAACATCTTATATGCTCCGTGGCGTTCAAAACGTTTTTGAAGTCCCGGTTCTAAGCCTTAAAGCATGGTGCACTTTAAACTATCAAGTAGTCATCATACTGAGCTTTTGTCAAAACGTTCATAACGTCTACATCTGCTCCTGCAATAGGTCTGTCACCTAGCGGTGCATAAGGACATAATTCTTCTATGCAGCAATGAGGATAACCCTCAGATCACGGAACAATTTCGCATCATTGCTACTAACATCTTTCAACTTAGTTTTCTCTAGGAACATATAAAAAATAAACGTGTAGTAACATCGCGAGCTATTGATCTACAACATAGATATGCTAATACTACCAGGACTAAGTTCATGATAAATTAAAGTTCAATTTAATCATATTACTTAAGAACTCCCACTTAGATAGACATCCCTCTAGTCATCTAAATGATCACGTGATCCAAATCAACTAAACCATGTCCGATCATCACGTGAGATGGAGTAGTTTCAATGGTGAACATCTTATGTTGATCATATCTACTATATGATTCACGCTCGACCTTTCGGTCTCCAGTATTCCGAGGCCATATCTGCATATGCTAGGCTCGTCAAGTTTAACCCGAGTATTCTGCGTGTGCAAAACTGGCTTACACCCGTTGTATTTGAACGTAGAGCTTATCACACCCGATCATCACGTGGTGTCTCGGCACGACGAACTTTCGCAACGGTGCATACTCAGGGAGAACACTTATACCTTGAAATTTAGTGAGGTATCATCTTATAATGCTACCGTCGTTCTAAGCAAAATAAGAAGCATAATAAGATAAACATCACATGCAATCAAAATATGTGACATGATATGGCCATCATCATCTTGTGCTTTTGATCTCCATCTCCAAAGCACCATCATGATCACCTTCGTCACCGGCGCGACACCTCGATCTCCATCCTAGCATCGTTGTCATCTTGCCAACTATTGCTTCTACGACTATCGCTACCGCTTAGTGATAAAGTAAAGCAATTACATGGCGATTGCATTTCATAAAATAAAGCGACAACCATATGGCTCCTGCCAGTTGCCGATAACATTACAAAACATGATCATCTCATACAACACCGTATAACTCATCATGTCTTGACCATATCACATCACAACATGCCCTGCAAAAACAAGTTAGACGTCCTCTACTTTGTTGTTGCAAGTTTTACGTGGCTGCTACGGGCTTAGCAAGAACCGTTCTTACCTACGCATACAAAACCACAACGATGTTTCGTCAAGTATGTGCTGTTTTAACCTTCACAAGGACCGGGCGTAGCCATACTTGATTCAGCTAAAGTGAGAGAGACAGACACCCGCCAGTCACCTTTAAGCAACGAGTGCTCGTAACGGTGAAACCAGTCTCGCGTAAGCGTACGCGTAATGTCGGTCCGGGCCGCTTCATCTCACAATACCGCCGAAGCAAAGTATGACATGCTGGTAAGCAGTATGACTAGTATCGCCCACAACTCATTGTGTTCTACTCGTGCATATCATCTACACATAGACCTGGCTCATGATGCCACTGTTGGGGAACGTAGTATTTTCAAAATTTTCCTACGATCACGCAAGATCTATCTACTAGATGCATAGCAACGAGAGGGGAGAGTGTGTCTACGTACCCTCGTAGACCGAAAGCGGAAGCGTTTATCAACGCGGTTGATGTAGTCGTGCACCTTCATGATCCGTCCCGATCTAGTACCGAACGTACGGCACCTCCGCGTTCAGCACACGTTCAGCTCGATGACGTCCTCGCCTTCTTGATCCAGCAAGACGGGCGAAGTAGTAGATGAGTTCCGACAGCACGACGGCGTGGTGACGGTTGTTGATGAAGAACAATCTCTGCAGGGCTTCGCCAAGCACTACAGAAACTAGACGGAGGATAAACTAGAGGGTCGGGGTTGCCGGCACACGGCTTGGTGTATCTTGATGTGTCTTGGGTGCTAGCCCTACCCCTGTATTTATATGTTGAGCCTTGGGGTCGAAACTTGGAGTAAAAGCCTTCACAAAGTCGGTTTCACCCGAAAGGCAAGAGTCCTTCTCGGACTCCAGGGCCAGACGCCAGGGTTCCCGGCGTCTGGCCCCTCGACTCCGCAAAACTTCCTTTTGCGCCTTCCAAAAACCTTGTGTGCTTTCCCTTTTGGCCCAAATAAATGTTCTCGTACCCAAACACTTCGGGAAACATCCGGAACCCCTTCCGGTGAATTCCGGAACCCTTCCGAAGGTCAAACACAATTATCCCATATATTAATCTTTATCTCTGGACCATTCCGGAGTTCCTCGTCATGTCCGTGATCTCATCCGGGACTCCGAACAACATTCGGTTACCAACATACATAACTCATTCAATACTATATCGTCAACGAAACGTTAAGCGTGTGGACCCTACGGGTTTGAGAACTATGTAGACATGACCGAGACACTTCTCTGGTCAATAACCAATAGCGGAACCTGGATGCCCATATTGTCTCCTACATATTCTACGAAGATCTTTATCGGTCAAACCGCATAACAACATACGTTATTCCCTTTGTCATCGGTATGTTACTTGCCCGAGATTCGATCGTCGGTATCATCATACCTAGTTCAATCTCGTTACCGGCAAGTCTCTTTACTCATTCCGTAATACATCATCTCGTGACTAACTCATTAGTTATTTGCTTGCAAGGCTTATTATGATGTGCATTACCGAGAGGGCCCAGAGATACCTCTCCGACAATCGGAGTGACAAATCCTAATCGAAATACGCCAACCCAACAAGTACCTTCGGAGACACCTGTAGAGCACCTTTATAATCACCCAGTTACGTTGTGACGTTTGGTAGCACACAAAGTGTTCCTCCGGTAAACGGGAGTTGCATAATCTCATAGTCATAGGAACATGTATAAGTCATGAAGAAAGCAATAGCAACATACTAAACGATCAAGTTGCTAAGCTAACGGATGGGTCTTGTCCATCACATCATTCTCCTAATGATGTGATCCCATTGATCAAATGACAACTCATGTCTATGGTTAGGAAACATAACCATCTTTGATCAATGAGCTAGTCTAGTAGAGGCATACTAGGGACACTCTGTTTTGTCTATGTATTCACACATGTACTAAGTTTCCGGTTAATACAATTCTAGCATGAATAAAAGACATTTATCATGATATAAGGAAATATAAAATAACAACTTTATTATTGCCTCTAGGGCATATTTCCTTCAGAGCTGTGCAAACCCTTTGCGTGGACATTGCCCAATTAATTATTGCATCCTTCATAGCTTGCTTGTTCGGATACATAGCGCCCGTCGCAATATTTTTTTGGTGATATTGCCAGGCAGAATCATGTCCATCGTTCACTGTCATTGCAGATGAGAAGTCATGATTCCATGATGCGGGATTTGGGGCCTCCTCTTCATTTTCTTCCTCATCTGACTCGTCACAATCATCGGCATGACCCATATCAACATCGGTATCTTCTTCTTCCATCTCGTCCTGCATGTGCCCATCTACCTCGTTAGCATCCACCTCGCCACTTTAATCACCATTAGCATTTACTCCTTCTACCTGACTACTCTGCCCTGGTTCGTAACCAGCAACATTTCCTCCTTCTACCTGACTGCTCTGTCCTGGTTCGTAACCAACATCCCCAGCATTTGACATATATAACTGAAGGAAATATGCCCTAGAGGCAATAATAAAGTTGTTATTTATATTTCCTTATATCATGATAAATGTTTATTATTCATGCTAGAATTGTATTAACCGGAAACTTAGTACATGTGTGAATACATAGACAAAATAGAGTGTACCTAGTATGCCTCTACTAGACTTGCTCATTGATCAAAGATGGCTATGTTTCCTAACCATAGACATGAGTTGTCATTTGATCAACAGGATCACATCATTAGGAGAATGATGTGATGAACAAGACCCATCCGTTAGCTTAGCACTATGATCGTTTAGTTTTACTGCTATTGCTTTCTTCATGACTTATACATGTTCCTATGACTAGGAGATTATGCAACTCCCGAATACCGGAGGAACACCTTGTGTGCTATCAAATGTCACAACGTAATTGGGTGATTATAAAGATGCTCTACAGGTGTTTCCGAAGGTGTTTGTGGTGTTGGCATAGATCAATATTAGGATTTGTCACTCCGAGTGTCGGAGAGGTATCTCTGGGCCCTCTCGGTAATGCACATCGTAATAAGCCTTGCAAGCAAACGACTAATGAGTTAGTCAGGAGATGATGTATTACGGAACGAGTAAAGAGACTTGCCGGTAACGAGATTGAACTAGGTATGATGATACCGATGATCGAATCTCGGGCAAGTAACATACCGATGACAAAGGGAACAACGTATGTTGTTATGCGGTTCGACCGATAAAGATCTTCGTAGAATATGTAGGAGCCAATATGGGAATCTAGGTTCCGCTATTGGTTATTGACCAGAGAAGTGTCTCGGTCATGTCTACATAGTTCTCGAACCCGTAGGGTCCGCACGCTTAACATTTCGTTGACGATATAGTATTGAATGAGTTATGTATGTTGGTGACCGAATGTTGTTTGGAGTCCCGGATGAGATCACAGACATGACGAGGAGCTCCGGAATGGTCCAGAGGTAAAATTTGATATATAGGATGATATGGTTAGGCCAAGGGGTCAAGCCCACAGGGCATTAAGTCGGTGCAAAAGGTGTTTTGCGAAGGCCAGGGGGCCAAACGCCGGAGACCCTCGCGTCTGGCTATGGGCCAGACGCCAAGGATTGTGGCATTTGGTCCTGGAGTCCGACTGGGACTCTTGCCTTTCAGGCAAAACCGACTTTGAGGAGGCTTTTGCTCTAAGTTTCGACCCCAGGGCTCAACATATAAATAGAGGGGCGGGGCTAGCACCTGGAACACATCAAGATACACCAAGCAGTGTGCCGGCAACCCCGAACCTCTAGTTTATCCTCCGTCTAGTTTCTGTAGTGCTTGGCGAAGCCCTGCAGAGATTGTTCTTCATCAACAACCGTCACCACGCCGTCGTGCTGCCGGAACTCATATACTACTTCGCCCGTCTTGCTGGGTCAAGAAGGCGAGGACGTCATCGAGCTGAACGTGTGCTGAACGCGGAGGTGTCGTACGTTCGGTACTAAATCGGGGCGGATCGTGAAGGTGTACGACTACATAAAAACAGTGGTATCAGAGCCAAGTTTATGCGTAGATGATATGCACGAGTAGAACACAAGTGAGTTGTGGACGATACTAGTCATACTGCTTACCAGCATGTCATACTTTGGTTCAGCGGTATTGTAAGATGAAGCGGCCCGGACCGACATTACGCGTACGCTTACGCGAGACTGGTTTCACCATTATGAGCACTCGTCGCTTAAAGGTGACTGGCGGGTGTCTGTCTCTCTCACTTTAGCTGAATCGAGTGTGCCTATGCCCGGTCCTTGTGAAGGTTAAAACAACACATACTTGACGAAACATCGTTGTGGTTTTGTATGCGTAGGTAAGAACGGTTCTTGCTAAAGCCCGTAGCAGCCACGTAAAACTTGCAACAACGAAGTAGAGGACGTCTAACTTGTTTTTGCAGGGCATGTTGTGATGTGATATGGTCAAGACATGATGAGTTATACGTTTTTGTATGAGATGATCATGTTTTATAAAGTTATCGGCAACTGGCAGGAGCCATATGGTTGTCGCTTTATTGTATGAAATGCAATCGCCATGTAATTGCTTTACTTTATCACTAAGCTGTAGCGATAGTCGTAGAAGCAATAGTTGGCGAGACGACAACGATGCTACGATGGAGATCAAGGTGGCGCGCCGGTGACGAAGGTGATCATGACGGTGCTTTGGAGATGGAGATCAAAAGCACAAGATGATGATGGACATATCATGTCACATATTTTGATTTGCATGTGATGTTTATCTTATTATGCTTCTTATTTTGCTTAGAACGACGGTAGCATTATAAGATGATCCCTTGCAAAATGTCAAGGTATAAGTGTTCTCCCTGAGTATGCACCGTTGCGAAGACACCACGTGATGATCGGGTCTGATAAGCTCTACGTTCAAATACAATGGGTGTAAGCCAGTTTTGCACACGCAGAATACTCGAGTTAAACTTGACGGGCCTAGCATATGCAGATATGGCCTCGGAACACTGGAGACCGAAAGGTCGAGCATGAATCATATAGTAGATATGATCAACATAAGATGTTCACCATTGAAAACTATTCCATCTCACGTGATGATCAGACATGGTTTAGTTGATTTGGATCACGTGATCATTTAGATGACTAGAGGGATGTCTATCTAAGTGGGAGTTCTTATGTCATATGATTAAATAGAACTTTAATTTATCATGAACTTAGTCCTGGTAGTATTAGCATATCTATGCTGTAGATCAATAGCTCGCGATGTTGCTCCACGTTTATTTTTTATATGTTCCTAGAGAAAACTAAGTTGAAAGATGTTAGTAGCAATGATGCGGAATTGTTCCGTGATCTAAGGATTATCCTCATTGCTGCACAGAAGAATTATGTCCTTGATGCACCGCTAGGTGACAGACCTATTGCTGGAGCAGATACAGACGGTATGAACATTTTGAGAAAAACTCGGTATGATGACTACTTGATAGTTTAAGTGCACCATGCTTTACGGCTTAGAACCGGGACTTCAAAAACGTTTTGAACGCCACGGAGCATATAAGATGTTCCAAGAGTTGAAATTAGTATTTCATACTCATGCCCGTGTCGAGAGGTATAAGACCTCTGACAGTACTTTGCCTACAAGATGGAGGAGATTAGCTCAACCAGTGAGCATGTGCTCAGATTGTCTGGGTACTACAATTACTTGAATCAAGTGGGAGTTATTCTTCCAGATAAGATAATAATTGACAAAGTTCTATAGTCACTATCACCAAGTTAGTAGAACTTCGTGATGAACTATAATATGCAAGGGATGACGAAGGTAATTCCCGAGCTCTTCGCAATCCTGAAATCGACGAAGGTAAAAATCAAGAAAGAGCATCAAGTGTTGATGGTTAATAAGACCACTTGTTTCAAGTAAAGGGCAAGGGGATATAAGGGGAACTTCAAGAAGAATGACAAGCAAGTTGTCACTCCCATGAAGAAACCCAAAGCTAAACTCAAGCCTGAAACTAAGTGCTTCTACTACAAAGGAAATGGTCACTGGAAGTGGAACTGCCCTAGATACTTGGTGGATAAGAAGGATGGCAAAGTGAACAAAGGTATATTTTGATATACAGATTATTCATGTGTACTTTACTAGTGTTCATAGCAACCCTTGGGTATTTAATACCGGTTCAGTTGCTAAAATTAGTAACTCGAAACGATAATTGCAAAATGAACAGAGACTAGTTAAAGGTGAAGTGGCGATGTGTGTTGGAAGTGGTTCCAAGATTGATATGATCAGCATCGCACACTCCCTATACTTTCGGGATTAGTGTAAAACCTAAATAAATGTTATTTGGCATTTGCGTTGAGCATGAATATGATTTGATCACATTTGTTGCAATACAGTTATTCATTTAAAGTCACAGAATAATTGTTATTCTGTTTACATGAATAAAACCTTCGATGGTCATACACCCAATGAAAATAGTTTGTTGGATCTCGATCGTAGTGATACACATATTCATAATATTGAAGCCAAAAGATGCAAGGTTAATAATGATAGTGCAACTTATTTGTGGCACTGCCGTTTAGCCGTTTAGGTCATAATGGTGTAAAGCGCATGAAGAAACTCCATAGTGATGGACTTTTGGAATCACTTGATTATGAATCACTTGGTGCTTGCGAACCATGCCTCATGGGCAAGATGACTAAAACTCTGTTTTCCGGAACAATGGAGCGAGCAATTTACTTGTTGGAAATCATACATACTGATGTATGCAGACCAATGAGTGTCGAGGCTCACGGCGGGTATTATTATTTTCTGACCTTCACAGATGATTTGAGCAGATATGGATATATCTACTTGATGAAACACAAATCTGAAACATTTGAAAAGTTCAAAGAAATTTCAGAGTGAAGTAGAGAATCATCATAACAAGAAAATAAAAGTTTCCACGATCTGATCACGGAGGCGAATATTTGAAGTTACGAGTTTGGCCTTCATTTAAAACAATGTGGAATAGTTTCACAACGCACGCCACCCGGAACACCACAGTGTAATGGTGTGTTCGAACATCGTAATCGTACTTTATTAGATATGGTGCGGTCTATGATGTCTCTTACCGATTTACCACTATCGTTTTGGGTTATGCATCAGAGATAGCTGCATTCACGCTAAATAAGGCAACATCTAAATCCGTTGAGACGACGCCTTATGAACTGTGGTTTGGCAAGAAACCAAAGTTGTCGTTTCTTAAAGTTTGGGGCTGTGATGCTTATGTGAAAAAGCTTCAACCTGATAAGCTCGAACCCAAGTCGGAGAGATGTTTCTTCATAGGATACCCAAAGGAGACTGTTGGGTACACCTTCTATCACAGATCCGAAGGCAAGATATTTGCTGCTAAGAATGGATCCTTTCTAGAGAAGGAGTTTCTCTCGAAAGAAGTGAGTGGGAGGAAAGTAGAACTTGATGAGTAATTGTACCTTCTCCCGAATTGGAAGGTAGTACATCACAGAAACTAGTTCCAGTGATTCCTACACCAATTAGTGAGGAAGCTAATGATGATGATCATGAAACTTCAGATCAAGTTTCTACTGAAATTCGTAGATCAACCAGAGTTCGTTCCGCACCAGAGTGGTACGACAACCCGGCTCTAGAAGTCATGTTACTGGACCATGATGAACCTACGAACTATGAGGAAGCGATGATGAGCCCAGATTCCGCAAAATGGCTTGAGGCCATGAAATCTGAGATGGGATCCATCTATGAGAACAAAGTGTGGACTTTGGTTGACTTGCCCGATGATCGGCAAACCATCGAAAATAAATGGATCTTCAAGAGGAAGACTGACGCTGACGGTAATGTTACTGTTTACAAAGCTCGACTTGTTGCGAAAGGTTTTTGACAAGTTCAAGGAGTTGACTACGATGAGACTTTCTCACCCGTAGCGATGCCTAAGTCTGTCCGAATCATGTTAGCAATTGCCACATTTTATGAAATCTGGCAAATGGATAACAAAACTGCATTCTTTAATGGATTTATTAAAGAAGAATTGTATATGATGCTACCAGAAGGTTTTGTCAATCCTAAAGGTGCTAACAAAATGTGCAAGCTCCAGCGATCCATCTATGGACTGGTGCAAGCATCTCAGAGTTGGAATATACGCTTTGATAAGTTGATCAAAGCATATAGATTTATACAGACTTGCGGTGAAGCCTGTATTTACAAGAAAGTGAGTGGGAGCACTACAACCTTTTTGTTAAGTATATGTGAATGACATATTGTCGATCGGAAATGATGTAGAATTTTCTGGAAAGCATAAAGGAGTGTTTGAAAGGAGTTTTTCAAAGAAAGACCTTGGTGAAGCTGCTTACATATTGGGCATCAAGATCTATAGAGATAGATCAAGACGCTTGATAAGACTTTCGATGAGTACATACCTTGATAAGATTTTGAAGTAGTTCAAAATGGATCAGTCAAAGAAGGAGTTCTTGCCTGACTTGTAAGGTGTGAAGTTGAATAAGACTCAAAGCCAGACCACGGCAGAAAAATATAGAGAGAATGAAAGTCATTCCCTATGCCTCAGCCATAGGTTCTATAAAGTATGCCATGTTGTGTACCTTGCCATGAGTTTGATAGGGAGGTACAATAGTGATCCAGGAGTAGATCACTGTACAACGGTCAAAATTATCCTTAGTAACTGGATGACTAACGAAATGTTTCTCGATTATGGAGGTGATAAAGAGTTCGTCGTAAAGGGTTACGCCGATGCAAGCTTTGACACTAAATCCAGATGACTCTAAGTATCAATCTGGATGCGTATTGAAAGTGGGAGCAATTAGCTAGAGTAGTTCCATGCAGAGCATTGTAGACATAGAAATTTGCGAAATACATACGGATCTGAATGTGACAGACCCGTTGACTAAACTTCTCTCACAAGCAAAACATGAACACACCTTATTACTCTTGGGTATTACTCACATAGCGATGTGAACTTGATGATTGACTCTAGTAAACCCTTTGGGTGTTGGTCACATGGCGATGTGAACTATGGGTGTTATTCACATAACGATGTGAATTATCGGTATTAAATCACATGGCGATGTGAGCTAGATTATTGACTCTAGTGCAAGTGGGAGACTGAAGGAAATATGCCCTAGAGGTAATAATAAAGTTGTTATTTATATTTCCTTATATCATGATAAATGTTTATTATTCATGCTAGAATTGTATTAACCGGAAACTTAGTACATGTGTGAATACATAGACAAAATAGAGTGTCCCTAGTATGCCTCTACTAGACTAGCTCATTGATCAAAGATGGTTATGTTTCCTAACCATATACATGAGTTATCATTTGATCAACGGGATCACATCATTAGAAGAATGGTGTGATGGACAAGACCCATCCGTTAGCTTAGCACTATGATCGTTTAGTTTTACTGCTATTGCTTTCTTCATGACTTATACATGTTCCTATGACTACGAGATTATGCAACTCCCGAATACCGGAGGAACACCTTGTGTGCTATCAAACGTCACAACGTAACTGGGTGATTATAAAGATGCTCTATAGGTGTTTCCGAAGGTGTTTGTGGTGTTGGCATAGATCAATATTAGGATTTTTCACTCCGAGTGTTGGAGAGGTATCTCTGGGCCCTCTCGGTAATGCACATCGTAATAAGCCTTGCAAGCAAACGACTAATGAGTTAGTCAGGATATGATGTATTACGAAACGAGTAAAGAGACTTGCCGGTAACGAGATTGAACTAGGTATGATGATACCGACGATCGAATCTCGGGCAAGTAACATACCGATGACAAAGGGAACAACGTATGTTGTTATGCGGTTCGACCGATAATGATCTTCGTAGAATATGTAGGAGCCAATATGGGCATCCAGGTTCCGCTATTGGTTATTGACCAGAGAAGTGTCTCGGTCATGTCTACATAGTTCTCGAACCCGTAGGGTCCGCACGCTTAACGTTTTGTTGACGATATAGTATTGAATGAGTTATGTATGTTGGTGACCGAATGTTGTTCAAGTCCCGGATGAGATCACGGACATGACGAGGAGCTCCGGAGGTAAAATTTGATGTATAGGATGATATGGTTAGGCCAAGGGGTCAAGCCCACAGGGCATTAAGTCGGTGCAAAAGGTGTTTTGCGGAGGCCAGGGGGCCAAACGCCGGAGACCCTGGCGTCTGGCTATGGGCCAGACGCCAAGGCCCATGGCGTCTTGGCCAGACGCCAAGGATTGTGGCGTTTGGTCCTGGAGTCCAAGTGGTACTCTTGCCTTTCGGGCAAAACCGACTTTGAGGGGCTTTTGCTCCAAGTTTCGACCCCAGGGCTCAACATATAAATAGAGGGGCGGGGCTAGCACCTGGAACACATCAAGATACACCAAGCCGTGTGCCGGCAACCCCGACCCTCTAGTTTATCCTCTTTCTAGTTTCTGTAGTGCTTGGCGAAGCCCTGCAGAGATTGTTCTTCATCAACAACCGTCACCACGCCATCGTGCTGCCGGAACTCATATACTACTTCGCCTGTCTTGCTGGATCAAGAAGGCGAGGACGTCATCGAGCTGAACGTGTGCTGAACGCGGAGGTGCCGTACGTTCGGTACTAGATCGGTACGGATCGTGAAGGTGTACGACTACATCATCCGTGTTGATAAACGCTTCCCCTTCGGTCTACGAGGGTACGTAGACACACTCTCCCCTCTCGTTGCTATGCATCTAGTAGATAGATCTTGCGTGATCGTAGGAAATTTTTGAAAATACTACGTTCCCCAACAATAACTGCCTCCCTCCACTACTCAGCACAGGATCGTAGCCACCTTCGCCTTCATGTGCAGTGACCTCATTCACGACGGGAATCACTAAGGCAACATGATTGCATCCCCTGCGTTCACAACCTTGTAACCACCGCACCCACTCGGAGTCTCGCTCTATTGGCCTCAAATAAAAAAATATTGTTGAACTTGACCGTGTCCACAATGCATGAACACCGACTGTGTGCATTACAGTATCAAGCCCTAAACTTGCCGCAATCCATTCTTTCAATTGACTGACTGACCATGTTTGAGGCACGTTCATTGGCACCTCTATGTGAGGAAATTCACTCAGACCAGCTTCCATCTCAGTTGTCTGGACAATACCAAGACCGTAGTAAAATATGAACTTCACTACATCAGACATCTCGGCTCACCTAATTTTTTTCCAACAACGACAGACAAATAATAAGCAACGCTTTCAAATATCCGCACTACTAAATATTAGACATGTATATATTTACAGAGCAACTAAAAATATTCACAGATCTAAAAATATACTTTCAATATTTGACATCCACATATAGTATGGAATACTACCAAACAATTACGAGAGATAAAATGTGTGTTGAAATATACCCTTGAAGCGTGCAAACGAACGACGAACGGCGGCCTTCAATCAACGGAACCGGAGCCGGAAACTCCCCCAGCAACGCCGGAGCTCGACCACCCCACCGCCTACACCACACTGCCGGAGCTTCACCACCACCACCGCCACAATCTCCACCAGTGAGCTCAAAAAAATCTCCACCAAAATGCTCACCACGAACACCACGAGCTACCCCATGAGTAGATAAAGGTATCCCTTGGCTCCCCTAACTAAGTAGAACCCATTCACGGTGCCAAATGCGCAAAAAAAGGGTGAGTTGGGTGTACAAATTGGAGAATATTTGTGTGAGGAGAGGGAGAAAGAAGAACAGAGAAGAGAAGAAGAAGATAAGAACGCCGCGTGGGAGAAAGAAGAAGGAAAGGAGAAGGAGGCAGCCGCGACGGGGGGCCCCACCCTGTCGGCCCGCAGCAAGCCGATCGGTCTGCGGCTGGCCGACAGGGGCGCCCCGTGACCTGCCCGTGCCGACAGCCACCTCTCTCCCCCTCGTGACGTGGCCAGCCCAATGAGCGGCTGACACGTGGCAGCCCGGCCAGTTGTCAGCCCGCTGCTGGCTGACTAGATCCAGTCGGCCTGCAGCGGGCCGACGGTGTATTATTTTTGAATTTTTTTCCCGTGTAATATTTATGAAATTTAATAAAAAAATGTATTATTTAAAAAAAATTAGCGGGAATTTGCGGATCAGTGTTGGAGATGCCCTAAGTAGCACATTCAACGGAAGTCCTCTTATATTCACGAGTACAAATGCAGCCGTGGGAAATTCAAAAAGAAAGGGTAGGAAATAAAGATAAACTATTTTTTGGCAGACATGATAGAATGATTGAGTAGTTGCAAAGTTTCTCATTGAGCAATGTCTGGCTAAAATATTGAGGACTTTTTTAAACAACTTTCACAGCCATCATTTTCACATGATTGCTAAATCTCGTTTGACTGAGATTTAATGAAGTCTCGGTCGATGATATATTTGTTAGATCTTATATGGAGATATGTGCAATTTTCTTTCATTTATTTTTATTTTTATAAGTTCTGTGATTTGATCGAGACTTCGTTAAGTCTCAGTGACCTAACCACACCTTTTTTTATCTGTGTTCATAAGGTACGTAAGGAGGATTACGTAGCAACGGTTTTCCAGGCGGTACCTTTGAATATCCAATTCAGGAGGTCGCTAGTAGGGGAACGATGGAATTCCTGGTTACACTTAGTGAGGAGGTTGATGGACGTTCAACTCTCTGATCAGAGATACACCTTGAACTGGAAGCTAACGGGTAATGAAGTGTTCACGGTCAAATCGATGTACTGAGACTTCATTAATTCTGGCCCAATCTCAAGATCGATACATATTTGGAAAGTTAAGGTTCCCTTGCGAATTAATTTTTTTGTGTGGTTTGTGCACAAGCAAGTGATCCTTAACAAAGATAACTTACTAAAGCGACGATGGGTAGGTAGCTCACGATGTTGCTTTTGTGTTCACGACGAAACAATTCAACATTTATTTCTTGATTGCCCTCTCGCAAAGTTACTTTGACGGTCCGTTCATATAGTTATTAATATTACTCCTCCAGTTAGCATTGACGCGTTGTTTGGGTCGTGGTTAAATGGAGTGAATCCTGATATTGTGTCGAGTCCTTTCGTCTAGCCGGTCGTGGCTTTGAGTTGCTTATTTTTTATTTTGCTCTTATTGTGAGCTGTACTTTGCAGACCAAACATTTTGTTTTGTTGAGCTTGCTTTAATAGAGTGACCATATGCATCTATCCCATGGAGAGGCCGGGTGATGATCTCCTTTTCTAAAAAAGAAATTGTGTTCATACGGTCAGCAGAGTTCCACGAACAAACAGGCTCAAACATGCCCGATGATTTCAGTCAGTCAGAAGTTCAGAACCCATAAGAGAAGCTATCCTTAGGAGTTGATCTTTCCGCTCGTCCAGCCGCCTCGCGCGGTTCTCGAGGTCCCTCCTCAGCGCAGCAACCTCTTCCATCTCGCGGCTGCATGCGGAGATCAACGCCGCACACCGCATCACCACCACGGACGCTCTGGCTTCGCTCCCTTGGCGCGCTCCGTCCATCAGCTCAGACACGAGGCTCGCCATCCGCTCCTCGCAAGGACCCTCCGCGATCATCAGCTGCATGATCTTCGTCTTGCACGCGTCCCCATCGGCACTGATCACGTGGTCACCGGAAACGGCGGGCGGCTGGTTGAGGTCGATGATCCCCGGCAGGCTTCTCCGGCGAGAACAGCCTTCGTTCGGGGAGTCGAGCCTGGCGCTCTTCCCGCGCATCCGGCGGGCTTCGCTGGCGTACGCTGGAGCGGCCTCCTCGGCGGCGTCGCCGTACGTGCCGAGCCACACGCGCCGCCACTGCCGGGTGTCTTCGGCCGCCGGTCTGCCCGACGGCCGGCGGCGTACGCGTCTGCGCTTGGTGCTCTTGGCACCGGCTACGCGGCGCCGACTGGAGCCCAAAGCTATGGCTGCACATGCCACTGCCGGAGGATCCTCATAGTCGTCGTCGTCGTCCTCCTCCTCCTCCACAAAAATCTGGAACTCTGCCTCGAATTCGTCGTCGGTCGTGGCAGCGGCCGTCCTCCTCCTCCTGCCGGAGGCCGCCCTCTCCGCCGGGAAGTACGCGCCCGGCCAGAGCCGCGCTGCCGTCAGCCGCCGGCGCACCCGGTCGGGGGTGAGGTCCGCGAGGATGGCACCCCCACACATTTCTTGGCTGATCCTGCCGCCACTTTCTCACCGGAGTCTTTGCTAGCACTTGCATGCGCGCGGAACTTTGTAGATAGCGAGGTGAGTGAGGTGGTAGGCCTTGGGCTGCTTAAACTATGGGCTGTTCGCCTGTTCCCGTTTGCGCAAATCTTGTGGGCGCCGATGGTTTGTGCTCAGTTCAGTGCCGTGAACTCGGAGATACTTCACGAGGCGCTTCCGTTGGCCTGTGCCCGTGAATGTATCTGCATTTCTTTAATGACATTTGATATTTTATTTTACAATTTTGTTCAAACATATACGTATATGTTTAATTTTTATGAAAAATGATGCACCATATATGGAGGAATCTATTTTTAGTCTCTATTTTACACAAAGCACACGTGTAATCCCTAATCATTTTTCGACATTTAGCCCCACATATTACAAATCAGGCAAGCTTGTACAAATGGATGGTTTTGTACCGACCTTTGACCTCAGCACATCAGCATCGTCACACACATGGATCTAGGACGAGGTCGGGCATGCACCACAACACACTCTCCCTTGGTTTTCATCTTCTTCGTCTTTGGCCAGGTGTCGTTGGGATTTTTTTTTAAGAAAAGAAGGATGACCCCCGGCCTCTGCATCTGGACGATGCATACGACCACTTTATTAATTATTCTCAAAAGACCTTATAAAGTCACACAACAGTAAGATTAAAGCTGCCGTCTAAGCAACAAACTGTCGCTACACCTATCCAGTTGATGAAGGGGCGCAGATAGCCTGAGCCTAATATCAAACAGACATCGCAGTCAAGCCTAACATCTAAGACCTGAGACCCCAAGCTAGCCACTTGTCGGGTCTGGGGCACACACTGGGCCGGCGTGCTATGAGAGGCCGCCGCCGTCAACTGCCACCACTTCATCTTCAGAATTGTACTGATGCATCAACCTTGCTCGGTCTAGCTATCGTCGACGCCACCACGGCGCCCAACAACACCTCCTCCCTGCACGCGAACAACTAAGCACGTCGCGGTCGCCACTGATACACCTCAGCGCCATGCTGCCAAGTACCACCAGTCGACACAGCTTGAAGTCCTTGGAAGATCTGTCGTGCGTAGCACCTGCCGACCAGGCATTACAAAGTGTAGCACCTGTCGGTCAGGCATGACTTGACATCTCCACCGAAGCTTCGTGCAAGACGAAGTCGCTGCACCTCCTGCTTCTGACTTCCAGCGCTGCTCCACAAACGATGCTCCCAAGAGAGAAACGATACCGCAGTGCCGCCATCGTCCGATCTGGAACACCAGATCCTAGGGTTTCCCCCGGAGCAGCACGAGTGGGTCAACAGTAGTTACACGACGATGCCTCCATCAAGGTAACGGCGAGAACGCCGCCATCGCCTGCCGTCGGCTCAGTTTTCACCGGCAACCATGCACTAGTAGAAAACGGGCCTATTGTCCCGGTTCGTAAGGGCCTTTAGTCCCGGTTCTTGAACCGGGACTAAAGGGTCGGTACTAATGCCCTAGCCCATTAGTCCCGGTTCAAACAAGAACCGGGACAGATGGGCCTCCACGTGGCCTGTGCGCGGAGCCCAGGCAGGAGGGCCTTTGGTCCCGGTTTGTGGCACCAACCGGGACCAATAGGCATCAACGCGTCAGCATTTCTGTGGCTGGGGTTTTTGTTTTTTTTGAAG
>LR738715.1:61707890-61740520 GCA_902687465.1 Secale cereale
AACAGGAACTCTTTTCGCGATCCCATCTCTGTTCCGCCGCCGCCGCCGCTTCCAAGATCGGGAGCACCAGGAGAACTCTTCCCGGCACCCTGCCGGAGGGGAGGATCACCACCGGGAGCTTCTCCACCACCATGGACGCCTCCCGGATGAGTCGTGAGTAGTCTCCCTTGGACCATGAGTCCATGACCAGTAGCTATGTGATGTTCTCCTCCCGTTCTTGTGCTTCACTAATTAGTCCTCGTGAGCTGCCCTACATGATCGAGGCACATATGTAATCCTTATGCTGTTGCTATGTTGAGTTTGCTGGGATCCGATGGATTATGAGATTATGTTCAGATTGATCTTGAGTAATATATTTGATCTACCTCTTTTATATTTATGTTCATAAGTAATTCTTGCATGTTCTCCGTTGTTATTTATTTCTTTGGCCAAGTAATAGGTAGTGACTCCAAGAGGGAACGTTATGCTCGATTGTGGGTTCATGCCCCTCGATGACTAGCTTGAGTGACAGAAACATGAGTCTAGGGGATGTGTTGTTGCCACAAGGGGGAAAACAACAGTGCTTGTGCCCGCGGGTGCAAGGATTGTTTACTTTACGCAAAGTTCTTTTAATGCAGTTGTCTGTTGTTTTGAGTTTACACTATGGGTGGGACTCGCAACTTAATACCAGCGAGATGTTCTGGATAGATATCTCAAGGTGGATGATTAGTAGTAGATATTGATGGATTTCGGTCTACTTACTTTGGCGTACCGCCCATGCTTTGAACCTCAACCTTTCTTGCAATGTAGTCAGCATTGGTTTGCGTTCGTGGTCCTGTCAATTGCCCAGCTATAATTTGTTTACCTCACATAGCTGTTTTATCGTCTTTTGGGAGAGAGACATCACTAGTGAACATCATGAGACTCCGGTCCATATTACCATCATTGATCACATCCGCTATTTACTTTTCGCTTTTACTTACTATTGCAAACATTATCTATCACTACTATCATTGCTTTTAATCCTTTGTGAACTACAAGGCCGTAGGGATTGACAACCTCTCTGTACTCGTTGGGAGCAAAGTTATTTGTATCTGTGTGCAGGTCCACGTTGACTGCTAATATCTGGCGCCGTAGCAGTTGACACCTACTTTTTGAACCTAGGAGTCTCTGGGGATTCGATCCTTGGCATCTTTGCTAAGGGAAAAACTTCCACAACACTGCATCTTACACCTTCCACTTGGGGTAACCAACGAGGGGTTAGAGGCCCATCAAGGAGTTTTTCTGGCGCCGTTGCCGGGGACTCCACTCTTCAGGATAGGGGAGTTGCACGCTATCTTTTACCTTTGCTTTTTAGTCTTTGTAGGATCGAAGAAGTAGGTCTAGAGGGGGGGGGGTGATTAGACTACTTGACAATATAAAAATCTGCCTTTTGATTAAGCAAGGTTTTTGGCAGTTTCACAATTAAGATTATGTCAAGCAACACACTACACATGCAATTCTAGAGTATGGGCAGCGGAAAGTAAATTGCATATATAGTAAATGGAAGTGGAGAAGATCAAACGCAGTTTGGTGACACGGAGATTTTTGTCGTGGTTCCGATAGGTGGTGCTATCGTACATCCACGTTGATGGAGACTTCAACCCACGGAGGGTAACGGCTGCGCGAGTCCACGGAGGGCTCCACCCACGAAGGGTCCACGAAGAAGCAACCTTGTCTATTCCATCACGGCCTACGCCCACGGAGGACTAGCCTTACTCGGGGTAGATCTTCACGAAGTAGGCGATCTCCTTGCCCTTACAAACTTCTTGGTTCAACTCCACATCATCAAGACGGAGGCTCCCAAGTGACACCTAACCAATCTAGGAGGCACCACCCTCCAAAAGGTAATAGACGGTGTTGATGGTGATGAACTCCTTGCTCTTGTGCTTCAAATGATAAACTCCCCAACACTCAACTCTCCTCACTGATATGGCTGTGGTGGAAGAAAGATTTGAGTGGAAGGCAACTTGGGAAGGCTAGAAATCAAGTTTCATATGGTAGGAATGGAATGGCTTGATCTCAACACAAGGGTAGGTGGTTCACTTCTCAGAAAGTGTATGGTAGAAGTGGTGGTACTTTCTGATGGCTCTCCTCACGAATGAAGAGGGGGTGGAGGGGTATATATAGCCTCCACACAAAATCCAACCGTTACACACACATTTGACCAATCTCGGTCAGACCGAAGTGAAAACTCGGTCAGACCGAAAGTTCAAATATAGTGAACGTTGGGATTTTCGGTGGGACCGAAAATACCATCTCGGTGGGACCGAAAGTGTATCTGATATGAACGTTGGAGATTTCGGTGAGACCGAGAAAGAAAACTCGGTTGGACCGATTTGAGAAAGAGCAGGAACATGCCAGAATCGGTTAGACCGAAAATGAATTATCGGTGAGACCGATTTGATCCAAGACAGAAGCTTGTCCATTTCGGTGAGACCGATAATACAAACTCGGTTATTCCGAAATGATGTGAAGTGGTTACAGAAGGTTGGCAGTTCAGTTTCGGTGTGACCGATCTCAAACTCGGTAAGACCGATTTTTCTAGGGTTTGGAATATGGCAGAAGTGGTTCATCTCGGTGGGACTGAGTTGAAAGAATCGGTGTGACCGAGATGTTAGGGTTTGTAGAGATAACTTCATCTCGGTGAGACAGAGTTGGTTTGACCGAGATTACTTATGGGTGTGTGTTAAGTAGTGAATAGTGCTGATAGTTGAGGGAGTTAGATCACCAAGCACTTGAGCAACAAGAACATTAACACAACCTCATCCCCTTTTAATAGTATTGGCTTTTCCTATGGACTCAATGTGATCTTTGATCACTAAACCAAAAATGGAGTCTTGAGCTTTTGCCAATGCTTGTCTTAGCACTTGAGGGGTCCACTTCTTCAATCATCTTGCCATACCAATGTGATTGGGTTTCCTGAAACATACTTGATAAAAGTATTAGTCCAACCACAAAGTATGTTGTCATTAATTACCAAAACCACCCGGAGAGCAAATGTGCTTTCAATCTCCCCCTTTTTGGTAATTGATGGCAACACACTGAAATTATATTTAACGAGACATCAAAGCTTATTGAAAGAAAGACAGGATTATCATGAAAGCTTTGACAAGCATGTAGTACACAGGCTCCCCCTACAAGTGTGCAAGATTTTCATAAATTATGGTTTTGGACTACCACAAGCACACAAGAGAGATAAGCAAGATGTGCTACATGCAGCTTGGCTATATGCATCAAAGCAGAAGAAAAGGAAGTGAGTGATAATGCATACGTGCATGGTGATTTCTTGCAAACAAGTATTTACAAGCAAGTCACCATCATGCACATTCTGCAAGATGCATATACTTACCTTGAGGTTCCTTGACATTGTACCTGAAGGGATAAACTTGAGAAAACAAGGTTAGATAACACAAGAGTATTCCTTCAACCAACTGCAAGAACATCAAGAGTACCAAGCCAGGGAGGACATGTATAAAGAGTGTCTCATATTGAGCACAGGCTTGAATCAGCAAACATGTCTCCGAAGCTAAAAGATTTTCAATGAACTCAGAGAGATTTTGCTTTTCATAGGATATCAATTGTGAAGATTCCTCTAAGTCTTCTCCCCTTAAGCTAAAAGATTCCATGAGATACCAATTGTGAGAACAAGGGGTGTGATGGAAAAAGCAAAATCAAACGAAAGATGCCAATTGTAATGTCCAATGTAAAACACGACAAAGCTTTGATGTGATTCTCTCCCCCTTAAGATAAGATTGCTTTTCTTCTTCCCTTAAGTCTTCTCTTTTCCCCTACTCCCCCTATTTCCCCTAAGTTCTCTCCCCCTTTGACATCAAGTGCCGAAAAGGACAGTAAACTAGGTAGGACAGGAAAGATGGAAAGAAAGGAAGAAAGAAAGAAAGAAGTGGGATCCTTAAGAATCACAACGGGACAAACAAGAACATTTATAGAGAAACAATTTGAGTCCAAATTTGAGTCCTCTCCCTCTTTAAGATTTAAGTCTGAGTGGAGCTGCAGAAGGTGATGTCCTGGAAGATAAATCCAAGGAAACACAGAAATAATCCAGCTCACTCTGCGAGGGATGTTTCAAAGAATTTGCAATGAATTTGTAAATGATTTTCAGGGAATTGATCAGAGCCAGAAAAAGGATTTCCAGAAGGATATTCACAAAGAAACATAAGAAAAGAAATAAAAAGAATTCTAGATGAAGTTTTTTTTTTAAGAAAACTCAGTGAGAGAACATAAGAGAGAAAATAGAAAAACTCCAAAAGCATATGTACTTCATCTAGACAAGGGTCGGCAACAAAGTCACCTATGTTTGAGTATATTGACTTAGGAGTCAAATGAGGACATTTGATCATAGGTCATACTCATCGTTTAAGCTCAAAATGGGGTTGCCATTTTTCGATTAAGCATTTGATGTGATCACATCTTATGAAGCTGCTTGTACTCATGGCTTTTGAGCAAAGCTCCTCAAAGATGTGAAGAACATACCTTGGGTTTGTTGTTGCTTTACTCATGTAGGTAAGCTTGATGTAGGTGCTCATTGAATGTGAAGTTGGAGCGCCATTTCTACTTGTGTAGAACATCTTCCTACATGGGTTAGGCAAGCAAGGAAATACTCAAGAATATCCAAGATGACAAGAGTGAACAACTAGATGTATAAGATGTCAAAAAGGATATGTGGAATTTTGTTCCTTGAGCTCAACATCCCAAAGGGCTAGATACTTGGTCAATGACAAGATTACTCATGATTTGAGTGTGTGGTAATCTTGTGGAATGTAGATCATCCAAGTACCTGCAAAGAGTTAGATGCAATACAAGGAGGCAAATGTGTCCAAGACATATGATCATCATCATAAGAGAAATATCAAGGATTAGTCAAGAGAGCTCATGCCTTGCATGCATCAATGGAGTTCTTACTCCAAGTTTGAAGCATCAATGATGTTCAACTCACTCCTTAAGCGACAAAACACCTTTGCTTTCTTGCATGTTGAACTTCTTGAAGAGATCCTTGGTGTACTTTGTTTGTGAGACAAAAGTACCCTCCTTAGATTGCTTGATTTGCAACCCAAGGAAAAATTTGAGTTCACACATCATGGACATTTCATACTTCTCCGACATGAGCTGTCCAAACTTCTTGCTAAAATGGGGGTTAGTTGAACCAAAGATAATATCATCAACATATATTTGGCACACAAATAGTTCACCATTAACCCTTTTTGTGAATAGTGTTGAGTCTATTTTTCCAATCTCAAAGCCTTTTTCAAGAAGAAAGCTAGTTAAGCATTTGTACCAAGCTCTAGGAGCTTGTTTAAGACCATAAAGAGCTTTATGCAACTTGTAAACATGATTAGGCTTTTTGGGATTCACAAAACCGGGAGGTTGTTTCACAAATACTTCCTCCTCAATTTCACCATTTAGGAAAGCACTTTTGATATCCATTTGATAGAGAGTAATATCATGGTGATTGGCATAAGCAAGAAGAATGCGAATGGACTCAAGTCTAGCAACGGGGGCATAGGTCTCACCATAGTCCATACCTTCGACTTGTGTGTAACCTTGAGCTACGAGACGAGCCTTGTTGCGGATGACTTGTCCATCTTCATCTTGCTTGTTTCGAAACACCCATTTGGTTCCAATGATGTTTTGATCATCGTTGGGCTTCTCTACCAAAGTCCATACCTTGTTCCTCTCGAAGTTGTGTAGTTCTTCGTGCATAGCGTTCACCCAATCCGGGTCATCAAGTGCTTCTTCTACCTTCATAGGTTCAATACTAGAGATAAATGAGTAATGCTCACAAAAGTTAGCTAAGCGAGTTTTAGAGCGAGTAATTCTCCCGGAGTTGATGTCGTTCATCATTTGTTCCACGGGATGATTCTTCTTGACTCTTGCTCGAACTCGGGATAGCTTTTGTTGATGTTGTGGCTCAGCTTCCTCATCATCTTCATCTTCCTCTTCTTCTTCTTCTTCTTCTTCATTGTTGTTGGTGTTGTCTTGAGGTGGTGGAGAAGGAGGTTGTGGTGGATCTTCTTGTTGCATCTCCTCATCTTGATGAGTTCCACTTGTGGAGGCCTCCATGTTGCCTTGAGGTTCATCTCTCTGTGAGGTAGGTGGCTCCACATATGTAGATGAGGTACTCTCCTTCACTTCCATGGGACGGATCTTTCCAATAGATAAATCTTGGATTGCTTCCGATGGGTCCTTGTCTCCTACATCAATAGGCATTTGCTCTACTTGCGAGCCATTAGATTCATCAAACTTCACGTCTACCGTCTCTTCAACCTTTCGGGTGAAATTATTGTAGACACGGTAGGTGTGGGAGTTTGATCCATAACCAAGAAGAAAGCCTTCATGAGATTTAGGAGCAAATTTAGACCGACGATGCTTATCAAGGATATAGCATTTTGAACCAAAGACACGAAAGTATCCCACTTGGGGTTTGTTACCGGTGAGAAGCTCGTATGATGTCTTGCCGAGAAGCTTATGAAGATAAAGCCTGTTGATAGCATGACAAGCTGTCTCGACTGCTTCTCCCCAAAAGTGTTTCGGTGTCTTGTATTCATCAAGCATCGTTCTTGCCATCTCGATGAGCGTTCGGTTCTTCCTCTCAACAACTCCATTTTGTTGAGGAGTGTACGTAGCCGAGAACTCATGTAGAATTCCTTCCTCATCGAGAAAAGAGTCTACATTTGCGTTCTTGAACTCCGTTCCATTGTCACTCCGAACTTTCTTGATCTTCACCTCAAATTGATTTTGGGCCTTTTTGGCAAAGGTCTTGAAGATCCTCTGAACCTGCGATTTATCATCAAGGAAAAATACCCACGTAAATCTGGAATAATCATCAACTATAACTAGACCAAAGGAGTTACCACCAAGGCTTTTGTAAGCATTGGGACCGAAAAGATCCATATGAAGAAGCTCAAGCGGTCTCCTCGTGGTCATGATGTTTTTCACGGGATGACTTCCACCAACTTGTTTTCCTGCTTGACAAGCACTACAAAGTCTGTCTTTGTCAAAGAAAACATCTTTAACACCAAGAATATGATCACCTTTGATCAGCTTGTCTAGATTACGCATACCAACATGTCCTAGCCTTCTATGCCATAACCAACCTTTAGAGGATTTAGCAATGAAACAAGCTCTAGGTTGGGCTTTCTTAGTGAAATCAACAATATATAGATCACCTCTACGAATACCAGTAAAAGCCATGTTTTGATTATCACGACGAAAGACTTGGCAATCTACTTTGGTGAATAGCACATTGAATCCAAAGTCAGCTAATCTAGACACGGAAAGTAGATTGTATCCAAGAGATTCTACAAGCATGACATTTTGAATAGAGCTATCATGAGATATGGCCACCTTACCAAGGCCAAGTACCTTACCCTTGGAGTTGTCTCCAAAAGTCACATACTTGCGTGGACCATCGTTCTTTGCAATCTCTCGAAACATGTCTTTGTCTCCGGTCATGTGATCGGTGCATCCACTATCAAGAATCCACTCTTTTCCACCGGACATGTAGTCTCTCATATTTGCCATAAGATTGAGACTCTTCATGACTTTGTCTAGCTCGGTGTCCGAATCGGAGTAATCATCATCATGCTCATGCTCATCATCATATTGACCCATAGATTGTTCATCATCAACACCTAGGTCAATTTGATAAGTATTTGCATTAGTTTGGTTAATGGAACAATAATCTTCGGAATGCAATGCAAGAGCATTTCTAATGATAATATTGATAATACTGGGATCACCCTTCTTTTTCATAAGATCACGAAGCTCAAAGAAGCATTTATCAAAGTTGGGATCATTGGGGTGCAACTTATCAAATTCAATAGTCTTGTGTAGAATTTCATCAAGACTTCTCAAAGAGTAGTCCGGATAAAGTTCTTCCAAGAACTTCCACATAGCATAGGCACACTCAAAGTTTGTAACAAGATTAAGCAAGTCATCAGGTAACCCTCTAATGATAAGATTCACAGTTCTAAGGTTACGAAGCAAATCAAGCTCTTCATCCATGGTAGGGTGCAAGGGATCAAATGGAGGCACATAGGGGGTCTCAATATATTTGCACAAATTGTACATTTTAAAGATACTAAGCATTTCAACCCTCCAAGAGTTATAAAACCTTCCATCAAGAACAGGCACTCTATGGCTAACACTCCCATCCGTAGACACGTCCATCTTCCTCCAATGGTGTGTAAACCAAAGCAATGGAGACCAAAGCTCTGATACCAATTGTAGGATCGAAGAAGTAGGTCTAGAGGGGGGGGGGGTGATTAGACTACTTGACAATATAAAAATCTGCCTTTTGATTAAGCAAGGTTTTTGGCAGTTTCACAATTAAGATTATGTCAAGCAACACACTACACATGCAATTCTAGAGTATGGGCAGCGGAAAGTAAATTGCATATATAGTAAATGGAAGTGGAGAAGATCAAACGCAGTTTGGTGACACGGAGATTTTTGTCGTGGTTCCGATAGGTGGTGCTATCGTACATCCACGTTGATGGAGACTTCAACCCACGGAGGGTAACGGCTGCGCGAGTCCACGGAGGGCTCCACCCACGAAGGGTCCACGAAGAAGCAACCTTGTCTATTCCATCACGGCCTACGCCCACGGAGGACTAGCCTTACTCGGGGTAGATCTTCACGAAGTAGGCGATCTCCTTGCCCTTACAAACTTCTTGGTTCAACTCCACATCATCAAGACGGAGGCTCCCAAGTGACACCTAACCAATCTAGGAGGCACCACCCTCCAAAAGGTAATAGACGGTGTTGATGGTGATGAACTCCTTGCTCTTGTGCTTCAAATGATAAACTCCCCAACACTCAACTCTCCTCACTGATATGGCTGTGGTGGAAGAAAGATTTGAGTGGAAGGCAACTTGGGAAGGCTAGAAATCAAGTTTCATATGGTAGGAATGGAATGGCTTGATCTCAACACAAGGGTAGGTGGTTCACTTCTCAGAAAGTGTATGGTAGAAGTGGTGGTACTTTCTGATGGCTCTCCTCACGAATGAAGAGGGGGTGGAGGGGTATATATAGCCTCCACACAAAATCCAACCGTTACACACACATTTGACCAATCTCGGTCAGACCGAAGTGAAAACTCGGTCAGACCGAAAGTTCAAATATAGTGAACGTTGGGATTTTCGGTGGGACCGAAAATACCATCTCGGTGGGACCGAAAGTGTATCTGATATGAACGTTGGAGATTTCGGTGAGACCGAGAAAGAAAACTCGGTTGGACCGATTTGAGAAAGAGCAGGAACATGCCAGAATCGGTTAGACCGAAAATGAATTATCGGTGAGACCGATTTGATCCAAGACAGAAGCTTGTCCATTTCGGTGAGACCGATAATACAAACTCGGTTATTCCGAAATGATGTGAAGTGGTTACAGAAGGTTGGCAGTTCAGTTTCGATGTGACCGATCTCAAACTCGGTAAGACCGATTTTTCTAGGGTTTGGAATATGGCAGAAGTGGTTCATCTCGGTGGGACTGAGTTGAAAGAATCGGTGTGACCGAGATGTTAGGGTTTGTAGAGATAACTTCATCTCGGTGAGACAGAGTTGGTTTGACCGAGATTACTTATAGGTGTGTGTTAAGTAGTGAATAGTGCTGATAGTTGAGGGAGTTAGATCACCAAGCACTTGAGCAACAAGAACATTAACACAACCTCATCCCCTTTTAATAGTATTGGCTTTTCCTATGGACTCAATGTGATCTTTGATCACTAAACCAAAAATGGAGTCTTGAGCTTTTGCCAATGCTTGTCTTAGCACTTGAGGGGTCCACTTCTTCAATCATCTTGCCATACCAATGTGATTGGGTTTCCTGAAACATACTTGATAAAAGTATTAGTCCAACCACAAAGTATGTTGTCATTAATTACCAAAACCACCCGGAGAGCAAATGTGCTTTCAGTCTTGTTAGTTTACCTTTCAGTTTTTGCTTTAGTACCTTTTATCGAAAATCACAAAAATAGTTATCTTGCTTGCTTGCTACTATGGGTTCCACCGAGAACACCAAGTTGTGTGACTTCACTAGTCACAACAACGATGACTTTATCAGCACACCTATCACTACACCTGCCACTTCAGCACCTTCATATGAAATTAAACCTGCTTTACTGAACTTAGTTATGAAAGATCAATTCTCCGGTGCTGGAGATGATGCTGCTTTACACTTAAACAACTTTGTTGAACTTTGTGACATGCAAAAGTACCAAGAAATAGATGGTAATATTGTTAAGCTTAAGCTTTTTCCTTTCTCCTTGAGAGGAGGAGCTAAAATTTGGTTTCAGTCTTTGCCTAGAAATAGCATAGATTCTTGGGACAAGTGCAAAGATGCTTTTATCGGAAAAATACTATCCACCTGCTAAAATTATCCAACTTAGAAGTAACATAATGAATTTTAAACAATTGGATAATGAACACGTTGCCCAAGCTTGGGAACGTATGAAATCTGTTATCAAGAACTGCCCTACTCACGGTTTGACTACTTGGATGGTTATCCAAACTTTTTATGCAGGCTTGAACTTTACCTCGCGGAACTTGTTAGATTCGGCCGCGGGAGGAACTTTTATGTCAACTACACTTGGTGCTGCCACGATGCTTCTCGATGAGATGATGACCAATTATTCCCAATGGCACACCGAACGCGCTCCAACAGGTAGGAAGGTAAACTCTGTCAAGGAGATTTCCTCCTTAAATGAAAAAGTTGACTTGATCATGTCTCTACTTTCGAAGCAATCTTCTGTTGATCCTCGCGATGTTCCTTTAAATTCTTTGATTGCTCAAGAACAAGTAGATGTGAACTTTATCTCTAGAAACAATTTTAATAACAATGCTTATAGGAGTAACTTTGGTAGCAATCCTAGACCGTTCCCCTCTAATTCTTATGGGAACAATAATGCTTATCCTAGTACCAAGAACTCCACTACTGAACTAGAGATTATGCTTAAAGATTTCATCACTACCCAAAAAGCCTTTAATAAAAATGTAGAAGAAAAACTACATAAACTAGATGATCTTTCTTTTAAGGTAGACCACTTAGCCAATGAGGTAAAATTGCTAAAAATTAAAACTTCTCCTCTTGAGGAGAGGGAAGTCACTCCTATAAATGCTATTCAAGTGCAAATTAATGAAAACATTAGGATGATGGCTAAACTTAAAGAGAGATGGGCTAGAGAAAGGGAGGAAGAAGATAGAATTAAGAACCTTCCTACCCACCACACTGTTGCTACTATCCAAGTTGTTAAGGATGTTCAAACTCTTAGCACCCAATGTACTCCTGGTCCCATTGGACCTATTAATGGTGATGCTATGACTATAGAAACTACCAAACAAGTGAACCTAAAGGACACCACTACCACTTTACTTGATGCTCGTGACCTTGATTTTGATAATTGCACTCTTACCGAAGTTATTGATTTCCTTCACAAGATGTCTAGAGATCCCCGCACTAGTACGCTTAACCTTGCCTTCATAGAGCATATCACTAATGCTCTCATCAAAGCTAGGGAGGAGAAACTTAGAGTAGAATCCTCCATACCTAGAAAGCTAGAGGATGGTTGGGATCCTATGATAAAAATTAATTTGAATGACTTCTCTTGTTATGCATTATGTGATGTTGGTGCTAGTACCTCTGTTATGCCCAAAATAATATATGATATGCTTAAATTGAAACCTTATGATTTTTGTTCTTTTGGTGTTCGTCTCGTTGATTCTTCCATAAAGAAACCTTTGTGGAGGATCGACGATGTTTTTATCGTTGTCAATGATAATTATGTGCCCGTTGGTTTCACTATTATGGATATTGAATGTGATCCTTCATGTCCAATTATTTTGGGACGTCCCTTTTTGCGCACCGTTGGTGCTATCATTGACATGAAAGAGGGTAATATAAAATTTCAGTTTCCTCTCAAGAAAGGGATGGAACACTTCCCTCGAAAGAGATCAAGTTACCTTTTGAGTCCGTTGTACGGGCTAGTTATTCTTTTACTCTTGATAAAACTTGATCTCTATGCATTATGCCTAGCTTAAAGGCATAAAAGAAAGCGCTTTTGGGAGGCAGCCCACATGAATAAATTTTTTGCTTTTGTTGTGTCTTGATGTTGTTTACTGCTGTAGCATCATCATTGTATCTTTGCTTTTCATATTTGTGCCAAGTATAGCCTCTGATTGCTAGAAAGTTCAAAAGTTGTGAGGTGCTGTCCAGGAAACAGATTCTGTCCTTGGATATTAAAATTCGTATAAAATCACCAGATCATCTTTTTGGTCTGAATTTTTTTCGACAGCATTCTCTATATAATTGTCTTTCGTGCATCTGTTCTGAGTTTTTTGATTTGAGTTGCAGAAGTATCCCGAACAGATCAATTACTACCTGCTGTTCTGTTTTTCACAGATTCTGTCCTGTTTTGCCTTTCCTTCACTTTGCAAATCAAGAGCTTGCTTTTTCTTTGGAAAAACCTTTTGGCAATCTTGAGAAACAGTAGAACTTCAAGAATATCTTTATTTCCAGCAAGGTGCAATTATTTTATTAAGGGTACTAACCTCGCTAATCAGATTATGATGAGTTATGTATGAAGGGAGTTTTCAAGTGTGCGAGGGAAGATGATAAAAAGATTCAGGAGTGTCAAACGCTCAAGCTTGGGGATGCCCCCGTGCACCCCCAAGAAATATTCAAGGAGACTCAAGCGTCTAAGCTTGGGGATGCCCCCGTGCATCCCCTTCTCCATCAACATTATCAGTTCATCTTTCGTTCCACTATATTTTTATCACTTCATGTGTTATGTGCTATGCTTGGAGCGTCTTGCTTTTAGTTTTCTTTTTAGTTTTTCATAACGAGTCGGAACTCAGCATTCTTTATGTGGGAGAGAAACACGCTCCACTTCTACCTAGAACATAACATAGAATTTTCATGTCTATCTTTGCTGTGTGTGTTCTTTGTCTTTTAATAGCTACTATCATGCTCTGCTCTTAGTATTCATGCTTATCTTTTCAAAGAGCTTTTGTTTAGTTGGTTGCTTGAACTCTCTTTAATTATCATGCTCACCTTATTAAGAGAGTTTGCTTCCGTTGCATGGGTTAATATGTCTATGATAAAGATGCTACGTGCATAATGGTGCTTAGTAGTTCAGGTTTTCTTATGGTTAATCTCAAATAGCTGGGGGGTTCCCAATGTGTTATTGGAGTACCAACTTGATTTGTCTGCCTATGATGTGGTATGGTTTAGTAATATCTTCCCTCAAGAATTTATTTTAATTGACTTGGCGTATGCTCACGCATATTTAAGACTGTAAAGAAAGTCTGTCAAGCCTTGATGATCTTTTATTTCTGAGTAGCGATATAACTTCCATGCCTGATTCAATATTGCTTTGTCGCTCTGCATGATTATGACCGTCATTGCTCTCTTAGTTGGTCGCTCCCAGTATTTTGCTAACCTCCACCTGTACTAAGCAACCTAACTTTGCAATATATAGCTCATGGGAAAGTAGCTTAAAAAGTATTGTGGTAAAGAATATGTTGCCTATGTATCTTATTTTTTATAAGTTGCTTGCTGAGCGGTAACCATGTTTCTGGGGACGCCATCAACTGTCACACTTTTGTTGAATATCATGTGAGTTGCTATGCATGTTCGTCTTGTCTGAAGTAAGGGTGATTTACCGTGGGTTGAATGAATATGCATATTGTTAGAGAAGAACATTGGGCCGCCAACCAAAGCCATGTATCATGGTGGAAGTTTTAGCTTGGACATTAATCCTCAATCTCTTATGAGAATATGCTTATGCATTAAAGAGGAGACCATCATCTATTTTCTATGTTGTCCCGGTATGAATGTCCTCAAGTTGAGATCTATCAAAAAACGAGAAATCAAATGCGATCTATCTCCTTGGACCTTTGTACAGGTGGCATAGAGGTACCCCTTTGTGACACTTGGTTGAAACATATGTAATGCAATGATAACCCATGGAAATCCGAGCTAATTAAGACAAGGTGCGAGCACTATTGGTATTCGATGCATGAGGCTTGCAACTTATAGGATGTCTTATGCATGACACATATGAAGTACTACTACCGTTGACAAAATTGCTTCTATGTTTTCAAAATAAAAAGCTCTAGCACTTCAAGCACCAACTACTGAGAGCATGATTGTCATTCTGAGTGTAATGTGCATTGTCCCAAAGTAGCATTGTCTTTTGCATGATTGTGATATCGTTTATTCTGAAATCATTGTATCTAGTCATCACTTAAACCTTGAAGGTGCCCCTGCATTTATGTTTTGCATCACTAAAGGGGGCAAGCTAGATATCACTTTATCATATTTGCACATCGTGTTCATTGCAAATCTTTTTGATGTTTCAGTTTCATGTTGTAAAACTTTCAGTCATTTGTGATTTTCTCATGAGGCAACTTAATTACTATAGAATCATTGTCTCAGTAAGCTTTTTTCATATGACTATGAAAAAGTCCTATATGGTTAATTGCATGTAACCACAGAAATTATTCTTGTTATCATTTACCTACTCAAGGACGAGCAGGAATGAAGCTTGGGGATGTTGATACGTCCAAAACGTATCTATAATTTCTGCTTGCTCCATGCCACTTTTGGGTGATATTGCTATGATATTCATACACTTCCATACACTTTTGATCATATTTGGACTAACTTACTAATCCAGTGCACCCCAGTGTCAGTTTCTGTTTTCGGCTGTTTTTGTATTTCAGGTTTTCACGTTACGAGAACTGCCAGGAAAAATCCAGAAAAATTATATAAAAAATCAGCGTTCCGGAAACTACCGTGCGTCCGAAGGACAGCCGGGGGGGGGGGGGCACCAGGGCTCCAGGCGCCTGGGCCCCCCGAAGCTTCCCCAATGCCCCCTTTGGCATATATTTAAAGCGTCCTCCGAAACCCTCAAAACAGGAACTCTTTTCGCGATCCCATCTCTGTTCCGCCGCCGCCGCCGCTTCCAAGATCGGGAGCACCAGGAGAACTCTTCCCGGCACCCTGCCGGAGGGGAGGATCACCACCGGGAGCTTCTCCACCACCATGGACGCCTCCCGGATGAGTCGTGAGTAGTCTCCCTTGGACCATGAGTCCATGACCAGTAGCTATGTGATGTTCTCCTCCCGTTCTTGTGCTTCACTAATTAGTCCTCGTGAGCTGCCCTACATGATCGAGGCACATATGTAATCCTTATGCTGTTGCTATGTTGAGTTTGCGGGGATCCGATGGATTATGAGATTATGTTCAGATTGATCTTGAGTAATATATTTGATCTACCTCTTTTATATTTATGTTCATAAGTAATTCTTGCATGTTCTCCGTTGTTATTTATTGCTTTGGCCAAGTAATAGGTAGTGACTCCAAGAGGGAACGTTATGCTCGATTGTGGGTTCATGCCCCTCGATGACTAGCTTGAGTGACAGAAACATGAGTCTAGGGGATGTGCTGTTGCCACAAGGGGGAAAACAACGGTGCTTGTGCCCGCGGGTGCAAGGATTGTTTACTTTACGCAAAGTTCTTTTAATCCAGTTGTCTGTTGTTTTGAGTTTACACTATGGGTGGGACTCGCAACTTAATACCAGCGAGATGTTCTGGATAGATATCTCAAGGTGGATGATTAGTAGTAGATATTGATGGATTTCGGTCTACTTACTTTGGCGTACCGCCCATGCTTTGAACCTCAACCTTTCTTGCAATGTAGTCAGCATTGGTTTGCGTTCGTGGTCCTGTCAATTGCCCAGCTGTAATTTGTTTACCTCACATAGCTGTTTTATCGTCTTTTGGGAGAGAGACATCACTAGTGAACATCATGAGACTCCGGTCCATATTACCATCATTGATCACATCCGCCATTTACTTTTCGCTTTTACTTACTATTGCAAACATTATCTATCACTACTATCATTGCTTTTAATCCTTTGTGAACTACAAGGCCGGAGGGATTGACAACCTCTCTGTACTCGTTGGGAGCAAAGTTATTTGTATCTGTGTGCAGGTCCACGTTGACTGCTAATATCTGGCGCCGTAGCAGTTGACACCTACTTGTTGAACCTAGGAGTCTCTGGGGATTCGATCCTTGGCATCTTTGCTAAGGGAAAAACTTCCACAACACTGCATCTTACACCTTCCACTTGGGGTAACCAACGAGGGGTTAGAGGCCCATCAACTTCAAATTGTTCGTTAGAGTAGCCCCGCTCACAGGTCGTGTGGCGGATGGACTCGCAAATGTAGTATCCATAGAAATCATTCCCTTGTTCCTGCCACAACCACTTTACAAGAAATAGAGGTCAATCAAACTGATAAGCAAGAATGCCAAATGGTATTGATGAAACTAGCGCTTGAGTCAATAGGAGATGCGCGGAACATGCTACCATATAGTACTTACTTTCGGGTGTCTAAATTCCAGCTGCTTCGGGAGTCCCGGAGCTTTTTTGGTGAATTTTCTCCAAACCCTGCCAGACAAAGAAAACAATTACTTGATATCAGAAATGAACATAGTTGCTGATATGCATGGTGGATAATGATCGATTTAACTTACTTCTCGAGCATTTGAGTCATGTCCGCATACTCCTTGGGATCTTTTCGTTTAGAGTCCAAGACAGTTACTACTCCCTGCTCAAGCTTAATCTCTAGGAGAATATAGTGGAAGCTGCGCACGTATGCATTAACTCATCAATTGCATTACTATAACCTTGACTAATATATAAGGGAAACCGAATATGCACAAGACAGTAACACTCACTTGAAGTTGTAAGGAAAAGTATTATATCTTTGTTTTCATTTACTACCAACGATCGTAGCAAGTTGGCCTCGGTATCTGCGGCACGCAATTTAACCTCAGTTGCATCTATGAGATATGTGTTAATGAACCCAATATCACCGACTTGTCTTTTCTTCAAATCGACGATCTTCAATCTGCATAATATAGTGAGGATAATTATAAATACATGCAATGAAAGAGCTGAGATATATAGAGAGACTTAATGACAGAAGTAGTACTACTTACAGACACTAGCAGGTGAACGTTGCTTTATCGAGGGCCAATTGATTGAAAAACTGAAAGAACTCCTCAAATGGAATAGGCAACAGTTCAATTCCAATGAGGTCATGCTCCTTTTTAACTCTCACATACAAAGTATCCCTCCCCCCAGACTCTCTGCAGATTTTCAAGTACCAATCATGCAATCTTCGCATCATCGTTGATAGAGATCTTTCATCTTCGACGAGAGGCTTCCCGTACTCGTATCTTTGTATCAGCACCTCCAAGAAATCATAATGTACATCGTCGGGCAGGTAATCTCCAAGATTGCTATAACCGGGCACCATCCTTGGATCATTAGCGACGATGTCGCTAGACACCTTGAGCGGGGGGCACGATTGGTCCGCTTGTTCGCCGAGCTGGGCAATTTGTTTCCCAGCTCGTCCTTCTGCTAACCTTTGATCACTTCTAGTACTTCCCGACCGCTTCGCTTCGTGAAATGACTTTTCAATAATGCGGTCATAGTTGTCTTTCGGCGGACACTTCGCTGGTTTCTTCAGGGCAGCCAAAGTGCGCTTTGCTTTCACCGGATCTATCTTCTCCTCCGGAGGTGGATGTCTCTGTGCTTTCAGCCCTTCAAGCCAGTCCTTCACTTCGGCTTTAGCGATCTTCGCGTTTTCCTCGTCGGACCTATCGTATGGTAACTTATCTAGAGGCGTGAGAGAAGGACTGAATCTGTATTGCCTCCCGCCTCTGGCTGTACTGCTAGACGCCAGCAGACCAGACGGAGCAGCTGTCTTCTTTCCTTGCTTACGCGGCGGAGGAGAAGGACTACGACGCGCCGGAGCAGCCGGAGCGGCGGCGGGTCTCTTTCGCCCTTGCTGACGAGGCGGAGAAGGAGGAGGCTGGCTGCTCGGGCGCGCCGGCGCAGGCGGAGAAGGAGGCGGAGTGCCGCCACGCGCTGGAGAAGGAGCCGGCCGAGTGCCCTGATTGTCACTCGCCGGAGGAGGAGGCGGTGGAGGAGGCGGAGTGCCCTGACTCACCGGAGGAGGAGGAGGAGGCGAAGGCGTCCAGTTCAGAAGGTTGATGAGGTCCTTCCACCATAGCCATGGAGTCTTCAGAGAAGAACCCAGTCGAGTCTCCCCTTCACCGGTAGGGTGGTCAAGTTGGAGGTCCTCAAATCCCTTTGTTATTTCATCCACCATCACCCTAGCATATCCTTCTGGAATCGGCCGGCAGTGAAAAGTTGCGCCCGGTCCAGTAGGATAAACAGAGCTAGCAGCCGCCTTGACCTTCATATTAATCCATTGCATCATAAGGTGGCAATTTTGAGACTCCGTGATAGCATCCACGGGATAGCTGGCAGGAGCCGTCAAGACATGCTCCGGCTGAAGCAGCTCGGTGGAAGCCACGCTGCTTCTCCGCTGAGATGGCGGGGTAGCTTCAGCTGTTCTTTTGCTGTGATTTGCTTCTCGTTCCTCTATCACTTGTACCCTAGCGTGCAGCGCCTACAGTTCGGTCTGCTGCACTTTCTTCCTCCTCTCGTGGCTTGTGTAACCGCCTGCGTCCGGAAACCCAACACTCCACGGAACCGAGCCTGGTGTGCCTCGTGTCCGTCCAGGGTGCTCAGGATTCCCGGGGGCCATTGTGAGCTCGTCGTTCTCTCTGCCGGGAACGAACGTCCCTTGCTGCGCTGCTTTGATATAGTGCCGAAGCTTCTTGAGTGGTATTTCCAATTTCTTGTCCGTCCAAATGCACCTCCCTGATACAGGGTCCAAGGTTCCGCCAGCCCCGAAGAACCAAGTCCGGCAACGGTATGGCCAGTTCATTGTCTCTAGTTCGATCCCTTTATCAAGCAGATCATTCTCAGCCTTGGCCCACTTAGGCCGGGCTCTGAGGTAGCCACCTGACCACGTGCGATGGTGATGCTTCTTCTTCGCAGCATTTGGCTTGTTTGTCGCCGACATCTTCTTACTCTTTTCCGATGTCTTGTAGGCCACAAATGCGGGCCAGTCATCTCTGATCTTCTCATACATGCCCTTGAATTCTGGTGTCTCTTTTTTGCCGACAAACTTATTTATGTATTTCTTCCACCTCCTGAATAGGTCTGCCATCTTCGTAAGAGCAAAAGACTTGATTAATTGCTCTTTAACTGGCTTCGCCAGATCGCCCTCTGGCGGTAGGGTGAAATTTGACTTCAGCTTAGTCCAAAGATCATCTTTCTGCATATCAGTGACATAAGACACCTTAGGGTCTTCTGTAGCCAGCTATAACCATTGCTGGATGGTGATCGGGATCTTGTACCTAACCAGAACCCCGCACTGAGCAACAAATGCGTTCTTTGTCCGGATGGGTTCAATCGGTTGGCCGGTGCGCGCGATTTCTGTGATCTCAAACTTTTCATCCGAGCTCAACTTTTTTTTCGGGCCTCGTCTCCTTACCGAAGTTGTGCTTGATCCGGAGGGCTAGAAAAAAGAATTAAGACGAGAGTTAATTAATATGTGTACATACCAAAACAATGAATGCATCAATTAACTAGTCAACACAGGCTTAACTAATATATATACCTGGCCGGACTCGGTTCGGTCACCGGAGCCGTCATCACGGTCTCCTTCTTGCACCGGCATTGGGTCACCGGAGCCGTCCTCACGGTCTACTTCTTGCACCTGCATTGGGTCATCGGAGCCATCATAATCATAGCCTGCTTCTTCATCCTCTCTTTCCAGCAGGTCATCGGTCTCGTTGAGAAACGACAAGACGGCATCACGTCCGTTTGAGATTATGTCCAGCAACATCGCTTCTTGTGCTTCGTCTCGGGGGGTGTCGTCCATAGTTTCTACAAATATTTACAACATGGAAATTATTATTCAAACATGACAGATGGATATATTAATGGCAAACGTAGAACTAGCTAGCTAATCATAGTAAGGAATCATATATATTAATTTGTGGCCTCAACGCTGCTTCTCTAGGGTTTCGGGTCGCCTCGACAACGCTTCAAGGGTTAGGGGTGGCCTCGAGAACGCTTCAAGGAGGGGGTAATATCGACAATGACGAGATACATACACGGGAAAATAATGTTATCGGGGAGGGGGTATATCGACGACGACAGACCCCCCCCCCCCACATGTTGAAGTTATCGAGAGGGGGTATATCGACCCCCCCACGTGTTGAAGTTATCGGGAGTTTATATCGACATGACATACGTACATGTGGGAAAATAATATTATCGGGGAGGGGGTATATCAACCCCCCCGGCCCTCATGTTGAAGTTATCGGGAGGGGTATATTGACGACGACAGACCCGATAATACATAAGAAAACGAAGAAGAAATAAAAAGAGGTGAAGAAGAAAGGAATAGCTAGAGGAGAAGATCGAAGAAAAAAAAAGAAGAAAAAAAAGAGGAGAAGAAGAAAGGAATAGAGGAGAAGAAGAGAAAATAGTATTCTATTTTCTCTTCTTCTCCTCTATTCCTTTCTTCTTCTCCTCTTCTTTTTCTTCTTTTTTCTTCTTCTTATTTATTTCTCCTCTTCTTCCTCTCCTCTTCTTCTTTCTTTCCACTTCTTATTTTCTTCTTTCCTATCCTTCTTTTTCTAAAGTTGTAACTTTTGCATATATATAACTTTTCTAAAATTGTAACTTTCTATATATGAACAAAAAACTTTCTATGAACAAAAAAACATTTTTAACATATATATTTAGCAAATTCTAGCCACATACACATATACACATATACATCCCGATAAAAAAAGAGGAAGAAGAAAAAAAAGAGGAGAAGAAAGAATAGAGGCGATATCCTCTTCTTCCTCTCATGTTCGACGACCCTCGACCCCGATAACATTTTTTTCCTCGATAACATTTTTTTCTCCGAGAGAGTTAGTGTTCCCGAGTGAATCGGAGGGGGTCGACATTGGTCATATCGGATTCATCATATTTTCTACGAATGTTCTATATACATACATCCATCGATATCATTCCATACATACATAGACATCTACATTATATATGAACAAAAAAAATATCAAAATTCATCATACATACATCTACAGTATATATGAACAAAAAATTATAAACTTTCTCCCCAACTCATACATACATAAATCTACAATATTTTGCAAAGGAGCAGGGAAAGGAAGGAAGGGGGGAGGTGAAGGAAATATGCCCTAGAGGCAATAATAAAGATGTTATTTGTATTTCCTTATATCATGATAAATGTCTTTTATTCATGCTAGAATTGTATTAACAGGAAACTTAGTACATGTGTGGATACATAGACAAAACAGTATGTCCCTAGTATGCCTCTACTAGACTAGCTCATTGATCAAAGATGGTTATGTTTCCTAGCCATAGACATGAGTTGTCATTTGATCAACGGGATCACATCATTAGGAGAATGATGTGATGGACAAGACCCATCCGTTAGCATAGCACTATGATCGTTTAGTTTAACTGCTATTGCTTTCTTCATGACTTATACATGTTCCTATGACTATGAGATTATGCAACTCCCGAATACCGTAGGAACACCTTGTGTGCTATCAAACATCACAACGTAACTGGGTGATCATAAAGATGCTCTACAGGTGTCTCCGAAAGTATTCGTGGTGTTGGCATAGATCAAGATTAGGATTTGTCACTCCGAGTGTCGGAGAGGTATCTCTGGGCCCTCTCGGTAACACACATCACAATAAGCCTTACAAGCAAAAGACTAATGAGTTAGTCACGAGATGATGTGTTACGGAACGAGTAAAGAGACTTGCCGGTAACGAGATTGAACTAGGTATAAAGATACCGACGATCGAATCTCGGGCAAGTAACATACCGTTTGACAAAAGGAACAACGTATGTTGTTATGCGGTTCTGACCGATAAAAGATCTTCGTAGAATATGTAGGAGCCAATATGAACATCCAGGTTCCGCTATTGGTTATTGACCGGAGATGAGTCTCGGTCATGTCTACATAGTTCTCGAACCCGTAGGGTCCGCACGCTTAACGTTTGATGACGATCGGTATTATGAGTTTTTGAGTATTGATGTACCAAAGGTAGTTCGGAGTCCCGGATGAGATCACGGACATAACGAGGAGTCTCGGAATGTCCGAGACATAAAGATTGATATATTGGACGGCTATATTCGGACACCGGAAGTATACCGGAAAAGTTTCGGATTTATCGGGAATGCCGGAGGGGGTTACCGGAACCCCCTACGAGAGGGGATGGTCCATAGTGGGCCTAAAGGGTGAGAGAGAGGCAGCCCATAGGGCTGGCCGGCGCCCCCACCTAGGAATCCTAGTTGGACTAGGATTGGGGGGGCGCCACCTCTCCTATTCCTTTCCCCCTTCTTCCTTTCGGTGAATCCTACTAGGAATAGGATTGCAATCCTATTCCTAGTAGGAGTCCCCTCCCTAGCCGCACCATAGGAGGTGGCCGGCCCCTCCTCCCTTGCTCCTTGATATACGGGGGCAGGGGGGCACCCAAAGACACACAAGTTGAATTGTTTTAGCCGTGTGCGGTGCCCCCCTCCACAGAATCACACCTCGGTCGTACCGTCGCGAAGCTTAGGAGAAGCCCTGCGCCGGTGTTCACATCATATCCGTCACCACGCCGTCGTGCTGACGAAACTCCCCCGTGAAGCTCAACTGGATCAAGAGCTCGTGGGACGTCATCAAGCTGAACGTGTGCTGAACGCGGAGGTGCCGTACGTTCGGTGCTTGATCGGTTGAATCGCGAAGAAGTTCGACAACATCAACCGCGTCACTTGACGCTTCCGCTCCCGGTCTACGAGGGTACGTAGACACACTCTCCCTTCTCGTTGCTATGCATCTGGTAGATAGATCTTGCGTGATCGTAGGAAAATTTTAAAATACTACGTTCCCCAACAATTGTTTCCTTTGTCTGGCAGGGCTTGGAAAAAATTCATCAAAAAAGCTCCGGGACTGCCGAAGAAGCTACAATTGAAGATACCCGAAAGTAAGTACTATATAGTAGCATGTTCCGCACGCGCATCTCCTATATCTTGATTCAAGCGCTAGTTTCATCAATACCAATTTGGCATTCTTGCTTATCAGTTTGATTGAGCTCTATTTCTTGTAAAGTGGTTGTGGCAGGAACCCGGGAATGATTATTGTGGATACTACATTTGCGAGTCCATCCGCCACACGACCTGTGAGCGGGGCTACACTGATGAACAATTTGAAGTGCGTAAGCAATCAATAATATTCACAAATTTATAGCATCATTTCATGTATTGACCCCCTACTTCAAATTAGATGTTTCGGATGCGGGATGAACTCCTAACACCAGATCGTCTGCGAGCAATTCAAGAGGAATTGGCGGCATTCTTCCTTGAACACGTGATCGCTGAAGACGGAGAATACTATGTGGACCATGCATCCATGTGTTAGGAGATTATTTTTGTAAGAGATAATTATTGTATATATGTGCCCGGTAGTGTCGGGATAGACGATATACGAGAACTTGTTGTTCGACCAATCTCTCGGAGAAGGAGAGGTGGTCGATATTACATCTCTCTGTATGCATATATATATATATATATGTTGATTATATATACGAGATCTTCTGTTCCTTCGTTTGCTTAGTATAGCTAGCAGCTAGCTAGCTAGCTAGCGTGACTCTAGTCCTCCATATACGTATGTGTAGTATATATGTAGCGTCGACCAAGCACGTGAAGGAAATATGCCCTAGAGGCAATAATAACGTTGTTATTTGTATTTCCTTATATCATGATAAATGTCTTTTATTCATGCTAGAATTGTATTAACCGGAAACTTAGTACATGTGTGGATACATAGACAAAACAGTAAGTCCCTAGTATGCCTCTACTAGACTAGCTCATTGATCAAAGATGGTTATGTTTCCTAGCCATAGACATGAGTTGTCATTTGATCAACGGGATCACATCATTAGGAGAATGATGTGATGGACAAGACCCATCCGTTAGCATAGCACTATGATCGTTTAGTTTTACTGCTATTGCTTTCTTCATGACTTATACATGTTCCTATGACTATGAGATTATGCAACTCCCGAATACCGTAGGAACACCTTGTGTGCTATCAAACGTCACAACGTAACTGGGTGATCATAAAGATGCTCTACAGGTGTCTCCGAAGGTATTCGTGGTGTTGGCATAGATCAAGATTAGGATTTGTCACTCCGAGTGTCGGAGAGGTATCTCTGGGCCCTCTCGGTAACACACATCACAATAAGCCTTGCAAGCAAAAGACTAATGAGTTAGTCACGAGATGATGTGTTACGGAACGAGTAAAGAGACTTGCCGGTAACGAGATTGAACTAGGTATAGAGATACCGACGATCGAATCTCGGGCAAGTAACATACCGTTTGACAAAAGGAACAACGTATGTAGTTATGCGATTCTGACCGATAAAAGATCTTCGTAGAATATGTAGGAGCCAATATGAACATCCAGGTTCCGCTATTGGTTATTGACCGGAGATGAGTCTCGGTCATGTCTACATAGTTCTCGAACCCGTAGGGTCCGCACGCTTAACGTTTGATGACGATCGGTATTATGAGTTTATGAGTATTGATGTACCGAAGGTAGTTCGGAGTCCCGGATGAGATCACAGAAACGACGAGGAGTCTCGGAATGTCCGAGACATAAAGATTGATATATTGGACGGCTATATTCGGACACCGGAAGTATACCGGAAAAGTTTCGGATTTATCGGGAATGCCGGAGGGGGTTACCGGAACCCCCTACAAGAGGGGATGGTCCATAGTGGGCCTAAAGGGAAAGAGAGAGGCAGCCCATAGGGCTGGCCGGCGCCCCCACCTAGGGTTCCTAGTTGGACTAGGATTGGGGGGGGGGGGGCGCCACCTCTCCTATTCCTTTCCCCCTTCTTCCTTTTGGTGAATCCTACTAGGAATAGGATTGCAATCCTATTCCTAGTAGGACTCCTTCCCTAGCCGCACCAGGAAGGGCCGGCCGGCCTCCCTCCCTTGCTCCTTTATATACGGGGGCAGGGGGGCACCCAAAGACACACAAGTTGAATTGTTTTAGCCGTGTGCGGTGCCCCCCTCCACAGAATCACACCTTGGTCATACCGTCACGGAGCTTAGGCGAAGCCCTGCGCCGGTGAACACATCATATCCGTCACCACGCCGTCGTGCTGACGAAACTCTCCCGTGAAGCTCAACTGGATCAAGAGCTCGTGGGACGTCATCAAGCTGAACGTGTGCTGAACGCGGAGGTGCCGTACGTTCGGTGCTTGATCGGTTGGATCGCGAAGAAGTTCGACAACATCAACCACGTCACTTGACGCTTCCGCTCCCGGTCTACGAGGGTACGTAGACACACTCTTCCCTCTCGTTGCTATGCATCTGGTAGATAGATCTTGCGTGATCGTAGGAAATTTTTAAAATACTACGTTCCCAACAGTGGCATCATGAGCCAGGTCTATGCGTAGATGATATGCACGAGTAGAACACAATGAGTTGTGGGCGATACTAGTCATACTGCTTACCAACATGTCATACTTTGCTTCGGCGGTATTGTGAGATGAAGCGGCCCGTACCGACATTACGCGTACGCTTACGCGAGACTGGTTTCACCGTTATGAGCACTCGTTGCTTAAAGGTGACTGGCGGGTGTCTGTCTCTCTCACTTTAGCTGAATCAAGTGTGGCTACGCCCGGTCCTTGTGAAGGTTAAAACAGCACATACTTGACGAAACATCGTTGTGGTTTTGTATGCGTAGGTAAGAACGGTTCTTGCTAAGCCCGTAGCAGCCACGTAAAACTTGCAACAACAAAGTAGAGGACGTCGAACTTGTTTTTGCAGGGCATGTTGTGATGTGATATGGTCAAGACATGATGAGTTATACGGTTTTGTATGAGATGATCATGTTTTGTAAAGTTATCGGCAACTGGCAGGAGCCATATGGTTGTCGCTTTATTGTATGAAATGCAATCGCCATGTAATTGCTTTACTTTATCACTAAGCGGTAGCGATAGTTGAGGAAGCAATAGTTGGCGAGACGACAACGATGCTACGATGAAGATCAAGGTGTCGCGCCGGTGACGAAGGTGATCATGACGGTGCTTTGGAGATGGAGATCAAAAGCACAAGATGATGATGGCCATATCATGTCACATATTTTGATTGCATGTGATGTTTATCTTATTATGCTTCTTATTTTGCTTAGAACGACGGTAGCATTATAAGATGATCCCTTACTAAATTTCAAGGTATAAGTGTTCTCCCTGAGTATGCACCGTTGTGAAAGTTCGTCGTGCCGAGACACCACGTGATGATCGGGTGTGATAAGCTCTACGCTCAAATACAACGGGTGTAAGCCAGTTTTGCACACGCAGAATACTCGGGTTAAACTTGACGAGCCTAGCATATACAGATATGGCCTCGAAACACCGGAGACCGAAAGGTCGAGCGTGAATCATATAGTAGATATGATCAACATAAGATGTTCACCATTGAAAACTACTCCATCTCACGTGATGATCGGACATGGTTTAGTTGATTTGGATCACGTGATCATTTAGATGACCAGAGGGATGTCTATCTAAGTGGGAGTTCTTTAAATTAATATGATTAAATTGAACTTTAATTTATCATGAACTTAGTCCTGATAGTTTTGCATATCTATGTCGTTGTAGATCAATGGCCCGTGCTACCGTTCCTTTGAATTTTAATGCATTCCTAGAGAAAGCTAAGTTGAAAGATGATGGTAGCAATTACACGGACTGGGTCCGTAACCTGAGGATTATCCTCATTGCTGCACAGAAGAATTATGTCCTTGAAGCACCGCTAGGTGACAAGCCCCCTTCCGCTAATGCAGACGCTTTGAACGTCTGGCAGTCGCGGTCTAATGACTACCCGATAGTTCAGTGTGCCATGCTTTACGGCTTAGAACCGGGACTTCAACGACGTTTTGAACGTCATGGACCATATGAGATGTTCCAGGAGTTGAAGTTAATATTTCAAGCAAATGCCCAAATTGAGAAATATGAGATTTCCAATAAGTTCTACAGCCGCAAAATGGAGGAGAATAGTTCTATCAGTGAACACTTGCTCAGAATGTCTGGGTACTACAATCATATGACTCAACTTGGTTGCCAAGTTGATGAGAATAGTGTTATTGATAGAATTCTTCAATCACTGCCACCAAGCTATAATGGCTTCGTGATGAACTATAATATGCAAGGGATACAAAAGACAATTCTCGAGCTCTTCGCTATGCTCACAGCTGCGGAGGTAGAAATCAAGAAGGAGCATCAAAAGTTGATGGTTAACAATACCACTAGTTTCAAGAAAAAGGTCAAGGAAGGGATTTTCAAGGAGAATAGCAAGATTGTTGCTGCTCTCACAGAAAACCTCAAGTTTGGAACTAAGCCTGAAACTGAGTGCTTCTACTGCAAGGGGACTGGACGCTGGAAGCGGAACTGCCCCAAGTATTTGGCGGATAAGAAGGATGGCAAGATGAACAAAGGTATATATGATATACATGTTATTGATGTGTACCTTACTAATGCTCGTAGTAGTACCTGGGTATTTGATACCGGTTCGGTTGCTAATATTTGTAACTCGAAACAGGGACTACGGATTAAACGAAGATTAGCTAAGGACGAGGTGACGATGCGCGTGGGAAACGGTTCCAAAGTCGATGTGATCGCCGTCGGCACGCTACCTCTACATCTACCTTCGGGATTAGTTTTAGACCTAAATAATTGTTATTTGGTGCCAGCGTTGAGCATGAACATTATATCTGGATCTTGTTTATTGCGAGACGGTTATTCATTTAAATCAGAGAATAATGGTTGTTCTATTTTAATGAATAATATCTTTTATGGTCATGCACCCTTAAAGAGTGGTCTATTCTTATTGGATTTCGATTGTAGTGATACACATATTCATAATATTGAAACCAAAAGATGCAAGGTTAATAATGATAGTGCAACTTATTTGTGGCACTGCCGTTTAGGTCATATTGGTGTAAAACGCATGAAGAAACTCCATAAAGATGGACTTTTGGAATCACTTGATTATGAATCACTTGGTGCTTGCGAACCATGCCTCATGGGCAAGATGACTAAAACTCCGTTCTCCGAAACTATGGAGCGAGCAACAGATTTGTTGGAAATCATACATACTGATGTATGTGGACCAATGAGTGTTGATGCTCGCGGCGGGTATCGTTATTTTCTAACCTTCACTGATGATTTGAGCAGATATGGGTATATCCACTTAATGAAGCACAAGTCTGAAACATTTGAAAAGTTCAAAGAATTTCAGAGTGAAGTAGAGAATCATCGTAACAAGAAAATAAAGTTTCTACGATCAGATCGTCGAGGAGAATATTTGAGTTACGAGTTTGGTCTTCATTTGAAACAATGTGGAATAGTTTCACAACTCACGCCACCTGGAACACCGCAGCGTAATGGTGTGTCCGAACGTCGTAAGCGTACTTTATTGGATATGGTGCGATCTATGATGTCTCTTACCGATTTACCAATATCGTTTTGGGGTTATGCTTTAGAGACAGCTGCATTCACGTTAAATAGGGCACCATCTAAATCCGTTGATACGACACCTTATGAACTATGGTTTGGCAAGAAACCAAAGTTGTCGTTTCTTAAAATTTGGGGCTGCGATGCTTATGTGAAAACACTTCAACCTGATAAGCTCGATCCCAAGTCGGAAAAATGTGTCTTCATAGGATACCCAAAAGAGACTGTTGGGTACACCTTCTATCATAGATCCGAAGGCAAAATATTCGTTGCTAAGAACGGATCCTTTCTGGAAAAAGAGTTTCTCTCGAAAGAAGTGAGTGGGAAGAAAGTAGAACTTGATGAGGTAATTGTACCTTCTCCCGGATTGGAAAGTAGTACATCACAGGAAATTGTTCCAGTGATTCCTACACCAATTAGTGAAGAAGTTAATGATAATGATCATGAAACTTCGGATCAAGTTTCTACTGAACGTCGTAGATCAACCAGAGTACGTTCCGCACCAGAGTGGTACGGCAACCCAGTTCTGGAAATCATGTTACTAGACCATGATAAACCTACGAACTATGAGGAAGCGATGATGAGCCCAGATTCCGCAAAATGGCTTGAAGCCATGAAATCTGAGATGGGATCCATGTATGAGAACAAAGTATGGACTTTGGTTGACTTGCCCGATGATCGGCAAGCCATCGAAAATAAATGGATCTTCAAGAGGAAGACCGACGCAGACGGTAATATTACTGTTTACAAAGCTCGACTTGTTGCGAAAGGTTTTCGACAAGTTCAAGGAGTTGACTACGATGAGACTTTCTCACCTGTAGCGATGCTTAAGTCTGTCCGAATCATGTTAGCAATTGCCGCATTTTATGATTATGAAATCTGGCAAATGGATGTCAAAACTGCATTCCTAAATGGATATCTCAAAGAAGAGTTGTATATGATGCAACCGGAAGTTTTGTCGATCCAAAAATTGCTAACAAAGTATGCAAGCTCCAGCGATCCATCTATGGACTGGTGCAAGCATCTCGGAGTTGGAATATACGCTTTGATGAGGTGATCAAAGCATATGGTTTTATACAGACTTTTGGAGAAGCCTGTATTTACAAGAAAGTGAGTGGGAGCTCTGTAGCATTTCTAATATTATATGTAGATGACATATTGTTGATTGGAAATGATATATAATTTCTGGATAGCATAAAAGGATACTTGAATAAAAGTTTTTCAATGAAAGACCTTGGTGAAGCTGCTTATATATTAGGTATCAAGATCTATAGAGATAGATCAAGACGCTTAATTGGACTTTCACAAAGCACATACCTTGATTAGATTTTGAAGAAGTTCAAAATGGATCAGTCAAAGAAAGGGTTCTTGCCTGTTTTACAAGGTATGAAGTTGAGTAAGACTCAATGCCCGACCACTGCAGAAGATAGAGAGAAAATGAAAGTCATTCCCTATGCCTCAGCCATAGGATCTATCATGTATGCAATGCTGTGTACCAGACCTGATGTGTGCCTTGCTATAAGTCTAGCAGGGAGGTACCAAAGTAATCCAGGAGTGGATCACTGGACATCGGTCAAAAACATCCTAAAGTATCTGAAAAGAACAAAGGATATGTTTCTCGTATCTGGAGGTGACAAAGAGCTCGTCGTAAATGGTTACGTCGATTCTAGCTTTGACACTGATCCGGATGACTCAAAGTCACAAACCGGATATGTATTTTTATTGAACGGTGGAGCTGTCAGTTGGTGCAGTTCCAAGCAGAGCGTCGTGGCGGGATCTACGTGTGAAGCGGAATACATAGCTGCTTCGGAAGCAGCAAATGAAGGAGTCTGGATGAAGGAGTTCATATCCGATCTAGGTGTAGTACCTAATGCATCGGGTCCAATGAAAATCTTTTGTGACAACACTGGAGCCATAGCCTTGGCGAAGGAATCCAGGTTTCACAAGAGAACAAAGCACATCAAAAGACGCTTCAATTCCATCCGCGATCTAGTCAAGGAGGGAGACATAGAGATTTGCAAAATACATACGGATCTGAATGTTGCAGACCCGTTGACTAAGCCTCTTCCACGGGCAAAACATGATCAGCACCAAGACTCCATGGGTGTAAGGATCATCACTTTGTAATCTAGATTATTGACTCTAGTTCAAGTGGGAGACTGAAGGAAATATGCCCTAGAGGCAATAATAAAGATGTTATTTGTATTTCCTTATATCATGATAAATGTCTTTTATTCATGCTAGAATTGTATTAACCGGAAACTTAGTACATGTGTGGATACATAGACAAAACAGTATGTCCCTAGTATGCCTCTACTAGACTAGCTCATTGATCAAAGATGGTTATGTTTCCTAGCCATAGACATGAGTTGTCATTTGATCAACGGGATCACATCATTAGGAGAATGATGTGATGGACAAGACCCATCCGTTAGCATAGCACTATGATCGTTTAGTTTAACTGCTATTGCTTTCTTCATGACTTATACATGTTCCTATGACTATGAGATTATGCAACTCCCGAATACCGTAGGAACACCTTGCATGCTATCAAACGTCACAACGTAACTGGGTGATCATAAATATGCTCTACAGGTGTCTCCGAAAGTATTCGTGGTGTTGGCATATATCAAGCTTAGGATTTGTCACTCCGAGTCTCGGAGAGGTATCTCTGGGCCCTCTCGGTAACACACATCACAATAAGCCTTGCAAGCAAAAGACTAATGAGTTAGTCACGAGATGATGTGTTACGAAACGAGTAAAGAGACTTGCCGGTAACGAGATTGAACTAGGTATAGAGATACCGACGATCGAATCTCGGGCAAGTAACATACCGTTTGACAAAAGGAACAACGTATGTAGTTATGCGGTTCTGACCGATAAAAGATCTTCGTAGAATATGTAGGAGCCAATATGAACATCTAGGTTCCTCTATTGGTTATTGACCGGAGATGAGTCTCGGTCATGTCTACATAGTTCTCGAACCCGTAGGGTCCGCACGCTTAACGTTTGATGACGATCGGTATTATGAGTTTATGAGTATTGATGTACCGATGGTAGTTCGGAGTCCCGGATGAGATCACGGACATGACGAGGAGTCTCGGAATGTCCGAGACATAAAGATTGATATATTGGACGGCTATATTCGGACACCGGAAGTATACCGGAAAAGTTTCGGATTTATCGGGAATGCCGGAGGGGGTTACCGGAACCCCCTACGAGAGGGGATGGTCCATAGTGGGCCTAAAGGGAAAGAGAGAGGCAGCCCATAGGGCTGGCCGGCGCCCCCACCTAGGGTTCCTAGTTGGACTATGATTGGGGGGGGGGGGCGCCACCTCTCCTATTCCTTTCCCCCTTCTTCCTTTTGGTGAATCCTACTAGGAATAGGATTGCAATCCTATTCCTAGTAGGACTCCTTCCCTAGCCGCACCAGGAAGGGCCGGCCGGCCTCCCTCCCTTGCTCCTTTATATACGGGGGCAGGGGGCACCCAAAGACACACAAGTTGAATTGTTTTAACCGTGTGCGGTGCCCCCCTCCACAGAATCACACCTCGGTCATACCGTCGCAGAGCTTAGGCGAAGCCCTGCACCGGTGAACACATCATATCCGTCACCACGCCGTCGTGCTGACGAAACTCTCCCGTGAAGCTCAACTGGATCAAGAGCTCGTGGGACGTCATCAAGCTGAACGTGTGCTGAACGCGGAGGTGCCGTACGTTCGGTGCTTGATCGGTTGGATCGCGAAGAAGTTCGACAACATCAACCGCGTCACTTGACGCTTCCGCTCCCGGTCTACGAGGGTACGTAGAAACACTCTTCCCTCTCGTTGCTATGCATCTGGTAGATAGATCTTGCGTGATCGTAGGAGGATGGGGCGGTAGCTACCTCTCCCGGCGGGATCGGGGAGGAGACGCGGGCGGCCGGCGTGGGGGGCGACGGCGACGAGGACGGGCTCGGGGTCGGCGAGGGAGACGGCGACGACGGGGCGCGCTCGAGGGTGGCAGACGGGCTTGGGGGCGCAGAGGGTGCTCGGGGGCGGCGGACGGGCGGCCGGTGACGACGGCGAGGCAAGGCGTGCTCGGGGGCGGCGGACGGGCTCGAGGGC